>JAQJVL010000083.1:1277545-1647545 GCA_035578905.1 Stictocephala bisonia
GATATGGTATTAACATAATTTTTTCATGTAGCAAATGTAAACAGGTATTCCGGTTATGCTTTGAAGGAACTATGTTAATGAATGTTTTAACAATGAGCTGTAAGGATTTTCAAAAATATTTAGTAATAATTTTATAAAATTGCACACATTTGGTGTACGTAAATAAAACTACTATTGGCCTGCTAGTATCATATTTCCTAGTTAAGGTACTTTCTGGTCACATAATGTAAAGAAAAAAATAAAAGATTGTATTATTAATTTTATTTTAGGACATGCAGTAAATAAAAAACCAGTGAAACAGTAAAATACTGTGTACTAGAAAAACTCATACTATACACACAAATGGCGACATAATATCAACGGTTTAATCTATCCACATACCAGAGAAATATTTCTAAAAATAATCTAGGCGATTTCTGTTGTGTGGAAGTCCTTCATTAGGCTTGCTACCTCTAAGGAAAGGCCCAAGATCAAGTCGTAGCAACTAATATTCATTCTTATAGTCACCGTCCAGGCTGGTTATCAGAGGTTCCAGATATCACATGGCCGGATATTCCAGGTTTTACTGTATATGGATTTAAGTATTGGTAATTGTACA
Source organism: Stictocephala bisonia (assembly GCA_035578905.1). Lineage (NCBI taxonomy): Eukaryota > Metazoa > Arthropoda > Insecta > Hemiptera > Membracidae > Stictocephala > Stictocephala bisonia. Next base: position 1,278,144 of record JAQJVL010000083.1, read on the forward strand.
ACTTGGTTGTACTATTGGTGGTACTATTGGTAATTGTAAATATTGGTTGGTACAACTTCATAGTGTAACATTAATCAAATAAGTATCTTGTGCCAAATATTAGACTTCTAGTAAGATATTAAGACAAATATAATGTATAATAACAACCCAACATGAGGTATTTGAATGTTAATCTTTTCAAGATATTTTAGGCCTCTTTGGATGGATTAGCTGACTTCGTTTTATTCTACATTAAATTTGAAAGTTGATGTGTAACTTAGCGATCAGTGATCACTGTTTGCAAGTATTTCACAAAGCAACAGTGAAGCAGACTATACAACTAACGTGCTAACTGGCTTCATGTTTTTATTAAAAACATCGTGAGTTTGTTGGGTCTATAAACATTCCACTAGAAGTGAAGCAGATCGTAGTATGTCCTAGATCTATCAGCAAGCAATGTGTGTTAACTTAACCCTCTACTACATAATAGTAAGGGCTTTGCTCTCATATTTTAATAGTAGACATGACAACCCTAAAATAAAGCATGTTTATTTTGATTATTCAAACACTTTGAATACTATTAGCAGTGAAAATTCTAAATTATGCTAATTTGGTCATTTCATTTAATTTTAATGCATAGACTTAAAATATAAATGCTGTAAAATAAATTCCTGCATAATTTTAATCCATAAAAAAGGCGTTTAAGTAGTCTTCTGAAACTGAACTTGATATGACTTCATTTTATAAAATGTACAGAAAGGTAAGTGCATAAAAGTTAATTTTAAAGGTTTAGCAAAACAATTCTATTGTGACTAAACTATACAAAAACTACATTATATTATACAAAATGTTATTGATATGCTATTATAAGTAAGAACAAAAATTATCTATAGCATTTACTACTCAAATAGTATTTTTAATATTTAATACTGTGATAAAGAATTGTTGTACAAGTTCCCAGTGACTAGCCATTCCCTATGTAGGTGGTACAGTAAAACAACTAATTCATAGTTGTTGGTCATATGAAGAGACAGGTAAAATATTCTTTTAACAATTGTCATTTTTTTTATTTTACAGCTCTATTAAATGGAGATATGAGTATGTCACAAAATAATCGGACAGTGAAGAACAATTATGTGAGTACAGCATCAGAAGTCACTCATACAATCACATTTACGGATCCAGATAAAGAGTATCTAAAGAAAAACGCAACATCTGTAGTAGCCTATTGGTTTGTGAATTGTATATATTATGGGGCTACATCGGATCTTACCTTTCAGTACAACTATTCTAATGCTGCCAATCAAGAACGGCATGTGGAAGCATTGGTGGTAGCTTCTTTTGAAAAACTCCCACCTCCCACCACTCCCGCGCCTCCAACTACAACCACCACACTGCCTCCCACTACTGTGAGTCCTAACAGTACGACAACCACGACCACTACAAAGCCAACTGTCTCCACTACTACAATTGCTACTACTACAATCAAGCCCTCAAACAATATCACTAACCTGGTTAAGCCTAACTTAAAATTGGGCACAAATGTATCGGAGATTCCTATTCTGCCTTACGTTTGTCTTAACACATCAATTGTACCACCAGATCCGAAAAAAACTTATGGATACTTCTCTCAGAAAGTTGAAGTCAAAGGTATGTAACAATATAAAATTTATAGGAAATATTTGATTAAACTAAAAATATCTATTTAATTATTAATTATGGTTATTAATTGTTACGACACCGATCGTAGATAAATGGGGGAATGAATAGGATGAGTGTAGATGAACAGTTGACTCATTGTTACTAAATAAGGTCCATTAACACCCCAATAATCAGGTTAACTAAGGGAACTATACAGCTTTATGTGGAATCAAAACCATGTATTATTGGTCTGGTTTTCAGTTAATTGACAAATCAGTCCTCTTCCCTACACAGCATCTGGACCCTGGCTACCACCCATAATAGATACCCCAGACTTCTCCAGTAGTACCCACACCATGTCCGTATTAAGAGAACTGAGTATAGAACCCGTGTTACCGGTTCTATACTCAGTTCTCCGTATATCAACCGTATAGAACCGGTGTAATCAAACATAGAATAAATGGTTAGTATGTCCATCCTCCTACCTCCCCCTTTTCCCATTGCTGATGGTTGATAGAGAGGTTTTGAGTGAGGAGAATTGACCATCCAAACACCCAGGACTGGGTCTGCTTAGCAGAGCTGAATAAGTTACCTATTGTCTAGAATCTCCACAACATTTTGTCCCCAAGTAGCTAGGTTACCACTCTGCTCCACTAGTGCCGACTAGATTTTATAATAATAATATTTTTGGAAGTGGTTTATAAAATATGTCTAGTGTAAAATTTATGGCCATTATTTGTCCTTGGGGTTTTAAAAATAGAGATGCCAACCTCTCATTAAGCTTATATCAGTTAAATGTCCAGTTGTTTTACTGAGACTAAAAGTTATAAAATGTTTTATGAAGAAATAAGCTGGATAACCTGATATACTTAAAAAATAAATTGGTCGGTAGCGTAGTTGGTTCAATCCCAGCTTCATGTGCTAAAGGTTCTCAGTTCGATCCCAATCAGAGTCAATACATTTTGAGAAGGATCAGCTGATAACCACCGGCTGTTCATTTGTCATTGGGCTATTAATTAATGACACTTTCTAAGGAATAAGTCGGCCTTAGTTTGTAACAATGACTACATTCGCTCATCTACACTCATCACACTCATTCGAAATCCATATTCGCCCATATCTTGACGATCGGCATCTTATGAATAAATAAATAATATACTTACTGCATTTCAAATGAGGTGACAGGCTGATTTATCGTCAAGCCTTTACTCGCCCTTACTTGCCTTTTTGCTGCATTTTTGTGTTAGCACCAACCTTCAGAAGATAGTGTCAGTGACAATATGAGGAATATAGAGTACTGAACACCAGCCATGAGATGTTAATTCTGCTTAACTTTTTGCACTCCATTTATTTTGCCACAAGGTGCCCTGCCAGATCCATCTATTTTTTTTTCAATTGTGTATATGTTTCTTATATGTATAGTTAAATTGAACTATTATGTAAGCAGGTACTAAGTGTTATATACCAAATTATTCAGTATAATCTGGTGAACATTCTTAGGTAATTTATTTGTAATTTATGTACCTATTACTCAGATATAAAAATATAAATATAAAACATTCAAATAAAATTTACAAAAATTTCTGATATTTTGATTAGGTTTTTAGCATCAATTATTTTTATTATTTTTTTTTAATTTGGCATGAACATCATTAAAACAATCATTTAATTTTAGACAGAAAAACATTAATTTTGTTTGGCTTCTAAAACATTATACTTTCCATATGCTACTTTATAAAACATGACAAAGCGTTTTCACTTTACCAAATTATCATTTTGTAGAATACTAAAGTTTCATGTTGAGTAGTATATCACAATTGTTTAACTGCTGCAGTTCTGTTTTGTAGTCACACTTGATATATATGCAAATAGTACTGATACTGGTAACAGTATTTTGTTCAAACACAAAATAATATAGAAAACCGTAAATATCCATCAAACATTGCTTCAATTGTGTCATGCAAACTATCTCTACTTGTAAACGCCATAATACTAGCTGTATACGAAAATAGTACACAAATTTACACTATAAGCACTTTGATATATTCTAAAAATTAATAGTAACTAACAAAACATAATATAAAAACAAAAATAATATAATTTACAAACACAACCTAAATGTGCAACAGTGAACGTTCAATGTGAAGATGACAGCTGGAGCTGAATAAAGCTGATTGGTTTTAAAACGAAAAAAAAAAAAAATTACTATGAAGTTCGAACAAAACACTGAGTGACTCAAAATATAAGTAAATATTACCACGGCAACGATAGACACTTTAAAAAATATCTGCAACAAACTGGAAATGAAATAAAACATTGGTAACCAATGTCAGACTGAGTCCGCCTATGGAGTGGAACGGGAAAATAGTGATGTCGGACTCAGTTTACCTATGGAGCACAAAAGGTTAAATTGCAAGTTTCAACCAAAAATCAGACCAATAGTATGTGGTTTGTATTACAAATTAAGTCCCCCAGCTGTTCTGTTTATTGGGCTATTTAGTTAATAACACTTGTTAATATCAATCCACCTTAGACAGTTAGTAACAAAGACTGCACTCATTCATCTACTTATTTGTAATCAATATTCACGCACATCTCTACATAGGCAACTTATTGATAAAAAACCTTACTTTTACTGAGTTAAGCACTATCATGCAGTGTATTAAATGATCAATCTAAGAAATTCATTACCAATCTAGCTCTTAATATATTTTCCATAATATTGTTTAGCAACCTTCAAAGTTAACCATGTTATTAGGTCTAGTAGTGGATAAAAATAACATTTTCGGACACATAAACTATATTTGCAAAATTTCAGGTCAAGTATTCCTGTTTTGAACATACTGTTTTCTTTTTGTAATGTTATTACAAAAAAATCTGTACTTGTCAGCATAATAGAGCTTGAATTTGATGGTATATTTTGCAGGAATTTAGTTAGGTGTTTTTTTTTTTTTTATGTTTTGATTGTTGGATCATTTTGGAGGGGTTCTTCAAATGATGTAGTGTTTGTTGAATATAATCCATTTACATTCCCATGGGACCATTGGCTGTTATGTCTTAAAATACGTGTTGTGTCATTTGCATGCATAAAAGTTGTCGATGGTCAAGAATCCTGAAGGTCACTTAGCTACACCACAATCTTCTCAAACGTTCCCAGATAGTCAAGAAAATTTTGGAATACTCAAATATCTGGACTGTTCTAGGATTTCATAAAATTTGTGATATTTATTTCATTCATGAATAATAAATTTGTGTTATTAATTTTTATAATAATTCATAATTCAAAATGAATAAGTGAGTAAAAGAGGGCAAAACAAAACATTCAACCCTTATTCCTCCAACAGCACAAACTTCCCTTAAAATGGGAACCTTCATGGAATAGGGCTACCAGTACCACACCATATAACTGCTTTGACTGTAATGGCATTGGTTTTTTTAGATTTAGCTGATGATTTATGTTTACTTTTATAATATCTATTGGTTTTATCAAACATGTAAATATCGTATAGAATAACTGTGTTTTTATTTACTATTTATTATTACATGCATACATATCCACTAATGTTTTATTATTGTGTGGGTCTAGGTTTGTTAACTAACCCTGTCCACCTTCTTCTGTCTGTTGTTCTCTAAATACATCTTCCCAATTTAGTCCTTTGTTATTAATATTTTCTTTTTAATCTGTCCATTCATATCTTCTTTGGTCTTCCTTTTGGCCTCCTCCTTTCTTCTTGTGCCTCTAATACTGGTCTTACTCATTCTTTTCATATCTCCAAACCATTTTTCTTATCACGATTATAAATAATTATGGAGAATGTTATGTAAAATATAACCAAAAAGGGTGATGTAATTTCCATAGCATATGTGTATAGATGAATTATCTCTGATGAGATTAAGTCCTTTTATGTTAGTTTCATATATAAATGGTAGTCTCATTTATAAAAGCAGTAAAGGTTCTTTTTCAATAATTATGACTTTATTTTGTTATAATGCATGTTTGTACTATCAAATGTTATATATCTTGATACATATGCTTTAAATTAAATGTTCTATGCATACAGAAATAGTTTGTGTAATGTTATACAAATATACTCATTGAAAACAATAAATGAAATAGTAACAAATATTTTTTTTTTCTATAGCACCTGTCGCCAATGTGCAGTTCAGCCCCAACAACTGGCTAAAGCACGGAGAGATACTTAACCTCTCTGTGTCTTGCAATGGATCATCACCTTTCCTTTACTGTTTTCTCATCACTGAAGGTGATTACAACACTACAGGCAATGAGTCCTGCTCCAAGGAACAGCTTATATCTGGTATGTCACCATGTACAAAATATTTTGAGTTATAATAGTACATAACATTCAAAAACCCAGAAAATGTGATCAGTCATGTGGTGATCACCAGTGAAGATTGGTGTGCAACTGATGTCAAGTGGAAACCCCACTCTGTTACAACAAACATTATGTAAACAGGTTTGAAGAAAAAATAGGGCACCGTGTATAAATAAGCAACTTATGATACTTAATATATTGAAGTAGTCCTATTTAATGTAGAAATATACCTACAGTACTTACATATTTTGAACTACTTCTATTTGAAACACTCTATTTGAAAATTATAAAAATACAGAAAACTGTTTTAATAAAAATTGTTGAGTATTTGTTTAAGTAATGTTATTTACTGCCACTGTGTAACTTATTATCTATTCAGCACACAAGCTACATTCACCTTACAAATAAATGGATCTGTCGCTTTCATCTAGACTGAACATTATTTTTTAATTTTAAATTCTAACAAAACCAATACCTAAACTAAATACTTGCAAAATAGTGTATTACTTCATCTATCATGAAATTAGGTTTCCTTACCAATGTTGACCAATGAAATAGGTACTTAGACCAATGTTTCTTGTGTTTCCAGATTGTCAGCTGAACTTAAGAAGGTACTTCCACAGCCCTGGAGGCTATACTGTGTTGATAATCATTTCTAATGCAGTGTCAAAGAAAATTACACCAGTAGGAGTTAATATTTATGAAGGTAAGTGTTTGATTGATCTAGCCTATTAAAACAAAAAGACCAGTACAGTTTTCTAAACACATATTAATAAACAGATTTTGTGGGATTGCACAGATTTTTGATGTAACAGTATTTTACAAAAGAAGAACATAAAGAGACTAGTATAAATACTAAACACTGTTTATTACCACGGGGTAAATAGGAGGGAGACACACAGAATAAGTAGGAGGGAGACACACAGAATAAATAGGAGGGAGACACACAGAATAAATAGGAGGGAGACACACAGAATAAAGACACACAGAAGCTCTCTTAATTGATCTGCCACCCTCAATAATTATTTTACAACTTGGAAACTAAAGCCCAATCCAACAAAGACAGAAGTAACCTGCTTCCATCTGAGTAATAACAATGAATACACATCAATAAGAAGCAAAAAGAGATAGGGAAATAGTCAGACTTCCTTTAGCAGACAAAACAAGCTTAGAGGGGCAGCCAATATGCAGCACTGGTTGACAACTGTTTCCTGTCTCTCTCATTCTCATGGCAATTTGTAATCTTCCTCTCTTTACGATACTGTGCAACAAGCTCGACTTAGCGGTGGCCGCATCAATATATCAAAATTATAAAAAAGTAGTCTGACTGTTTTACGTCGGCTTTTCGCTTCTTATTGATTGGTATTAGACTAGCTAATAAAAACATCAAACATGTTTTTTTATAGTGTTAGGGTGAAACACAAAGAGCATCCACAGTACTTGAAAGTCAGATTAGATCCATCTCTTTGTTTTAAAAGTCACCTACAGAAAACAGCAGCTAAAGGGAGAAATAGAACTAAGATTGTGCAGCAACTTTCTGGATCATTGTGGGGATCATCCTATCTACTACATGTTTGTCCCATGTTTACTCCACTGCTGAATATTGTGCTCCCATGTGGATTAACATTACACATGTATGAGAGATTGATGTACAACTAAATAAGTCAATGAGGGCTATCAGTTGTTCCTCTATCTCTACAGCCAGCTTACATGTATTGAAGGCTTTTAATTATTGAAGGATGAGTTAAGCATCTTTCTGATAGTCAGATTTAGAGATTGACTTTTTTGTAACTGACAATGATTGGTATTAGAATTTTGAAGGACTTTTTTCAAAGATGAAGGGATTGGGAAAAGCCTTTGCTGTAATTGTCTCTCAAAGCAAATCTCTAATAATGGTTGATTAACGTTATTCCAACTAGAGGATTTTGCTGAACTGTGCCCAACGAGCCCAGTTTTGCCGTACCTGAATTTGAAAGTTTTATAATAAAAGCTAATTTACTACCTGTATTTATACTGCAATATATTTTAATTGATATTGATTGCAAATGCAGCTATTGTAAAAACTATTTTTTATGAAAAGAAGTATAAGAATTGTTCTTAAGTTTGATAAACAATCACAGAACTGTGTGCAAATGTATTTGAAGGACTTTCAGTCAGCAATTAATTTAAGTAGCTTTTTGCAACAGTTAGTAAAAGAAAATTTATGAGTAAATATAATAGTTTGGCTCATAATATATTTCCCTGTTCTATACACTGAATACCAGCATTTGTAAATAGTGAAACTTAAAGGAGGCTATGGGACACATATCTTTTCAAGTGGTGACATCTGGTAAAGTTCTGTTGATCAGGTTCTAGATTTTATCCAAAAGCCCACTTAACTCAGCAAAGCAGGACAGTCAATACTTCCTACCATGATTTTATAGAGAAAGGTAATGTCGGAGACAAAACGTCACAGCTCAATACTAAAGATTCAACTAATGGATCTTAAGATTCAACTCAGACTGCAAAGCTTTAATTAGGATTCCACAACTGTACTTATTGAGAGCACTCTATTAGGTGTGCATAGTAGAGGTGGGAATTACAGTTACTTTTCGATAACCTGTTACGTCATTCCATTATATTCTGGTAACATTTCATTTTTGAAACCTGTTACTCTTGATGCGTTGACGTTCCAGAGCTCCAGACAGTTATTCTGTTATGGCTGGTCTAGACAACGTTCCAAATTACAAAAGGCTATGCAGTTTTGCCATATGTTACGTTATGATTTAGTTACAGGTGTTACAGAGTTATCGCTCAAAATTCGTTTTGTTATTCCTCTGCCACATTGATAATTTAACTGTAGCATGCAAGAGTCTAAGTTTCATTCGCAATTCAGTTTCAGTTCCGTTTACTTCTCAGTGTGTTATATTTACTCTCCATTACCACTTGGCGTTACAGTTATATAAAGTTTGTTAGAACCTTATAATGCATCATGAGTGTGAGTTACAAAAATAACAGGGTATTTTGTGGAACCTGTTATATCTGTTTTAGGTTACTTTTCTGTAACCAAATTATTTATCCTGTTACGTTAAATAATGTCCATCTCTAGTGCTTTGGTGATTGTGGTTATGTGGTAATATTATTTATAAGTTTGAAGATTATATGGTAATGTTTGTTAATATTACTTAGTATTGCAAAAATAGCACACTAAATTATGTTTTTAGTTTGTCCAATTAGCCTTGGTTTGATTTTTGTCAAAGACTACTGCTAACAAACTGTTACTACTTAAATAAAAAGTATTACCAATTTTCAATTTCAAATTGATAAAAAGAACATTAAAGGAGTAATCCAAACATGTAAGTAAAATGCTTACATCTATTATTTTTCAAAAAGTATCAAACATGGCCAGCATTCTTCACATGGCTTCAGGTTTTACGTAATCAAAACGATAAAACATATTAGTAATCCCTTCATTCAAACTAATTTTATGATCTTAATAATTGTATAAAGTATAAGAAAATCTGCAATCAATCTATTTATGGGATGCAGTTTTATTAACTACTAGCTGAACCCGGTGGACGTTGTCTCGCCTTTCATTTTTCATTGACATACCAAAATAAAGCAATAAAAAGAATTATAGAAAAAAACCATTATTTATTAAATGAGTGCAAGAGGGTAAATAAATCAAAACATATACAGTACTGTCGTTGTGAGAACTTCAATCTGCTTATGGCATGTGAAACTACATTAAACCACACAGTCATATGTTTTTTTGTAAACAATTCAGATTCTCCATTTGAATAACATGGGATCCTTAGGAGCCCGTGGGGCGGGACCCTGTGGACGGATCTGCATCAAACTTCACAGAAACCATCTCGGGAGTATACAGGACAACATCCTAAAGTTTCATGGCGATCGGTTGGATGGTTTGACAGCTCATAAACTTCAAACATATATATATATATATATACAAACATCCTCTTTTATAAATATAGATTAATAAGGAATGGCTATAGGCTGTACGAATATAGCATTTGTTTTTTATGTAGGATTATGCTGCTGTCATATATGTAATATTTGTAGATGGAAGTCTATTAGAATAAATAAAACATTGCTAACATTTCAACACAACCAATTTTTGCTGCAGTAAAGAAACACGCCCAGTTGTCTGTGATAGTGGTGCCAGTCACATGTAGTGCAATCGCTGTCTTCCTCATAGTGTTTGGAGCGGCCTACTACATGCAGAGTCGGCACAGGTATAACATAATCTAAAATATTGTTTTTATTCTTTTACGTCTTGAATTGTATAATCAAAATTTTGTTGGATCAAAGGAAGTGATGTCAAAATAAACAATTTCTTCTAAACTACAAAATAACTACAGTACAACCTGGGTTCTACAGCCTAATAGTGGCGATCAAGCTGGATACATTTAAAGATGAATAAAAATAATACTTGTTTGTTAACAAAAAAATTTATTCAATAACTCATAACGGATGGCAAACGAGAGAAGAGCGTGTGCAATTACATGGAACACTCATTGCAAAGGCTACAGAAGTTAGACGCGGCCAGCTAGGTGCTGTTGAAATATTGTCCTGATAAGACATAAGTTTTTAATAACAATTATTTTTTACTCATTTAAAGTTCTGACATCTTATAATATTTATAATTTATAAATACTATACAGTAACTCAATAATTACTGTATAGTATTTAGTTAAAAACATGTTATGCAGTACAATTTTTGTGATTTTAAATTATGTACAGTAACTAAATGCTTTATATAAAGAAAATTGTTTTTTCACTCCACCACAGATAACAAAAATTAACAATGCCAAGGGTGGATGTAATGAACTCTGCCACTTTCTTAAATGGACTCTTCCAGCCGCTCTGTTATTGAAGTAAACAAATTTGCCAACTCAGATTTTTTGCACATTACACTGACAACCTTTGATGTACAACAAATTTAAAGAACAGTACCAGCAATATTCTAGATTCAAAACTCAATTTGTGTTGAGGGACTGAATGGTGCTTCCGTATTGTAATTTTGTATAAGAAAAAAAGTACGTTCATCTGATTGTCAAGTCAGATGAGGGACAGTGGGATAAAACAAGGCCAGATAATCAAGATTGTACTGTACAATGTATGTACTGTATATTTTCTACTTTAAAAGACAAATCAATAGAATCCTTCCCTTAGAATCTTGCAAAGTGAGCTAAACTTATTGTAATTCATAACTGTAGACAAAATAACAAATTATAAACAAAAAAATTATATAAGAAAACTACAAATTTATCAATACATATCAGGTTAGATTAATTTTCTTTTTATACAGACACTTTTTTATATAGTTGGAATGTTATCATTGTACATGTTAAACAAAACAGAAGTAAAACCACAGCCTTATAGCAATTTATTGTTTGAGAGAAATATCCTTGAAGCCAGGCAAACTCGTATTATTTTATCCTGAAGATGGAACTCAGACGTCATATAATTTGAAATTTGAGGGCACAGATTTAAAAATTCCACCTTGGGGATTGAAGGCCTCTGAAGTATCTATAAATGTGAGCTTATTAGTTGAAGAGGCTTCTTTAACCTTAGCTTTGTCTGGTATAATATGACCTCTTTGAACCTCTAAACTTCACTTTTTTCTTTTTAGACCCATTTCAATGCCTACTTCAAACTTGAGCTCAAATCCTTAAAAAGCTTATCCACATAAGATGTTAAGTCAGAAAGAGGTGCTTCCTATGCTTGTGCAACTTTTCCATTCTTTGGCTTCTCCCTAAATGTATGATTTGTCTCCTATATTTTTATAGTTAAGTTCCAATGACTCAAAATCCATTTTTTTTTTCAATCCTAGCCAAGGAAGGTGCTTATGGAGTTGAATCATTATGTTGTTTCGTAATTTCTAGCTTACCTAATCTACATAAATGAAAAACAGAAATAATTAATTCGAAAATCAGATAAACCACAGCTAACACTAGAAAAAATCATAAATGCATTTTTTCACAGGTATACGATAGAGGTGGCAGATTTTGACTTTGCTCAATCAAGCGACCTTGAGTACATGACGTTCAGCCAGCGATTGAAGGCAGCACTCAACAACGCTTTCAACAGGACTCATGAGTACGTCGACGAATCTAATGTTTGGTCGCCTAGCCGTAAATATGGCAGTATGCAGTGATCAAGTAAGCGGCACTCTCGGTGTTGTGCCGTCCTTGTGCCTGTTGTCGATGATTGATATTTGTCTTAAAGTTTTGTCATGCTCTTTTTGAATATGTAATGTTGATATATTGCATGTAAGATTTGAAGCATTATGCAAGGTCTTCGTCAGTAGACATGAAAATATTTTATAAATTTGTGTTGATTTCATAGGGTACAAAGTCAGGAAATGATCTGTTAGGGGAGATAGGTCATAATCTATTTTACCAAAAGAGATTCATTCTACCAAACACAAAACACAACCTAGTTGTTTTGTAAATCTACAATCAGTCTGTCTATACAATCTGAAGAAGGTGCAATTGCATAAAAATATACGCTTTTCGCTGTGTTTTTTTATGTTTTGGTGTTTGTACAGTAAGTTTTTGTATATTTGATAAAGCTCTATATATTTTAGTACTTAAATATTATTCTAGAATATACTTTGGTTTAATAAAGTTAATAGCAATTTATAACAATATAAGTGTATGTTTTTGTTTAGGACCAAGTTAATAGGGACATTTTTTTCATAGGGACATTTTTTATTTAAAAATCCAAAAATGTGTTCATAATTAAAATTACGACAGGTTAATTCTGTAAAAAACCATGAGACTCCTGGTTGGGGAACTTGATGCAAAATTCCAAGGACCTTAACTACTTTACTGACACCAATTGCCCCTTATTGCCATCTTACAGTTATTTCTAGAACTTCTTTTTCCTTGTTATATCAACAGTTATATTTTCTTTCTAAACTGATTCTTTGCTTTGAGCTAATTTCCATTATTTAAAAATTTTTAAACATGTATTATGTTCGCTTTTTGTCAGTTTTATTTCTTTTTGGATATTTTAGTCTTGCCTGCTAACTTACTATTACTGGCATAACCTTTTAGTATTAAAGCTTGCTTTATAACGTACTATTACTGGCATAACCTTTTAGTATTCCAGCTTGCTTTATAACGTAAAATTTTCGTACATTCATTGTATGGACAAGTAATTTTTTTGTAAATCAATAAATTAGTTCTATAGCAATATATAACACACAATAGTTTTGATCATTATGTATATTTTTAATTAACGAACACAAAAAGTGTTCAGAATTTTGGGGAATGGGCCAATTAATTAAATCAGTAGCATCATGAGCCAGTTGCAGATATTCTTCAGAGACGTTAATTTTATTTTTAGCACAGAATAGTTTGGCACTTCTTCAACTTTACTGTTTTTTATTTTCTATTAACTAGTACTTGCCAACACACATTAAAAGCTCATTGGTTGCATGCCACTGTATACAACTTTTCACCTGATCGATGTATGCTTTTTTCTATACGTTTAGTTTTTGTTTCTAGTAGTTATTGCAACTGAGAAAACATTTTCTATTGATTTGGTGGAAAAGATGCTGAAGAACTATCAGTGTTACGACTCTACAACACCAAAATCTTTTGAAGTTCATTTAACTAAAACAAAATTTTTAAATGAAATAATAAGGGTACAATCAATTTCCACTTATTAGTAAATTTTATCTTACAAATTGTAAAATGTAAGAAATATGTTTATTTTATAGGCCCTCTTTAACTTGAAAAGTTTTTAAAACCAGCAGAGTTGATAATTACAACTAGTTTGCAGGACATTTCCAATTATTTAAATTTCCATAAAGTACTTCTTACAGTTTACATTTTGAACTAGTTTTTGTGTTTTATATGAAGATAAGGAATTCTAATATATATTATAACTTGTCTATACAGACATTATAGACAGGTTTGCATGATGAAGGCCTGAGTTATCAAAACTTAAAGAGTTAAAAGAGATTGAAAGATTTCTCAGTAAAATTCTCCACTAACCAATAAATGTTATCCTGTAGTTTGATATGCTAGTATTCCATAATTTTTCATCATTTTACAAGCTCATTCATACAAACATTACAAAAAAATTAATGTATTAATAAAGAAATCCTATATGGTTTTTTTTTATAAAAGTGGCATGCATGAGCCTAATAGTTAGAGATCAGCTCATGCATTTCAACAATTGTTAAAATTGAGAATCACTGTGAAAGCGTTTAGGTTATGAAGCTAAACTTGACTACACCAATGATTAATCTCAAAATGGAGCTTAGGAAAATCTTCATAATATTAATAGGTAATCTAATAGGGGTGTGCAAGTAACAATTTTAGGATTCGAGTGGAGTCGAGTTTTTAGACATAATTTCAAGTTCGAGTTTTTTTCGAGTCGAGTATTTAACCCTTAATTTTCAAAAATGAAAACATACAATAGTATGTTCTTTTCAGCTAACCTCAATTTCACCATTGACTACAATGTTTCCACTAAAATAAACAAAATAATTAATGTCAATACAACAATACTAACTAGCAATAACAACTGCTTTTCATCATATTATTTGTACTTCCATCATTCCATATGCCAAGTTGAGTCGTCTAGAGATGAGCGTTATTTAACAAAACATTATCTATAACAGGTTATTTAACGAAACATGTTATATATTTAACAGTTTATATGAAATACCCTATTATTTTTGTAACTCCCAGTCATGATGCATAACGAACATTATATAACTGTAGGGCATGGTGGTAATGGAGAGTAAATATAGCGCGCTGAGAATTAAGTGGAACTGTAACTGAACAAGGATTGAAACTTAATACTCTTGCAGTTTACAGTTAAATTACTGATAACAGAACGAACTTTGATCGGTAACTCTGTAATGGGCAAGCAAGGCCACAACGACTGTAACTCATTATCATAACATGACATAAGGCGGTTTACAGTTAAATTATCGATAACAGAATGAACTTTGAGCGGTAACTCTGTAAAGGGCAAGCAAAGCCCAACGATCATAACTCATTATCGACATCGTAACGTAACATAAGGCATAACCTCACCACATACCAAACATAATAAACTTACTTGATCTCTGCTTCAACTTCATAACCTTTGGTAGGAACGATATCTAGACCAGCCGTAACGAGGCTTCGAGTCGTTAAGTAACGCCAGGCCATAACAGAAACTTAATAACTGTCTGGAACGTCAACAGGTTGAGAGTAACAGGTTACATAAATAACACGTTATCAGAACATAATAGAATTACATAACAGGTTATCGAAAAAGTAACTGTAATTCCCATCTCTAGTGTAAATAAACATGAACAAAAATTCAAAAGAAAATGGATACAAATCGAATCCAAGGCTAGCAGTACATTTTATATTGGGACTCGTCGAGTCGGCAATGTACTGGTAGTCGCTACATTAATTGTTATTTTATTAGTACGTTGGGAAAATGAAACTGTTCCGGGCATTCTATTTCAAATGATTATAGCTTTTCAATTTCAATAGTTTACGTTCCATGCGTAGTTTTTGTTACATATTGAACGTGATTTAATTAAATCTGTCCCAAATTGTCAGTCTTAGAATAGTTTTAGTCATGAACTTTTAAAGTATGGATATGAAATAAATGCAACTGTTAATTTCAAATGTTGGTAAAAGTAGTTATGTAACGAAGTTTTGAAACGGTTCAATAACTGATTGTTTTTGATTAGTTATCACGTTTTGTATGAATAAATAGTGAGGCCAATTTGGAACAGCTTGTCTGGTCGTGCCCTCTTTATAATTAACAAGAATACTTTTTGCCGTAATCGCCATTACCATATGTTCAAGGCTTGTGTGCGTGAATCACGAATCTGATTACATCGCAAGAACATATCAGGTTATGAATACGATATTATGATCAAATTTTAAATATAGTTGCCTACATAAAATGATTATTTTTATAGTCTATTATGCAAATGTGACTTTTGTCTTGATTATAGCGTTTTACGCCCAAAGATATGTCAAAGCTCGACTCGATTTTTTCGAGTTTTTAAATCTTGAGTCGAGTTCTAGTTTCGAGCTACTCGCACACCCCTAATATCTAATAGCAGTCCTATGATCAGTTGTAAAACAGCAGCTTAAAGAAATAAAGAAGAAATTAGTGTTTTTTAAATGTTATATTTAATTTTGATAAACTGTATTCTTAAGATGGTACAGTTTAGGGATCTGACAGTTCGTACTAAAATAAAATGTAATTTTCTTTTCCTTATTGGAAAGATGTATCTAGACTGAGTCAATAACGGTGGTTGTTGGAAATGGTTTTATAAACTTTCAACTGGCAGTCTTTTGTTATTGCAGTTTTGTCATGTATGAACAGTTACTGAAATATTGCTCCAAATATATAATATCTCTTAGTTAGAGCTGTGTCACACATTCTCTGCTGATTTTTCATTCTTATGTTGCATATAGGGATGGGTCGGTCTCTAAAGTCGGTTCTATCAATTATTGACAAAAAACCGAGAATCGATGGGAAATTCTTGGTTCTGCGGTTCCGGTTCTAGAAAACCGTAAATGGGGAGATAGCTTCAGATGTGTTTCAGATGTGAAAAGTGCTGATAAACAGAACAATTAAATGACATCCAGCCACAATATAAACAGTACATCTTTATCAGAAAATATCTGCCCGTAAAAAGGCAATTCCTGATCAGTAGTTGATTTGGCCACTAGATAAACAAAATATTTAAGTCAGATATTTGGCCACTTCCTTATCAGCACGTAAGGCTGTGAATTAGATCCATTACATACTAATTTCAGCATAATATTCCTTTTAGATAAATTGTATACTTTTTCAATTTAAAGTAAATACTTTCTTTGTGCAAAAAATGTAAACAATCATACCCTGAGGATAAATAAAATGTTACCAATTCTCTAGTTATTGGAAATATTGTATTTCATTTTATAGATTTTTAGGGTGTATTATACTTCATATTGGAGAAATCGCCAAAATACTATGCACTGTTTTTATCGACTAATTCCACATAATTTGTCGATTCACTGGCGTAAAGGTATTGAACATTTTCTGAGACTTTGTAAAAAAGTACTCAGGACCAAGAATCGAGAACTGATTTCAGTAAATCAAACTGAAACAAAAAAAATGGAACCGACTCATCAGTAGTTGCATATAATATTTGTACTGTGGGAAAATGTTTGTAGTGTATAAGTATTAGATTTTATTAGTTTACATGACCATCATTCATAAAAAGCATCTGTCCTTTCCTCCATAGGTCATACTCTATGTTGGGTGGGTACATCACAAGGTGTTAATTTAGTTCCTCCAAGTGTCATATTAACATAATTGGTGTGTGGATCATGTTCATTGATACATGGGTTGTATTCATAGAAATAATGGGTAGATCACAAGGAGTCCTGTTCATTCCTTCATAGGTTGTATTCATAGAAATGGTGGGTAAATCGCAAGGAGTTATCTTCATTCCTTCAGGGGATGTACTCATAGATTTGTAATCAATCTTAGTCTCTCTTCTGGCATATTTCCAAATAATTTCAAAACAGCAAAGGTTATACCTATTTTAAAATCAAACGATAGATCATTTTTAAGTAACTATAGGCCTATATCTTTGTTAAGCGTACTGTTCAAGAGGTTAGAGAAGTGTGTCAAAAGACAGCTACAGCAATATCTTAAAAACAACCAATCGTTGTGCGACCGTCAATTTGGTTTCAAAAAGGGCAAAAATGCATCTGACATTCTGTTCAGAATAACTAAGGATATAATGGATCTGTTAAATTGTAATAGAAAGTTCTTAATTGCGTTTATCGACCTTGCAAACGCTTTTGACTTTATTGACAGGGTTAAACTTTATCAGAAACTTGAATATATTGGTGTCCGTGGAACAGAACTGACGTGGTTCAAAGATTACTTAAGAGATAGAAACCAGGTAGTCTCTATCAACAACCAGTGCAATGACACAATCGGTGTTAAATATGGTGTGGTACAGAAAAGCACTTTAGGCCCCTTGTTGTTTTTGATTTACATGAATAACATTGATAAATTAAATATAAATGGAAAATTCTATTTATTTGCTGATGAGACTTCTATGGTTTTGATGGGAACACATGGGAAGACATCTTTGACATACCATTCTAAAACAATGATTTGATTTGAATATCATAAGGATAAATGTGAATAAAACTAAGTTTATGCCTATCGGTTTACGATCTGGAGCTGAGCCACCGGTGGAACTCGAGATCAAGCTACACGTGTGTGGCGACACTACCAGCACTGTATGCCTCTGTCAGACAATTGAGCGGATCACACACTATAAATATTTAGGAGTGATTTTTTATATCAAATTGAGATGGGAAAACCACATTATTACATTAAAAAAATATACTAAGAAAAATTATTTGTGCATTCTACCAGCTTGGTTATATATTGAATGAAAATGAGTTTAAAATAGTATACAGTGCATTAGTACAATCTGTTTTGCAATATGGCATACTTGCATGGGTAGGTGCATTCAAAAGTATACTATATCCATTATTTGTAATACAAAGTGCCATTGTCAAAGCAGGTTTGCACAGAAATATGAGGTATCCAACCAATTTACTATATTTGGAAATAATATTCTCACTATTAGACAATTATATATAAAATCTTTTAATGTATATATACATACAAACAAAGATTTGATAATAACCCCAGTAACATAATTATAGAACAAGGAGCTCAAAAACAATCGGCACTCAAATGCCTCATATCGTGAAAACAATTAATTGGACAAATCTGTTCTTTGTTGCTAACATTATCTATAGAAACATCCCGCCAGAGATAAGAAATGTGCGTGGCTCGCTCAACGTCTACAAGTGGCTGGTGACCACCTGGCTATTCGGGACCAGTGCTGACCATGCTGAGTCCCTTCTTCGATTCGTCTACACTCTGACAAATTGACAATTCGGTAACTAGCTGCTTATTAAATGTCAGCCTGACTCGGAACCAGTACATGTGCATTTGTAATTCTAGGGTCAATATTCAATTAATTAATTAATTAGAGTCCTCGATATTTGTATGTATGCCTATATTTGTAGTTAGCATATGTGTGCACGGATGTGAAAGAAGAAAAAACATTTATCTTTTTTCCGTGGTTCCGTCGTCTTTTTATACAGGCCTATTACTTACGACTCCCCTATAAATTAATATAAAAAGATTTTATGGCTGTACAGTTTTGAACTAGTTGTCAAACTCAAACCATCTTCTGTCTGTTCAATGTAATATTCTATTTTATTAGTTTTTAGTTTTAAGATTATTTTTATCATATTTTTTTATCATTCATATGTATTATTTATATTTTTTAATTATTTTTTATACTGGATCATTTAACAGTAAAGATTTATAATACTTTGTATGATAGGGACTCCTCACCCATGCTTAGACCATTCTGGTCCATGTGGGAAGTAATTCCTTATATGATTTTTACTGTAAATATGTTTGTAATATTTTTATTAAAGTAATAAACTATTTTGATTTTATTTGGTTAGTAGATCACAAAGTGTCATGTTCATTTCTTGATAAGTTGTATTCATAGAAATGGTAGGTGAATCACAAAGAGTTATGTCCCCTCCACGAAGTGTGGTATTAAAATTAATAATTAAATATATTCTTATTCTACTAGGTGAGTTTAGGGTTAAGAAGCCCTCTAACACTTATCCTGGGTATCAATGGCTTAAGGGTGACTTCCGAACCACCACCAGTGACCGGGCAGGTGGGCTGCATGCAAGGGTGAGTTCACTCAGACGGTCACCCATCCTACAGACAACTACGCTCGATGTTGCTTCGATCTGTTATCTTGCAATAACGTCAGATCTCTCTGGTCGAGTCCACTAACGATTTCATATAATCGGTAGATGGATCACAAGGAGTCGTGTTCATCCTCTATGGGTTGTATTCATAGAATTAGTAGGTGGATCACAAGGAGCTGTGTTCGTTCCTAAACGGGTTGTATTCGTAGAATTGGTGGGTGGATCAAAAGAAGTCATGTCCATTCCTACATGGGTTGTATTCGTAGAATTGGTGGATGAATCACATGGAGTCGTGTTCATTTCTACATGGGTTGTATTCAAAGAATCAGTGGGTGGTTCACAAGGTGTCATGTTCATTACTCCATGGGTTGTATTTATAGAATTGGTGGGTGGATAATAAGGAGTTGTGTCATTCCTCCAGGGGATAATCCACCAACTCATAGAATTGGTTGGTGGATCATAAGGTGTGGTGTTCATTCTATGTATAACTCCATGGGTTGTATTAATAGAATTGGTGGTTGGATCACAATGAGTTGTGTACGCTCTGCCAATTGTTGTATTTATAGAATTGATGGTGGATCACAAGAAGTTGTGTCTGTTCCACCAAATGTTGTATTCATAGTATTAATAGGTGGATCTCAAGGAGTCGTGTCTGCTCCATCAAATTTTTTATTTATAGAATTGGTAGGTGGATCACAAGGAATTGAGTACGTTACACCAAGTCGTGTACTCATAAAATTAGTATTTGTCACCAGGAGTTGTGTCCGTTTCATCAATTGTTGTATTTATAGAACTGGAAGGTGGTTCAAAAAGAGTTGTCTCCGTTCCTCCATGGGTCATACTTGTAATGTTGGTGGGTGCATTTTTCTATTCCTTCTTGGGCTGTATGTATAAGGTGGTTGGGTGTTCTATGAGTCATGTCTCCCCAGACAAACACTCACATACGATGGATGATCGTGCATGTGCACAATTTGAATCATAAGGTTATAGATCCAAGTTCATTATTATTTTTAAATCTTTTATTATAAAGCATATTTACGTACAGGCTCATTTATTCAATTTAAATTGGCCATGATGACATCAGATGTATAACAATGTCAGATATTAGTGAATAATAGTAAAAACTCTAAATATTACTTGAAAATTAATATTATTTATTTTAATTTAAGAATTTACACTACAGTAATGCATAAAAAATAAACCTTGTTAAGTTTTTATGACAAAAATAATAATTTATTGTGAATTTGTTTCAAACATTAATTTTTCTTGAGCTCAAAAGTTTATGACTGCTTTCATAGAATGTTTATTAGATTGTCATAGAAGCTGAAACTTGAATTTCACAATTTTCAGCGATGACTCACCAATTAATAAATGTTGTGAAGACAACACAGTATCCACAGATGTAGCCTCGACTGTGTCCACTGTTACTGCCCCTGTGGCCATTAGCCATATGTAATGGTGAGATCTGTTTCTTCTGGCCCCTTTTGGACGTTTTATGATTGCTTCTATTTTGCTGTTCCTCATTAACAAAACATTAGACGGTTTAAAGATGGTTTTATATGTGTAATCTAACTTTGCTACTCTGAGCTTTATTGTAATTATTTGCTTCTATTTGTCATTTAGTTGTTTGAGCATGTTGGCATGATTTGTTTTGTGGGGTGGATGCACATTGCTTGAACTGTCTTGTTTATGTTTCATGCTTAGTCTGTATATATTTTTAACATTACATTTTATCAATACCATCTATGCATGCATGTTTGGTAAGTTATGTTATTTGCAAAAACTAATAAAGATGATTAATAATACACATTGCAGAATTGTCTGAAAATTTAATATTTTTGCTTAGCCTTTTTAATGGTATACAGACTCATTTATCATTTTTATTTATTTGTTTTTAACGAGCTATGTGGGGTGTTATATATTATCTTTATGAAACCATATTTGGGTGGCTGTACTATATATTGGGTGGAGATTTGTTTTGAGTTTTGTATTATCTTATAAGAAGGTGGTTCACTGGTTATCATGATCATCATTGACACTACAAATTAAGATTAACACTAAATTTATGTATCAAATCATTTATCTGATATACTTGTTTAAACACAAATTCAACTTGATTATACAGGTTGATTGATTAATACAGGGTTTTCCTGGTGAATGGAAAACTTAAATTAAAAAATACTTAATATCCATATTATGAAATACAAATGACAAATACAACATAAACTCCTCATACCAGAGGCTGCAGGAAAAAAAACAAATAATAATGATGATAATATTACATCTATGAGAAAAATAAACAGAAAAAAATGACGCACTCAGACAGAAAAACACACACTCGTGTGTGAACATACGCTCACACACTCATGTGCGCACAGACGCATATACACATATACGTGCACAGATACACACACACTCACAAACACACACACGCACAAATATATAGAGCCAGATGTGTTGGTTGAATGATTGAAATGATGGGCAGTGCAGGCTGAAAAGATACGCTTAAATGTAATGTACATATTTAAGGAAGTATTTTTGCAAATACTGAATAAATAAATTAAATCTGTTCATTCATACGAAATCAAATTCTACATTCAGAATGATTACTTCATTGAACTGAAATGATATTTAAAATAAAATTTTGCTGTAAAAACATTTCATTGGACTAGTGTGCTATCCATCTATAACTTGCTTGGTTAACAATTTAAAGATAACTTAAGTTCCATTTAGTTTTTTAACCTGTTGTGTGAGCGGTAGTACAAAATAAATTTAACCTATTTCTTAGTATAAATATGTTGTTTAATGTGAGTTGAAAGCAGTATTAGTACAAAAAATTTAACTGAAGTACCTGAAATTGATGAATAATGCTAACTAAATATGTTGGTAACCTGCCTAACACTACGTGAATAGGCAGGTAGGTGGGTCCATAACACTGTATGTGTATGTGTATGGGTGGGTTCATACCACTGTAGTGTATAGGCAGGCGGGTGGGTTCATAACACTATGTGAATAGGCAGGTAGGTGGGTCCATAACACTGTATGTGTATGGGTGAGTGGGTGGGTTCATACCACTGTACGTGTATAGGCAGGCGGGTGGGTTCATAACTCTATGTGAATAGGCAGGTAGGTGGGTCCATAACACTGTATGTGTATGGGTGAGTGGGTGGGTTCATACCACTGTAGTGTATAGGCGGGCGGGGGGGTTCATAACACTATGTGAATAGGCAGGTAGGTGGGTCCATAACACTGTTTGTGTATGGGTGAGTGGGTGGGTTCATACCACTGTAGTGTATAGGCGGGCGGGGGGGTTCATAACACTATGTGAATAGGCAGGTAGGTGGGTCCATAACACTGTATGTGTATGGGTGAGTGGGTGGGTTCATACCACTGTATTGTATAGGCGAGCGGGTGGGTTCATAACACTATGTGAATAGGCAGGTAGGTGGGTCCATTAATCATTTTAAAACGACAGTAGACTTTGTTTTAAGGATGCAACGGTAAATGATGTACCATTTCTTATTCTTGATTAAATTAACAAAATAAAAGAATAAATAAGACAAAATTCGCAGAAAAAATTCAGCGACTAAAAGAACAGAAGTAACAGCCAATACGGATATCTAACTAAATCAACAGACTAAAATTTTTATCATTCCAAGAATATAATCATGTTAAAAATTCATAATGAATAATTTTGTATGTTTATCATTAGTTGACTACAGTAATAGAAAAATTAAACAATGTTTTACTGTTGAATACCATTCTTCACTTTTATAAAAAAAAGTAGAACTTCTAAAAATATGTAACATTTCCAAGAAAATATATAGCTTTAAATCAATATGTCTGTGCAGTAATATTATGATTAATAGATAAATGATAAGCCTCACACAGCACCATGATGTGCTTACAAATCAGGCCATGTATAAATCATAAAGTTTTGCTAGTCTTGAATTTTTTTTCAATGGTTTGCTTTTACTAAACCCATGATAATCCTATAATGTAATTTTAGTAAATACCACAGCTTTAGATGTCTCCTGCTTTTTTAAACATTTATAATGATTCTGCAACCCACTCTCGTACTATCAAAACATTGCTGGACCCATGTTTTGATAGTACCAAGTTGCGAAGGCACCAAACTCAGGGGGACGACAGAACAACAAAAAAACACAAGTTGAATGGAAAAATTATTGTTTATTACATGAAAATAAAAAACATGTAATTCAAAAGTATTAAAAAAATATTAAGTTACAAATAAAAAAAATTTCAACATTTACGGACAAAACGGACTGTTGACCATTTGTGAAAAGTTACTTTACATCATTATCAATAATTGCTACAGAAATTTATATGTACATATGGCCTCGAGGCATCAGAAATAAATAAAGAAAAAAATATCGACAAATATCAACAGTACAGAGTTTTGATAAAACGTAAGCTATATAAAAAGAAATAGGTTAGGCGTAATAACATTTTTTATAAATATATAAATATAGAGCTCTAAAAAATGTATAACAAGAATTATTTTATAACAAGTAACAACACATAGCATAAACATATAAATAAATAATAACAGTGACAACAAATAAATAAAAACATGACTACAAATAATACAAAGACAAAATTTAAATTTACTTATGCAGCTGAACTTACAGGGCCTCGGGCAACAAAAGAAATTTGGAAGGTTTTGGCCAATTTGGAAAAGTTAAAAAAAAACAAAAGAATTAAATTAATAACTACACCGAAATGCAGCGGGCTAAACTGGGTGACTCTTTAAGGGCAGTACAAGTAAACGTCACACAACACAAATTTATTACAATATAATCACAAAATGCACAAATATTATGGTGATCGATTTCGGTGAACCACGCTCACCTTCCTCAGACTAGAGGGTTTCTTTTGTGAGGGATTGTACCAGAGGGATAATATTTGTGCATTTTGTACTTGTACTGTAGTATATTTATGCATTTTGTGCTTATATTATTATAAATTTGTGTTGTAAGACGTTTACTTGTACTGTATATATACCAACACTTATTATGCTAGTTAAAAACTATCTCTTAACGGAAACAACAAAGGGAAGAATTACCATAAAACCACATTCTTTAAAAGAAAATAACCTAAAAACCACCCATAAAAAAAATAAATAAATAAATAAAAATAAAATATAAAAATATATCTCACTTTAAAATGACAGTTCTTAAACAATCAAAATGTCTCTTCACAGGTATGTAACACTTTATTAATGACAATTTCTACACATAACAGGTGACACTTAAATTCTTCAAAAAAAAAGTCTGGAGGCTGGAAGGACCAGAAAATAACTAGGTTTGGGTCATCTGCATGTTGATGTCTTCATCCTGGAAGCCGATGGAAGAACAGTGTGGAAAGGGGGGAAAGGTAGCAGCCCCTCTGGGAGGAATAGGTACCACGCTGTGCTTCCAGGAAAACGGGAAAGGTAGCAGCCCCTCTGGGAGGAATAGGTACCACGCTGTGCTTCCAGGAAAACGCCGTCAGTAGGCATGCAGTTGGAACATTTGCATCTGACCTCATGCCTATGTAGAAGTCTTGCTCTGTTTTGAGCAGTTTGAACAATTTTAACTCTATATTTGAATTGGCTGTATATCAATGTTTCATTTCCTGAAATACAATATTTTCTCTGAAAGGTGATACTGCGCTCTACCTCTCCCAAGTATAAATTCTCTTCTTGCTGACAGATAAGGATCCTTTGTAAATCCCTCTGGTTTGAGGAAGGTAGACATAATTTATCGAAATCAATCACCATATTTATATGTGTTGTACTTATATTGTAATAAATATGTATTGTATGACGTTCATTTGTTTTGAAGTTCCACAGCATTATTTCAGTCCTGTGAGATCTCAGAATAGAATATGGGAGACTTATTCTTGAAAGATGTAATTTCACTGTAATAATTTTTTTAGAATATCGGTTTAGTTAGCTGAATACTAGCGCCTAATTGACTCTAGTTTTAGTCTGAACTATTGACTATAGTTACCTGTTTGGTCCCCTTCTGTCATCTATAAGATAAAGATACACAGTCATATGTGTCTTCTGTATACATGCACCTAGAAGCACTGTCTTGGGTGAAGGGAGGGTTTAGTATGACATCATTTAGTCGGCACTAGCAATGCAGTGATGTAACCCAGCTTTGATTAATATTCTTCAGTTCAGTAGATACTTGGGGACAAAGTGCTGTGAAGATTGTAGGCGATAGGTTCTGTTTTCAGCTGTCTTAATAATGACACAGTGTCTGTTCAATGGTTTCCATCAAGGTGAACTTTACTAGAGAAGTCTGAGGTGTCCGTGTTAGATAGTAGTCAGAGTTTGGAAGTTGTGTAGTGAAGATAACTTACTATCAGGCTTGTCAGTTATCTGAAAATTATATCAATACCATGTACTTCAGATTCCACATAAAGAGGTCCTTTAGGTTTCCCTGGCTATTGGGCTATAAATAAATGTATCTGCCTAAAGAACAGTCGATCTTAGTTAGCAACCAAACTGATCAGAGCATCCACAATCATGCTTATGTAAAAATTCTCTTCACCTGAAGAATCTGCAAAAGATGTTTGGTCATGTTGGTTTTAATCCCATAAGAACAATTTTATTTTCGAAGCCATAGTTTTTCGTTATTTATTGACCAAAAGTTATGTGTGAGATGTAATTTTAAACATTATCATTTTGCGCATTGATTTAACTAAAGTACCTAGCTTTTGATATTTTGATACGTAAGCCTAGTTTTTAAAAATATGTGAAAATAAAGACTTCAAACAAATAATTTTAAATTTTAGTATAAAACTAATTAGGAATCCTCAAAGCAATTCCAACGCACAATTTTATTCTTGATCAAATGCAATTTGTTTGGAAAAAATCTGTTTAAAAATAACTGTTTGGTTTGGATATGTATAATTGTATGTCCGGTTTAAAAATAACATTCTTCATATAGGATTAAAACCAAGATCTTTGATCTTAGCCTGCAGACTCTTAAAGTAAGCACAAGTTGTTTCTATATATCTGATTAATTTGAATCTGAATGTGGCTGCTTTTTCTATTGCTTTGCTCATTGTATCTACTCATTCAACAAATATTTAAAAATACTCCGCTACCACTATACCTTATTATTGATTAATTAAAGTCTCTTTGTTTTTTAGTTAAGTCTATTTTAATTTTAACAAATGTGCAGTGAATAATTATTAGATTGAATAGTGAAAAACAACAATTGGTTGTTTGCAATATTAATTATTGATTTGAATTTATTATTAAAATTAGTAAATGAGTAGTTCGATCTTCCTCAATTAATGTTGAGGATTCCCCATCGTCGTACTGTTATATATATGTTATCCAAATCTAGCTTTTCCATTGAATTTGTTCTGCGTCTAAACTCTTAGTTAGCATTTTAGCATTATAACAGGCTTGTTAATGTGTAAATAGCATGTAATGGTTGAAATTTAGTAATTTGTTGGTTTTTTTAAATTCAATTGTTTATTTTCAGAGGAAACTACAACCGCCTGGAAGGTGGCTACTCACAGCGTTATTGACTGCTGTTGCAAAAATGAAATTGATACCCACATCCTGCACATGTGTTTTTGGACATTAGTGATTTTATAAACTTATTTTTAAACTTAGATAATAAACTATTCTCCTTCTAATAGTTGTTATTTCCAGAAAGAATTGTTATTGAACATAGCATAAATATTCTATCATCTATCATATAATATATCTAAATCATTGCTAAACTATATTAAATTTTAAATAATCGCAAACTAATATATTGTCTAACAAATTATAGAATCTTTCTTTATATCTTATGTAAATTATAAGTATGACTGTTAATATAAATTTCATTTGTGATTTTAGTAGGTCTTAAGGATTGTTATTTTGTAATAGTGAATTCTTTGTATATAATATAACAATGGCATGCAGTAGCTGTGAGATTATTCACTAAGAAATATGTTTTATTTTTTTACAATTTGTCTTCTTTCGTGTAGAAAAAGCTTATTGAATATGTTATCAACTGTATTAGCTTATATTTTATTCAATTTTACTGTTGTTAGTAATATATAATGAAACGTCAATTGTTTCACATTAAAATATCACATAACTTTTTATGTTTCCTTATGTAGTAGAGTCTCACTTATGCGAAGTAAACCGGACGTGATGATGTCAGGTAAGTGAAAATATTGTATAATAGTTAATGGTAACACAAACTTTAAATAGTGCCAATAAATAAATTTTATGAAGTTTTTACACTATAGAACTGTGAAAGTAATAATCTTGTTCAGTTTTTATAACAATAAAAATTAATTTATCTTTCAAAAGTGAAGTGTCCTTATACATTATTCAACTAAAATTACTGTATACAATAGGGCTACAATACAATACAATATTCTTTATTTTACAAGTTCATGGAGAATTGCAAATGTGTCACAAACAATAATAAATTAATACAATTAAAACTGTATAGTTCAAGTCAGATCAGTCATTGATTGATATTCTAAGTCCTCCAGTTTAAAAATGCATCAATTGTGTAAAAAGGGCGTTGAAGGAGCCATCTTTTCAGTGTATTCTTGAGGTTCCTTTGGTTTTTTATGTCTGCGGGTAAGGCGTTGAAAATCTTTGCACCCATATAGGAAGGTTTCTCTTCATTAAGTCTTGAATGGTGTCCTAGTAGATTAAAGTCTGCTGCTCGCCGGGTGTTGTATGCATGTAAGTCACTGCCTCTGGTCAAATTGTTCAAGTGGGCATACAATATTGATTCTAAAATATACAGAGACACGACAGTAAGGATTGAAAGGTCAACAAATGCTGTCCTACAGCTGTCTCTTGGTTGCAATCCTGCCAGTGTTCTGATACATTTTTTCTGCAGAACCAGGGGTCTTTGTAAATTTGCTACACTTGATTTACCCCAAACAATAAGACCATAGCGGAGGTGTGCTTCAATGATGCGTAGTATGCAGTGAGTGTTACTGTGATGTCACTTATTGATTTAATCCGGCGGATGACATATAATCCAGAGCTTAATTTATCACAGAGGCTGTGATGTCCACTTCAATCCAGTGTCAATTACTATCCCCAGATATTTAGCTTCCTCCACACTATCAATGTTTGGTAATGCTCCCACTTCATCCTTCCTTCTTCCAAAGACCAGCTGTTTGGTCTTAGCTTCATCTATTACCAAGTTGTTGTTGTAGCAATACTGGACAGCCATATTCATTGCGATGTATGCTGAAACATTGAGCTGTTCAGGATTTTTATTAGCTAGAAGTAAAGCCGTATCATCTGCATGTATATAGTCATACAGTTCAGTGGTAAAAAAATCTAATAATCCACAACAAATATAATACCCATTAGTAAACATTTACATTACATTATACTGCAAGGCACTTGAAAAAACATACTTTGTATGGTTGTAAAACTTTATTATTTCAAAAAGAAATTATAGATTAAAAAAAAAGTTGTTATAGTTAATAGCCTGGAGATTGTCGCTATACCCTACAAGTGCTGGTAGTCCTAAAATTACCATACACTAAACACATTGACAAAAGTGTGCTGTCTGATCATGTTACAGTGGCCGCTCAATATAAAGTCAAGTACAGTAAGCAACAAAACGGTGCACTGTTTGGGAAAAACCTCATTATACATATAGGTTTTGTTATCACGGAACAGAAAGCATTTTATTATTTTCAGACAATTATTACAGTATTGTTTATTAGACAAGTACGACGGTTAAAAAGTAAGGTCGGTTAACGAGGCTCTACTATATAATTTTAATGTTATATGTATCATATGCATGTGTAGCTCTACTAACATATCAATTGCTTGTATTGTAATCAGTGTCTGGAGTACTGAGTCTATTCATTGTAAATCGTTATTGAGTAAGTAGTAAATCACCATTATTTTTTCAATTTCTATGCTAAATATAATTTTTAATAGTTTTTTTGGAAAAACATTTTTCTTTGATATTGTATACTAAATAATAAAAATCTTTGATGATTATGTCTCAGACATAGGTAGGCAGTTTTTAATATCGTTGATTATTGGCAGTACAAAAGAGTTATTATTACAATACCTTTTGGGATTGTCAATAATTTCAGTGTAGTAATCAATTTGTTGGCTAATTATATGTGTATAGGTTAGAAAATGTCAAATACTTCGCCGAAATGGTGGAATTTCTTTAATGATATATTGAATATTTACATCTAAATTATGTTGCAGCTGCCACTTTGGAGGCATTTTCTAGTGTGATATTTACTCTTTTATATTTTTAATATATTCTGAGTGGTTGAGAATTTAACGTAGAAGTGAAATAGTTCAAGGCAGAATAATAAGATTATCTGTACTAAAACTGTTCACAGTTATATATATTTTTAGTGTAAGTTTGAGAATAAACTCTAATTCTATTATAAAAAGGCATGAAACCAATGTTGTAATTCCGAATAATAAAATAAAATTTATTGGATTTTATTGAAAATTTAATAACTTCAATATATAAATAAAATATATGATGATTTTATTAGTTGTAGTGTGTATTTGAATTTGTTTTAATATTATATTTGCTAATTTAAAGATGAGTGTACAATAAAGTTCAAAATCATCCATTTTAGAAGTAGTTCTCAATTAAAGAACGTATTGATGTCTGAATTTAATTTTGGAAGCCAATCTGATTTATGAAATATTATTTTAAATAATAGATACTTATATGTTAGATAGTTTATAAAAATTGTAATTTTGTTACCTACAAATATGTTTGTAATGCTAAAATATTTTCTAGGAATTTGTAAAAACCACCAAACATGTGACAGTTTTTATGTAATTGCCGGCTGATGTGATTGAGCTGGCCTCAGATATTCAACTAATGAAAACATGTAGATATATAAAGTATTAAACTATTTTTTAAATGTTTTAAGGGAGATTTACTGAACAACCTTTCATTCATAAATACTCTTTAAATATTTGTCGAAAGATTTCATTACTCTTCAGCTTTTGGCTACTTCTGGTATCCTCCAGTACTGTATTTTAGTGTTCTAGCTGTGGAAACATCCTGTTTACGAACCATATCAGAATAATACTCACATAACCATGTTGATGTTTTTAGTGATGAGTGGCTGATAGACTATTTTTTTGCAATCTCCTTTTTAGTTAAGTGGCAAGGTTACATCTTGATACTTTGAAGGTCTTAGAAGTGATTATATCTTCTTTCTTCTGGCTTAAGGCTAGTACCTATATAATATAGATTTATTGTGTAGCTGGTGATCTTTATGATCACTTCTTTGTGTTGAGTATTTATTGATTTGTTTTTATCATTATATGTTATCTTATTTTTTTGATAAGACTCCCAGTTAAGTCCCTTATGCCATGTTGAATACAGGATATCAAGAAAACAAATAAACTGAAGCTTGTTCTTCATGGAAGGTTTCCTTACATCTTGCTTATCATGGTTTGAGTATTAATCAATAAGAGCAATATCGTTAAGAAGATATTTAAGGATGTCAGATTTTATAAGAAAACACCAATCTGAAAACTTAGATCAGTGATTTAAAGCAGTTAACAACCTAACATTAGAGTTACCTCAGTTTCCATCTTCTAGTATGCTCTAAGGTGAAAAGGAGAAGTTGTGAAGGTAGAGGTGGTTAATATTACCAGATTAAAATCTAAAGGTAATAACTGTAAGTAATTCCATATTATAGTGATTGAGTCTAAATTTCCTGCAATGAGAAAATGAAGCATGTGGCCGGCTGGTTTTTTACTTGCTTCCTTTCAGGGGAGGACATAATGAAAAGTACAGATATGTGGCTCAGAATCCAATGAAGGAAGCTTATGTCCAGGATTCAGAATGAACTTCATTATAAATTATCAGAAAGTGTTTGATAATTTATAGTGAAATAAATTATAAGAAAGAAAGATCTTTGAACTAAATCTGATGACATCTTTTCTGCTCTTCTTGTAAATAGCTTGCTTGTTGTTGCCCTGACTGGTCAAGTGATAGAACATCATCATTGGGACATTGGGATCCCAACTAAGAAAAATACATGAAACTCAGATGCTCTGCCTGAAAATTCACATCTAGGATTGTGTTCTCCATTCTATAAAATTCACAATCATAGGTTTTAAAAGATCCTGACTGTAACTGTATGTGGTTATTAATGTAACTAAATTTAGTTACATTTATCATAGTATTCTACAACATAGCATTGTTAATGCTTATACTAGGTTCAGTCCCGCTCCCAATGTCCGTCAACTATATACTGGTATCAAAATGATGGGAAGCTTCAAATATTTGTTGAAATTTTTGTTCCCAAAAGGTTTAATAAGTTTATACACTTAAATAACGTTAAGATTTTGTAATTGTACATTCATTAAAATACTATACCACTCATCAATGTTCCTAGAAATATACTTTTTTTAACTTTCTTACACAACACAATTTATCTGTAAAACCAAGCTTTTATAGTTTATATCTTCAAAAATTAAAAACTGTTTAAATTGACTTATAAGCATTAAATATAAAGTTGTATTAGTACTAAAAACTAATACCCTCATAACTTGAAGCTTTCAGATTGGTCAAGCTTAATTTGACCCTTAACAGTTCTTTACAGTTAATAAGTTTGTCACAGTCGAACCTCGGAAACTCTAGTTGGTGTTGATTTTGGAACTATATCCAACTCCATTGACTATAGTCAATGAAGAACAGTTGTCGTCCCTCCATTCCCAAACCATTGTATTAATGGTGGCAGTTTACTCCATCTTCTCTCCGTTTGGTCACCAGGGAGCGGATTTATAAGTAGCTGACACTTTTATCCTATATCTATATGAAAAATAGATGTATTTTCATTAACACAGTACGCAAGTGGTTGGGTGGGAGGGTCAACACAGTTTGTGGAGTAGCCAGGCTGGGGTAGACCGCACCTGTTCTTGTCGCTGTGCCAACAAGTACAAAAGTGTTATGTACATTTTTGTAGTATATTCTATCGTTTCCTCACAAAAAGTTGATAAAGTTTAGATATTTGTCAAAAAGTGTGATTTTTACAATACATCTTCCCATTTAAAAGTGATTAAAACAAGCTGGAAACCTAAAACCTTGCACAATATTTACGTTTACCACTCTATATACCATCCTCCATGACCAACTTTGGTAGTATACCATCAACACTTAAGTAATTCATTATGATCATCTTGGGTCTGTGTTATTTTGTAGTCCAACATTACTTCAAATACAGATCTGTCACACTTACATTTTTACATTATGTATTTCAAATTGAAACTTACTTTATAGAATAAGTGTGACTAAAAGCCCCATGAGATTACATTTCTTTCCAACTGGTTTTGGTTTATTTATAAAAAAATATTAAATCAACATTAGTAAAAGGTACATTTCATATGGCTTTTAGTGGGTAGAGATATATAGTTAAAACACAGCCCCCTCACCTGTTTAGACAAGCACATTTTTGTTTAGTAGGTTTATTGGACCACTCGCTTAACTTGACTTCTGAACCACGAGGGTAATATCTATACATGGTCACATGGGAATTGAACCTGAACCGGCTGCATAGCAAGCCACTGCCTTAGCTCTTTACCTACTGCTGCTTCAGTAGTTACCTATATTTTTTAAAAAGAAATCACTGGATAAAATTAAAACCTTATCTTATGGGTATATTCTGTTCTTTTTAAAGAATTGCCATTTAAAATTGAATATTTATAAATCAGCCTGTAATCCCTATTTGAATTTAAAATTAACCTGATGGAGAATGAAATCCAAAATGGCGGCAGCTACAGAAGACTTAAGAAATGTGGATTGATGGTTATATGAATTAAACTCCTATATAACGAATGTGGTACAAAATAAAACACATCAAAAACAACCTAAATTTATTTTATTAGCAAGTTATAACCTTTGGGTAAACAATATAACAAAGCTAAAATTAATATTTGATTCAAAATAAAATAATGCTCTGTACTACTTATACCATATCCCTACACCGATATATTAAAAACATAACAATATTTTTTCATACAAAGTCAACATTGAACAAATCGAATTATATGCTATTTCTAGTATTTAATTTACATTTTACAGCAAAATATTACCTTTAAGTACCATGATTATGTACTAAAATATGTAAGATACTGCACAAAATAATCGAGATTAAATATTTTTACTTAAATACTGATGTGGGAATAAACTTACTCATTAAACTATTTTGAAAAAACTTTTTAACCTGATAAAATGCCCAGTTTATTAACTATTGGAAATGTCTTCTTAATAGAAGTCCGTTTATTGAATTAAGTACAGCAGATTAATTACTAATAATATCAAAATATAAAAAGAACTTTGTTCAGTTTATTGGTATTAAATGAAAGGCACATTATAGGAATAAACTTGTTGCTATTAAAAAATTTTAAATATTCTACATTCACCATTTGGAAACCGGTGAAAAACCAATTTTTTTAAACATGTTAATGAAAAATTAAATTATAATAAAACTAAATGATATGGTGTAGTTTAAAAGTCTCATTACTGAACTATGAAACTTATTGGTTATAAAAAATATCAAAATGGCAGTCATGCTATTTATCAAAAAAATGATAAGGACGGAATAAACTCTTATTATAAGTAAAAGGGTTAACAAAATAATCACAACGCTTATACATCATGGTTAATATACAAATGTTAGTAGTTAAAAAAATATAAATTACATATTAATACAGGGATATAAACCCATATGATATATGTACAATATACAATCTATATGTTACCAAATATTCTACACTAGGGAATGTATATCATGAGCAAAAGAGTGTGACTGTAGACCTGTTGCAGTTATACAACGGTGCGAAAAATCCTTGGAAATGAGCAGAAAGCATTTTAAACAGTTTTATCATCATGGCGAAAGATTATATAATTTTAGTGCTGACCCTAACTAAATTGAAACTTTCTGTAGAATACAGATGATATTTGTGTTTAAAATAACGTAACTTTAAAGTTAAAACCCTTATGATATTTACATTTCTTGACTGTCGTCATATTCATCTTTATTACTATTAAATTTAATTGAAACTACCATTTATCTCAAGATTGGTAACTATTGGAAATGGTTTTAATAAATTTATTAAGAAAAAATATTGTTAACGTAATTATGTATATATGCTAAACAATAGTCACAAAATGTAATGTCAGTTAATTTTAAATTCCCATTTGGTCAATACTACAATCTATTAATAGTTATAAAAAGCACATTTACGTTGTTATTTAATTATAATCACATTTTCATCATTTGGAAGCTGGTAAATAACTGACTGAGTTAAAAAAAGGCAACCACTTGAAACATTCACTAGCATTTTTCAATTTACTGAAACATCTAACGTATTTTAGCAGTAAACTGTCATTTTATTGTAAAATATGCTTAAATATAAGAAGCATTAACACATTAATTGTATCCTAAACCCTTGTAGAGCTCTGGGAATTAGCATCTGTATTTAATTATACGTTATAGAGTTTAATTATAAGTGAAGCCAAGGGTGTTCATCCGGGCGCCCAGTTTAGTACTCTAAGAAATTTTGTTCTAGATTTTATTGCAACTGCCTCTAAGAGTAGTAAAGATCCTGACTCACTAATGAACTATCAATTGCCCTCTACTTCATAGACCCTAGCCTGCAAATTCGAGAGAAGGACATAACTACCACATTTTTAAACTCTAACAATAAATGTTGTAATATATATATATTATTAATTAATAATATATATTTTTTAGCCAAAGATGACTCTACAAATTTAAACTCAAGATCTGAACAAATATCATTTATAGAAAAATAATTGGTAACATTAAAATAAATTAGTACCTTTTGTCCACTATATTTTCAAAATGTTAATAAATTATATCATACGGTTTGTTCATGAGCTATGCACCAAAAAGGCCAAATTAGTCACTTTGGGCAGCCCTATCTGCATAAAGAAATTTTTGAGAGTTTTTTTCCAGTAGCAAATTTATTACTTACATGCATACTACCAATTTTAAGCAAACAATTTTTCAAAAATAATTTTCGATCGAACACCCTTAATAGTCAGGAAATGCACCTCACCTTAGGTGTTGAAATAGACGAGTGGTCTAATGCGTTGTACTCTGACCAGGTGCAACCATGTGAGATGTGTACCAACAATGGACCCTATGCCGCAAATCAGTGCCTCCATAGAATTGCACGGTATCAGCTAGATTTGAATTTACAATCTTTGACAGTCTATCTGGCCACAGCATAACGCCTTAGACCACTCGTCTGTTCAATAAAGGAGTGGTGTACGTACATTTAACAAGTTCTTCTTGGGTTTAGGATACAATGTTTTACAACTTGTAGAAAGACAGTATTTATACAGATTTGTGATCTTCTGGGTATGGCCTAGTCAGTTCCTTATTTATATATACTGAGAATGTTTTCTGACTTCTTGCAGACCAGCAGAGGAATAGTACTGCAAAAAAAAACAAGTGAAGAGCGTTTGTCTAGGACACACGTTATAGAGAGAGTGGGCATGAATCACCCTAGTGGATGTTATCTTTCTCCTCGTGGCTTTCTCTTTTGTGCAACAAGAACCACTCCAGAACATTATTCTTGCAGTTCCAGAATACAGCCAGAGTCAAAAGGAGAAAGAGAGAGAAAGCACTGGAAGTTTTTAGAATGTTGAATGACTTATCTGTTCTTCATATGAATTGACTTATTCATTCCCTATAAAACAACTTGAACTAGATCAAAGCCTTTCATTTTAATGTTTTTTATCACAGTGCCCACGTGGCATTGATAACGTACATCTGCAAGTTGTGTGAAAGGTCAGCAAGCAATGTATATAACATACATAAAAACAAATGTTCCCTCGGGACAGTGGACCATCATGACAATCATATACTAAACATATCCTATACTAAACAATCATATACTAATCATAAGCTTGGAAGCCTATCAATGTATTTATCAAATGCGGTATATTTAATTTGAAACGTGAAAACTCGAATGACGTAAGAGCATATCATCCTCTTTCTACAAGACTTTTATCAGTAGTCAAAATACAGCACTGGCTCTGAAAGTGTTAAGAATATCAAAATAATATTCACCATGTCCAGAGATTGTAAATAAACAATGTGATCCTGCTGCAGGTTTTACACTGCTAGTATTTTTTTAATGCTCCCTGCTCCAAACAGATTATTAAATAACTTAAATACAAATATATCAGCTAAACTACAATCTACATTTATTATGACACAATTTTTATTTTTCACACATGAAAACAATTAGATTCAACACAGAAAACATTTATAAACAGTTAAAACATATCTATATATTAAATAATATGTTCTAATATATTAAATAATACTGAAATAAAAATAGTAATATAGAATGTACCTAAATATATTATTAAATTTATTAAAACCCAATACTAAGAAATACATGGATATCAAACTGAAATAGAACACCATTCTAATGATAAGCTTAAACATATTTTACTACATTTTCAGGAAAAGAAGCACCAAATTGAATCAGATGTAATCTCATAGCAGTAAATCAACATGAATCATAATATTTTTAAAGTTTATGTATCTAATGATTGAAAAACATATGGACTGGAATTTTATACAAAATAATCACTAAACTAATAATTACTGGTAGGCTACTTATGAATACCTTAGATGTTTTCAGGTTGATGCTAAACTGCATGATGCCCAATCTTCACGAAGTGGACTCTTAGAGCATATATATATTATATTTTTGTAATATATGTATATTATACAATTCAAAAACATATGTTTATAACACTTTTTTGTCTAACACTACTGTAGTAATTTTCTATCAAATCACTCTTGAGTATTATGAATATATTATATACAAAATGTTCAACAATATATTACTTGTACAATGTTACTTTTAACAAGACCACTATTTTACAAAGTAAATTGATTGCACATTCCCAAAACGAAGAGTGTATAATACATTTTGTACAGTAAATTTATCATTTCCGTTGTTTAAAAATAAAAAAAATCTTGAATCCCACTGGAATACAAAATATACTACTCTTGTAGGGACAGACCTGTGTGTAAGGCATGGTTAGTCTTCGGGGCAGTATACAGTCGTTAAGGTCATTTATGTAGAGACATATAGCCACTGCATACTTAGAGCCTTGTTCAAAGAATTATTGGTGCTGAACGATCGTTGGTTTTAGTCTTGCGAAGTTTCACTGTAGCAAACGCATTGCCCCTGCAAAAATAAGAAGATTGGTGTTGAACGCATTGTAAAGAAGTTATAAGAAATTGAATTGTTTTTAACAAAGATACCTTAACCCTGCAGTACTTGCGTGGCCTCCTGGAGCACCAATACTCGCGCGGGCTCCATTGTACCCCATGCAGTATTTTGTATTTGTACTTAAAAATGTAGTGGGCCTTAGTTTGTAACAATGACTACATTCGCTCATCTACACTCATCACACTCATTCAAAATTCATATTCACCCATATCTTGACGATCGGTGTCTTATGAATAAATAAATAAATAAACAAAACTGACTGTTCTAATGTCATGCAACCATACTTGTGTATCAAGATATATCTTACATAAAATTCAAAGTTTTCAAAGAAAATATGTATTTTCACTTATATAGGAAAAATGATTAACTTATCCATGTCTTGCCGCAATATAAGTAATGTATAATTTCATATTTTGTTCAATTTTGTGGTGTTATGTTCATATCAATTTTCCAACTTATTTTACCTGGACTCACAAGGCTTTAAAGTACAACTTCAATACTATAAATTTTCAAAAATAAATAAAAACTCTAAAAGCCATATATATACTGGTGCGGGCTACAAGTGTAGCCCACATAACTTTGGACGCAAATATAACAAACTGCCACTCCCAAAAACATGCCAAAACACTCAGAACGATTAAAGCATTTGTTAATAGGAAGGTACTGAGGAGCTGACTACTCCTCACCCTCAGTTATCTGAGAAAATGGTGAAATACAACGGTTGGGCTGGTTGGGCTACACCGCACGAGTAGTGCAGGGTTAAATGGTATGTGTTATAGTTCATTTATGTTATGATTTACAAACATAATCCTATACCCCTTAATAGATTGAGTGTTATTATCACATCACTAGCGATTTCACTTAAATGTGTTATTACCTATGTTATTCTGTTTAGAGACATAATATTACATTAGTGTTAAACCTGTACTCTTTCTTGCTGCATTAGCTTGTAGTTATAACATTTTCCACAAGACAGCTCCACCTCACAGCACTGTGCCTGACTTACTCAACTTATGTTATCTGCACCCTTGACTCATCATAAGTGCAGGAATGTCCATTTGATAATCATTCTCTATTCAGTTATTACTTTTTTATCCTCAATATTTTTTTTAATGTTGTATGATCAACAGCTATAAAGTTTTTCCTTAGTTTTATTTTGTTTGTATATAAATTTATACTGTACAATGTTCAGTTTTTTTTATCATAAATACATGTTTATGATTTTAAGTTTTCAGTTATTAATAATTAATCGATATTTCAAATATCAAACAGCAATAATTAATTATTTAAATTTTGAATTATTATTTCAACAAATGAAACATGTTACATTCAGAATAATGGTTTTATTTTTTTTACTAAGAAAATGTATACTTTTTTTTAAATAAACCACTAACGTGTTTGTTATTTCAACAAATAAAACATGTTATATTCAGAATAATGGTTTTATTTTTTTATTAAGAAAATGTATACTTTTTTTTAAATAAACCGCTAAGGTGTTAGTAAAAGACTTGAAAGAAATGCTATGCCATCAATTCCAATCATAACTAAAAAAAAATGTTTAAAGGGATCGGTTGGCTACCATTCATATGTATCCATGTGTTCTTCAACACATGATATTGTATAACGAAAAGATCTACGTTGTTAAGGTTTCTCACCCATACTTATTACACCACAGAGAAAAAAGAAACAGAGTTTACATCCAATAGTGCCCTGAATAGGTGTCCAGTAAGGAAATTGGGATGTCTTGTAGTGAGTTCTCAATAAACATGATGGAACTTGCTGTCAGCCCCTTCCACTTTACCCCTCCAAGGATAATCCTATCAATTATTAGAACAGATTTATAAAGATGTACATTAGTTGTAATCCAATTACAGGTGTTTACTACGGCCTTAAGGAACTGACCTCTATTCTTTTACTACAGCCTTAAGGAACTGACCTCTATTTGTTTACTACGGCCTTAAGGAACTGACCTCTATTTGTTTACTACGGCCTTAAGGAACTGACCTCTATTTGTTTACTACGACCTTAAAGAACTGACCTCTATTTGTTTACTACGGCCTTAAGGAACTGACCTCTATTTGTTTGCTACGGCCTTAAGGAACTGACCTCTATTTGTTTGCTATGGCCTTAAGGAACTGACCTCTATTTGTTTGTTACGGCCTTAAGGAACTGACCTCTATTTGTTTGCTACGGCCTTAAGGAACTGACCTCTATTTGTTTGCTACCGCCTTAAGGAACTGACCTCTATTTGTTTGCTACGGCCTTAAGGAACTGACCTCTATTTGTTTGCTACGGCCTTAAGGAACTGACCTCTATTTGTTTGGTACGGCCTTAAGGAACTGACCTCTATTTGTTTTTCTTTGTGATTACACTCATTCACAATCCATATTACTATGGATATTCTTGCTACTTGAAGAAAATAATACTATTGGACTTTTACATGGAATTTGTTTTAAATATAACAAATATATGTTTCATAAATTATAAAGGTTTTCGATGAAATTAGAAGTATTACCTTAGATCTGTTATTTAAAGACATACCTTATTACATATTTGAAAATTAATTCAATGTTAAATTGCATTGGATTCATGTTCAAACATGTAAATCAGGTTCATGCCTTAAAACCTCAGAAACAGGATTACAACATTAGTAATTTATAACTTATTAAATATAATAGCAATCTTATAAGTATATTCAACATTATTATTGCTTATAAAATTATCATTAGTATTAAACAAAGTTCATGGCATTGTTCTGATACATGTACGAATAAAAGTTAATTTAGTATCCTCATTTCAACAAACACGTCTGACAAAAAGTTGTTTTCTAATAGTATCTGTGGGTTGTGGTTATATTACTTTCAAAGTTTGAAATAATTCTTTGGAGTAACATTGTTTTAAAGTTATGTTATGCGTTAATAGTTCAGAAATACTGGCAGTATTAACAACGTGTTGATGCATCCAGTGCTGACAGTACATGTTTACATGTCTCTAGGTGTCCATGCCATGTGCTGCAGACATATTAATGTGTCTGAGCAGGTGCACATGTTTCCTACTACATTGTAGCACAGCTGTTTAGGATATTGTAAATAGCATATGCACTGCTGGATATAAGTTTGTTCACTTATAAGTTCACATAAATGTTAGTAATCCAGATAACTTTATGTGAAACTTATAAACATGCTTAGAGTAAATAAATAGTATAAAAACATATATTTCCATGTGACCCATGTACTGTTACTGTAGTGTTAATGTGATAATACTAAATATTTTCAGACCTGTTCAAACATTATAAGTATACAGCATAAATGTTTACAAATGTATTTTTTTCCTAACAATGCATATGTATACTTTCAATTTTCAATTTGTGAAAGACAAAGGTTAAATATTGTCTTTTTTCTACTAATTTAAGTATTCAAAGTATTTTAACTAAAACAGTATCAATAAGTTACCTCAGTGTAAGCAATTATGTGTTAAACTCTAATTACATCCAGTCCCTACCATCTATTCGTTCTCCCATGGGTCGTACCACTGCTGCCGTTGTAAGTCACCGACACTCTGTCCCCTGCCATCTAGAGTACGTTGTGGCCTTCTTACGTCCAAATCAGATTTCCTGGTCTCGGGTTCTGCTCGCTTTGTGTTGCTTCGGATAAGCCTAGTTCGAGGCAATAGTGTAGCCACTTTGGCTGCCTTCAAATGATCGTCAACGACAATACATGACTCCCCATCATCATTGTCACTCTCGGAAGTCTCCAAGGATCCTCTTCTAGTCGAATTCATTTCTTTTCGTTCGCCATTAACAATAGTCTCCTCTGAGACATCTTCATTATCCTGACTGTCATCCAGGCTCTTGCTCAATGACAAACTCTTCTTAGCTGGAAGAGGAGTTCCATCTTTAGCTGAGGCACTGGCAACATCTACAAGAGAACGGTGTTTCCACATTGCCATCCCTTCAAGGAGGTCTTCACTCTTCCTAAATTTCCACAATGACTTTGTACGCTTTACTTTCTTTTCGTATGGTATATCTACTGCCTTCAAACTCATTTCTTTTCCATCTTTTTTGGGACTGTTCTTGGTCAGAGTATCTTGAGATTTGGTTAAAGTTTCTTGGGATCGACCTAAGGTATGGACAACAGTGCTTGAAGACTGCCTAAGAGGTCGATGAGGAGGAGCTTTTTTATTCTGCTCGGGATACCAGTCATTAGTTGCTTCACTCAGCCAGCCTCGGACTGAAGCCAGTTCTTTTTTCCCATTCTGGATGCCATTTTGTTGTGTGTTCCGTTGATTCTTCATCATTGTGGTCCGTCTGTAGCATCATAAAACTGATCAGTAAAATATAATCCTTTATTTTCCACCACCATGATTAGTTTGCCAACTATTATTTTTCTGATCCAAATGCAGGTCTACTTCCACCGTTTCCAATACTAAAGGATAATAAATTGATATAGAAATAGCATGTGTTGATCATTCAATGCAATACTACAGTCACCGTCACCAAGCTTGAATGTTAACAACATTAGTTCACAAAATCTGTCAACTCATGCTTCTTGATATTAGTTCTTATAATATTAACATAATAAAAGCACTACTTTTACATATTATGATAATGTATGATTAAAGATCATAGTTGATACAAATAGTAACTATATTGCCACCACCATACACACATTGGGTTACACTTAAACTACAATACATGAAGTTGAGTTTATTCCATGCATGAAAATTCAACTAGTTTTTAAGCACATCATGCTAGAAAGGGATTAGATAATACAAAACTAGAAGTTTCATCTGCTACTAGATAAAGTATAAAATGCAATATACTCTTCTAGTACAATATGCTTATTCACTAAAGGTAATCTAGTCTAATGCACTTTAATAGGTAATAACTTAGATATAGGTGTAAGATCCTATCATCTTGATTATTTATTTTTTGGTAGCATACTTTTAGTTTTTGATAATAGACTTAATTTTGTAATGATTTATAGTCGAAGCAAAAATAATTTAGAAACAAATTTATTAGGTCTTTCGAGTCATATTCACAATTTAAATCAATACATTAATAATTTTAAGCCTAGAAACTTTACTAATAAAGGAGTTACTTCTACAATGGTATCTGGATATTCCAATCTCTTGTTTCATTTGACTTTCTTTAGAAACTAGACTAAACAAATTAGATTACTATATTAATTCCAATTTAATGCTTATTTTTGTTTTCACATAAAAACAACACTACAACAGAAGAAAAGCAAAACTTTGTTTTATATATAACAAATATATTTACAAGTAAAAAAGGTTATATAAACATAATATCTGAATGTTTGGATTTCACGAAAAATGTTAAAGAAGAAAGCAGGCATAATACATTATTGAGTATTTTTTCCTTTTCAAAACGTTGACGTTTTTATTTCTCTGGGCCTGTTTTCCAATTAGTGATTAGATATACATAAATTAGACTATACAATGTTGAATTTACTTTAATACCTCAGCATATACAATTGATCAGAATTTAATGCTGATATGTTTAATGCTTAATTGTTATTTATATATAATGAGCAGATATTTTTATGTGAGTTTCTCAAATTGTATCAAAATAATACCTGAGAAGTATTTGTTATCAGAGCATGTCCCTAAAGATTTAAATTTCAGCTGATATCCCAACTATATGCAGAATGTTATTATGGTATTATACCTTGCAGCTTCATCGTCAGAGTAGTCCACCTCAGGTGCAGGAGGAGGATCATTACTGAAGCCGCTATCATTTGAACTGTGTAAGGAGGCGTTGGCGGGTGGATGTCTCTTTGCTGATGATGGCTGTCGGGTAGTAGGCAGAGTCTGTGGATGAGGAGGGAGTGGAGGTAAGGGTGGAGGGGCTCGCCGGGAAGCTGGAACCACAGGTGCTGGAACCCCTGGTGGTCCTGCGCTAAAAGAAGAGTCTGTCCCCGCCCGAGCCTAAAATCATAAAAACATTCAAAATGTTTCTGCAGTTATCAATCATAACTTGGTATATACAACTTTATTTACTTTTAAAGTTTGATAATGATGGAGTATTTGATAAAGTAGAAAAATATTTTTGAACATTTTTTTATCATTATATAAAAAAAAACCTGTGATGTTTTGACTAGGTACAACCTAAGTTTTTTTAAGTATTAAAACTAAATGATATCATATTAATTATGATACTATTAAACTAACTTATATTAAAAGATGCTTACAAGCTCTAAGGTACATCCTAACTGAAAACATAAACAAATACAATAATGTAATGGCCATGTGTGAATCAGACCTTCTTCCAAAGTGAGTGACCTTGGTTGTCTTGACTTCATTGTCCGCATGAGTGAACCATAAGCGTCTTTTTTTCTTGAATTTATTTATGTTTCATTGACTGATTTTCATTTGTGTACTTTTGTAAGTTTTCAGACTCTGGTTAAGATGTATTCATAAGTGTTTTTAGTATAAGAGGGAATAAATTGTATTAGTCTAATTGTTATGCTGGTTACAATCTAGGTAATTGCTTAAAAGTATTTTTTTAGTTCAAGTCAGTCTACTAATAGGCTAGATATATTTTAATTAAATAGGTCTACTAGAAAAATATTTGAGGTTTCTCCATGAAAAATAATAGATCTCCATCCAACAATCCTGTCTACCCTATCATGTATATGTATACCAATGTATAATTGGTCGGTAGCGTAGTTGGTTCAATCCCAGCTTCATGTGCTAAATGTTGTCAGTTCGATCCCAATCAGTCATAACACATT
This sequence comes from Stictocephala bisonia, assembly GCA_035578905.1. Taxonomy (NCBI): domain Eukaryota; kingdom Metazoa; phylum Arthropoda; class Insecta; order Hemiptera; family Membracidae; genus Stictocephala; species Stictocephala bisonia. Next base: position 1,322,947 of record JAQJVL010000083.1, read on the forward strand.
TTGAGAAGGATCAGCTGATAACCACCGGCTGTTCATTTGTCATTGGGCTATTAATTAATGACACTTTCTAAGGAATAGTCGGCCTTAGTTTGTAACAATGACTACATTTGCTCATCTACACTCATCACACTCATTCGAAATCCATACTAGCCCATATCTTGACGATCAGCATCTAATGAATAAATAAATAAATAAGCAAATGAAACATTCTCATCTCATATTTCATGTATAATTACTTGACACTTATGTATAATTACTTGAAATATTATAGCCTAAACAATTACTCCAAGCACAAGGCCAGTGACCGCTGAACATATGGTAGAAGTGAAGAGGTGTCTATTTTAATAATTCTTTTTAAAAATACTATAAATACAAGATAATATGTTTTAAATAAGATAAAACATTTACTGTTAGATAAATATTAGGTGGTGTAGTAACAGCACTGGCAAGAGTCATAACTACGAGTTCAATCAGTAACTATCTCATAAGAAGATTCTTGAAGTGTTTGCAGCTGGAGAAAAGCATTTTGTCTTGCATTATTCAAACACTGCATACTCAATCATTGAAAACAGATTAATGTGTAGATTATATCTCTAGTCCTCTAAAATACACACTGCATACCAAAGGCGAGAGGATTTTAACTAAAAATGAACTAAATGTTCTTCATTGGTATTAACAATTTCAAAATTTAAGCTTTGATGCCAAAAATAATTAAACTATTTACACACCTGTTTTATAAATATTTCTTAAATAAAAGTTAAATTACACTTATAGTGGTTGGAATTAATCCAACTTACCAGAATAGTAATTTCACTCAATTCACAAAAATAAAAACAAAACAAACATTGACGTCTGACTCAAAATGGCATTCATTCAATTTGATGTTTATAAAATATGAAGTTGTTCCCTTCATTTATCTCTTGAATTTTAATAAAATCAGAAAATTACACTAAAATCTGTGTGATTGTAACTGAATACAAAGAGTATATGGCTGTAAACAATACTGTGAAATTAACGGACCTAAAATAAAAAAATAAAATAAAACAAGGTGCAAAAACCAGTTTATTAAAGCACCAACTCTAAAAACACAAACCGTTAAAATGGCTCTTACAAAAATAAATTATCTATTACAATATTCTAAACAATAGCTACTCAAACAGAATGCCTACCTGGGATTGTCTATAAGCAAGTGTGTCGCCAAACCTAGTGACAGGGGCGGGAGTAGGGGCTTGGAGAGGGGTGCGAGGGGGATTGTTACCCGCACTGCTGCTGCCCCCTGGAGACCCAAGGCTGAACCCTCCTGGTGTGGTGGCGATGGAGTCCTGGCGCCGATGTGTAGGAGAGGACGTGGTTCTAAGGGCACAACAACAAATTAGTGATGGGCAATAATGAAGACATGGGTAGTTCATAAAATGGATAACCGTAAAAAAGTCGATTTGCCAAGAATCAATGGTGTTGGCTGGCAGTGGTAATAACTAATTGAGTGCAAGAGACAAGGACCAGAAGTTTGACATGTGTTCAACTCAATGTTATGTATGTACTTTCTGTGGCCAATCAACTCAGTTCCAATAACTCAGTGCTCATACTTTTAGAATTAAAATGAGTGTTTTGAGGGAAACAACTAATTTCCACATATTAACTAATTAATTGTGTTACTTTCATAAACAATCAAACACTGATTTTATAAACACTGATTAGTTCAGCTCCTAATTATTCCGTTTTCGATTATTTTATCCATTAAAAATACAATATACAGTACATTTTTTTATAAAATTAAAACAGAGGAGTAATATAATGGATTGGAGAGAGTAACATATCTCCACTTACTTTAAAGTGGTTTAGTTTTATATTTGAGCTTTAACTTTTCTAACAGATAGGTAATAACTTAACAGTAAGTTAATTTATTATTTTATTTGCAAAATTTAAATTATATAAAATAAATAATCATTCAGCACTTACGTGGCAGAATCATCAATCAAAGGTTCAGTGTAGGCAAGAGGGAACCAACCACTGCACTGCGTACGGAGGTTCTCCCCAAACTGCCATCCTTTATTACGGTCACCTTCAAGACATAAGAAACAAACTCTTTATATCATCCTCTGTCATAAATCAACAACACTACATAATAAAGATTAGTACGTACAAAGCAACAACAAACAATAATAACAAAATAAGAAAATCCTTATAGTAAATCTAGTGTCACGCCTGTCCGTATAAAACTTTGCTAGCTCAGGGAGAAGGGGGGGGGGGTTTCTTCTAAGAGACAGGCCAAGTATAAGGGAAAAAAGTTTTGAGTAGTTATCACTCAAATAAATGTTTCCAAGTTCATCAATAGTAGCCAGGGATTAGGGCGCCACCTTGTTGATGTAAGAATGGCAGGACTCCAACAAGGAAACTTTCCTGCAGGTGTAAGCTGTACTTATGACTTTGTAAAAGTTCCGTCCTAGCACTACAATATGAACTGTGTAAATAAATATTTCTTCCTGTGGTTAGGCAGGAGTTACCACTGAACGTGGGTGGGCGCGTGGGTGGGTCAATACCACTGTACGTGTATGGGTAGGCGGGTGGGTCTATACCACTGTACGTGTATGAGTGGGCGGGTGGGTCAATAACACTGTAAAAGGCATTCGAACCATTAATTAATCGTTAATTTTAATTGTTTGGTTTTCACTTTGTCACCTACTATTGTAGATGTTATGGATATATTAAATAGTGTTTCTTCATAAAAGTCAGATGGTTTCATCTCTGTGTTTTCACTTGTTTTTTTTTTTTTTTCTGAAAGTTTCTGAAAGAAAATTTAAAGATTTCTTACGTATTTGGTAAACTGTTAAAACAAAAAGAAAACTGTTAAACTAAACACAACTACCTTAAAACAAAACAAAAAAATACTTATCCTCGTCACAAAATTTAAAAACACAACAAGTTAGTGTAAATTGAAAAACTGAACTGTTTTATTTCCAAAACATAAGTTATTGTTGAACAGAAAACAAATTTTAGAAACATACATATGAATAAATTAAGTTAAATAAATAACAGCTGATCATCTGTTTACAAATCGATCGTTCACACATAACAACTTTTTACATTTAAAGTCTTGACTGTAAGATAATTTTATGTGTAGCATAAAACTGAAATGTCACACTAGTCATATTATGTTTTTACTAAATAGTGATAAACTTTCAAATAAGACTGCATCTATAAACAAACTGTTATGTAACTGATTCATTACATTAACTGGTGAATTTGAACTCAGATTTGTGGGAGTGTAGAGGAGGGACAGCAACAAACAAATTCCTAGAGTTATGCAGAGGTATATTAAATTATATTTTTGATAACAAAGTGATGGGAGTCTAGAGTCTCAAGTAATATTTTAAATGCACATGCAACTGATAGCATATTTATCTTCTATAATACCAATTTTTAACAGCATAATAAACTTGTTTTGAGCAATACTCATTTTATACCTATCTAAGTACATCCTTATATTTACTTCAAACAGTGTGCAGCACCCAAGTGAAGAATCACAGTATTATTGCTGAGTGTTGCGAGTCTTCATCAAATGGCACTGTGATTAGATATAATGTAATATAGACTACGATCAATGTTATAGTCTCAAATACAAGTACAGTAGAACCTCTTTATCTAGCAAGTTTTGGACTTGACGCTTTTCGGATTAAAGAAAATTCTGGACTATGGAGGTCATTTATAAAAATACAGGAGGTGTATAAAAAATAACATAATTTGTACAAAAAAAACTTTACTGTATGTATTTATTATTTAAACATGGGTTATTTAAACAATATAAATCAATATATAAGTACAGGATAAATATTAAAATGTATTTTAAGGTACAGTACATGATGAAATAAATTTGAATACAGTATGAAATACAGTACAGTACTATAGCATTTGTGTTTTTTAGCAACAGCACTGATAGATGGCTGGAAAAAAGATATAATATCTACTTGCTTCTTACAACTATATTTTTTATTAGCTGTCGAGTTGCTCACTATACAATGTTCATTGTGAAGGAAATTCTGTAATTTGTGTCTATTGCCGTTGATGCTGAATTATAGACAATTCTGGACTATTGAATGCCGGATTAAGGAGGTTATACTGAATTGCAGAATCTAGATAAGTGCCACAGCATCTATATTGAGTGTATCAGATCGATTGTCACCGATCTAATGTTGAGAGTTGTAGTATCTATGACAAGTATCAAAGTAATTAGAACAAATGTCACAGAATTTTGGTTCAGTATCAAAGTCATATTTTGCTGAGTCTAGGATAAGTGCTAAAGTTTCTAGATTGAGTATAGCAGATTCAGATCTGATTTCATAGAATCAATATCGAGAATTGTAGTAGGGTATGTATGACAAGTTATCAGAGTGATTAGATTGAGTGTCAGAGGCGTTTCGGTTCAGCGTCATAGTCTCAAAGTCAAGTGTTTTAGTATATATGCCAAGTGTTGCAGTCTACTTAAGTGCTACAGGGACTTGATTGAGTACAGTAGACTTAGATTAAGTTTCCTACAGTCAAGATTGAAAATTGTACCATCTATGACAAATATAAAAGTGATTAGATTGAATGCCACATTGTTTAAGTACCACAGTATCGATACATGCCACAGTATCGAATACATCTGTTGCAGTGTCTAAGTCAAGTGTTGCTAAGTCTGGCTAAAGGCCACAGAGTCTAGAATGAGTGCAACAGACTTTGAGACTTAGACAGCGTTTCATATTCTTTACGTCTAGTGCCACATTATTAAGGACACCTGTTGCAGTATCTAAGTCAAGTGTTGCAGAGTGCCACAGAGTCTAGAGTGAGTGCAGCAGACTTGGTTCGAACATCACATTGTTTAAGTATAGTTCCCCAGTATCAATGACACCTGCTGCAGTATCTAAGTCAGTGTTGTAGAGTCTAGAGAGAGTTCAGCAGACTTACATAGAGATTAATCGAGTTTGGGGTCGTACTCTTACAAGTATTACATTGATTAGATCGAAAATCACAGTGTTTAGGTCCAGTGTCAAAAGTTGAATGTTGCAATATCTAGATGTCTACGTCCCTTCATCAAAGTCATAACTATAAAGTTGAGAAAACCAGTGTCCAAATTGAGTTTCAAAGACTAAGTTTATATGCTGCAATGCTAAGAATCAAAGCGCTTTAATTTCGCTAACTAAGTAGCTGTCTCATATTGTTTCTAGCAATTTTGTACTGTGACAAAACCTAGAATATTCATTGCACATGTCATTTATTCATTATACTTACCAATAAACGGTTTTAATATTGTTTTACTGAATTATGACATTGGAAGTGTCCAATAGTTTGGGATAATCTATGATTTTGACAAATTTGATCAACACCCGCACGATCTTATTGATTAACTCTTTGTATTGTGTAAGAGAATAGTTAATTGAATATAATTTCTGGTTCTATGTTCCTTAGAACCACATATACCTGGAAATCGTACCAAGGAATCCGTGCTCTATTGTCAGGTTATTAATACTATTATCAAACTATCACAAGCAAGTTTTTTGCTGTTGAGGTCAACAATTGGCGTCATACGTTTTTCACTCCTGGCGAGTGAGATGACTTTTGCAACAATGATTTTTAGAGGGATTCAGTGGTGAGCTGTGGCCTAACAACATCATTGGAGTTATACTCCGAGGAGAGGAGGAATAGGTTCGGGTGGCATATAACACTCGAGTCCTACACCACCAGGATTACTATTGGTGAGTGTAAAGGTATGCTCTTTCATATGCAATAGAACATTAACACATTTGCACAGGAAGTAAAATAATACAAGGATCATTTTAAAATTGTTATGCGTTTTGGTAAAACTAAGAAAAAAACCTATAACTCGGGGCTTTATATTTATAAATTAAGAAGCCATTTAAAACAAGGAGTCGCTTCAGTGAGGAAAAGAGTCCCTATACTCAAAAGGCTGAACCTGAACTGGTTTATGAGACATTTATAAAATGATATTCATGAATCAGCCATTTTTAATCAAAACCGACCAAGAGAGTAGACTTATATTTTAAAAATAGTTTAATGCCATTTACCCATGAGAGCTATGATATCCCCTTCCAAGAAACTGAGTTGGTTCTCGCCACTGGATAAGTACGCATACATTGCACGTGCCAAGGGGTTCTCCCATCCTGATTCTCCGACCGCCATGGACTTGGGTCTTGGAGATGGGCTGTGGCTGTTTTCTGGTGCCAGCGAGTGGGTACTTGCTGTCAAGTTAAAGTCAGATTTGGCCCTGCAACAGTTTTATAATGTAAAAATAAGTGAAACATGTAAAAAATTATCAAACTCTTCAGAACTCATTTTTATTATAAAATAAAATTGTTCACTTATTATTTCAAAAATAACAATTCAGGAATTGTTTTTATTTGAATTTTATTTTTATGGCTCTAATCCAACTGTTCTGTATAAATAGTGCTTAAATGAGATTCTAATTTCATTAGCAATATAGCAAAGACCCCTTAATACATAGTGCAGATATTTTAACTCTTCTGTATCACCATGCCCCAGTTATATGGTAATTGAGTTTGTAATACCTAGTTAGGGAATGGTGCTGCATTGTGGGGCTGGAGATGTCATTAATAGCTCGAACATCAAGACATGAGGCATCCATGGACTTGGTCTTGCGCAACTGGGAGCTGAGGGACATGCGGTCGTCTTCAATGCGTGGTGAGTTCATGGTGTCCTCATCAGACCAGAAACTCACTTGCTGCAGACACAATCCAAATGATAGAAGACTCAAGTTAGAATAAATTTAGAATACTTAAAAATTAACAAAATATTTTATTGCATACAAAAATCTATAACTTATTTAGTAATTTTGAATTATAAAATATTTGGAATTTTAAAAATATATCCAGCGTTCAGAAGAAAGGGTCATCAGATCTGGTGATGTGGATATTTTAAATTAAAATCAAGATCACCAAACAAATTGAAAAAGTTTAAATGCTATACAAGAGGCTTCAAGTTCTATGCTTTTATCATATATTATTTTTATTGTTCAAAATATTTTTTCTTCCATACATAATTTGTCTGAAAGTAAAATGATAAAACTAAACTTACCCTGAGGCGTGAAGCAAACATGGTCTCAACAGCTTCTGGCAAATACTCCCTAGTCTTAGCCACTTCACCCCAGTTTTCCAGGTGTGCTTGATAGATGTTCATTCCAGTAGTGTGATAGGCCAGGTAGTGTTTAGCAAGGGAACATTGGCGTTCCAGTACAAACCCATACCGTCGGCGCTCCTGAGTCATCGCCTGCAGAAATATTCATATATCAGTTTCTTATGTCTTCAAAACAGAACATTCAAACACTAGTGCCATTCAGAATCATAATCTACATTAGAATAGTTTCTAAAGTAAAAAATTTAACTATTGCCAACCATGAAACTCGTTTTAATTTATTTAAAACGATGAATGCATTGTGGTGAAAATACCATGTTAATGAATGAATGAATGAAAACACCAATAATTTACTAAGGCACCAATTAAGACCTTACATAAACCTTTCTTATATTTAATCCAAAAAAAGATAAGAAATTAAATCTAAGAAATAAGCATTTCTGGAAAACTACAGGGATAAAATAAAAAAAGCAAAAAAAAAACAAACATTCATACCATAAATAAGATTACTTACTGTACAACATTGACTGTTTCAAGAAATTCAAATAATAATAAAATACTGTATCAAGAATTACAATGAGTAAACAAACTAAAACGAAAGCGGAAAAAACATTCATAACAGTATTTAACAACAGTTAGTTGTTCTTAAATGGAATAAAAAAAAGAAAAAAAAAAACGCTAACCTGCTACAATGAATCAATCTTCAGTGGAAGAAGGGACTTTTTAGTCCCAACTTCACCTGATTAAATAAAGACGCTTTTCATTTCATTTCAATCAGAAATCTTTATTTACATTTTGCATATTGTGTATATGAAAAGTGTTACAGTAATTTTAACAATATTAAAACGTTACAAAACAACATAATTAAGTAAACACTATTAAAGTAATTTTAAAGTTAATAAAGTACTATATGGCATCAATATTTTTTAATGAATTTTACCGAATTCGGAGATAGAATACAAAGGTAAATTATTCATAATCTGCAAGATTGGCTTTAAATGGTTTTTATTCCACTGATTTGAACTAATTTTGCTAGAAGTTTTTGTAGTTCCTATGTAGTTTGGACTTTTACAAATTGTTAACTATGATAGGCCAATGCAATTTTGCCTCCACTTCTAGTATTTTTTCTGTGATAATCCAGATACAGTGCAATTTCATTATTTTAGCTTTTACGGGTATTACAGTCTATAACCAACGATTAAAGATAATAAACGGACAATTGGCAGATCATTTATATAGCACGAACCACAATTCAATATTAATGAAACCAACATATAACAAGTGACCTTGCATTCAGACAACTCTTTATAAAGACTGTGTATACATCGCATGGGTGCATGCACACAGCCCAAGGCTAAGTGAACATAAGAGGAGTGGGAGGGGGTTGTATACATACATACAGAAGGATTGTTTTGTCAAGGGCAGTGTGAATTTACGTGAGGTGGATTAGTAAAGATAGGAGGTAAACTGTTAAATTAGCGGTTTTTTTCAAAGCTGGTCTTTTATCTCAGTTACCGTATGTATAAGAGAAATGGTCCTTATCGGTTGAAGGTTTATTCACTCAAAATTTACAGTAAGCAATTTTTAGTTGATGACATTTTAAAATAACTATTAGGTGATTATTGTATGTATCTTATGTGTCACAAAATGGTAGAATCCATATCAGAGAGTTATAAGAATTAGAAGAACCTTTCTGTGTTAAAGGCAGGAAAATGTTTTGTAGAATACGTTGATTTAAAAATATTTTGTGTTGGTGAGTCCAACCAAACAATGCAACAAGCAACACTAAAAAATGGTGCTGAACTACTCATTTCTGCCGGAATGCTATAGAACGGGTTGGTGACTCAGACCAACCTTCCCTTAAAGTAGCAAACTTCACCCTGTCATAAACCTCTGTGTGCACCGAACGGCAACATCGCACTCGTTTTGTGGGAGAACCCGATCCATCCCCGGCGCGTTTCCCTGCGTACCAGCCCCTCGCGCGGGAAAAAAAACGTTTAACAAATATAAATTCATCACAAATCACTATTAAATCATATTCTGTAGACACTATATTTTTCGTTCATACAATCAATTGATAGTCAAAACACTGTTTTGAGCGGGAATTTTAAACCCAAGATAACAAAGTTAACAAAGGTTTACAAAATTTACAAGAACATAAAAAATAATAACGTTAAAATTATGAAACTCTACAAAAGTGTTTGTTAGTAACCTTCATACAAGCTACAAGCTGATACGTTTAATATATATTTTGTAATAATTGCCTTAAGTTGAGATTTCCAAAAAGATTGTGAAAAATGCCGATATTTTCCACTTTTTCCGTCTTATAAATTATAAAAAGCTACGTAAAAAATCGAAACTTCGTAGTATAAAAATTGACAATATTTCCTTTAATTTGATAGGTCTTTCGTTAAAATCGAACGGACCGTTTCGGAGATATGGTATCGTGAACTCGAGTATCCATAATTTCTGCATGGACAGTAGTTGCATGTGAGGTTTGTCACACATCAATAATGTACAAATGTAAAGTTGAGATTTTATAAGAAAATAGCTTTGATATGAGTACTAGTTTTAAATCTGTCTCTAACGTCAACGTGCCTTGCATGAGTATTTAACAAAAATTTAACTTACATTGAACTCATTTTCAAATGTTCATGTGAAGTATCATGACTTGAAACATGCTACTCGAATGCCACATGTAAAAAACTACTTTTAACAAAAAATTATTTATAGATAGAAATAGAATTTTGGTTAACTGACTACAGAAAATAATTACTTTGTTAGTAGTTTTATATGAAGATTATTAATGTATTTATTTCTAATTTTTACATTCAGTCTATACAAGTTTTATTTGTGAAGCAAAGTCTGCTCTCTTGCCAAAGGAATAGGAAAGCAATATACGTTTTGTTTCTGTTTCTCCACATTCCACAGATGGCAGAGGTGATTAACCAGGATCAGTATATTGACAATGTTTACATAATGTCTAACAAATTGCAATTAGCATATTATTATCTTAGAAGGAATTACAAATAGTTAATCGAAGGAATGTCAATGCTAATACCCCCAAATGTTGCCTTATTTTAAGTAATTTGTATGACTATTAAAAAAAAAATCACATAGCATTAAAAGAATGAAATCGACTTCTTTTTTATCAGAAAGAAATACATTAAAAATATTTATAATGGGCTAAAAATTAATAAAATTAATACATTTTATAAAAATAACGTTATTTATAAACAATTTATAAAATATTTTACAAAAAGTTTATAGGTCATTTATGTATATGTAAAATTACAATACTAGAAGAAAACTGAGATACACAAGTTGTGCATAATTTAGTGCTCAACAAAAAAATCATTATATTGTCTAATATTTACACAAAATTAGATAAGAAATAATAACTATATAATATGTTGCCTAGCAACAAATATGACAATCAGCTCGTTCAAGTATATCTCGAGTGTTACTCGAACGACAAGGATCACCTATACATGTATGGGTGGTGTAATTACTGATTTCAAAACTATTATTTTAAGAAAAATTTCTTTGAAATATTATAATAATAACTTAAGAAAATATACCTTAATTTGAGCCATTAATATATTGGATTTTACCTTTTACATAAGTTACATCAGACTAATAAATAATCGCTTATCAAACAAGAGCCATACACGTACAGTAGTGATGGCCCTCCCACTCACACATACACGTACAGACAATACATATAGGTACGTACTGTATAAACAATGGGTACGAGAAAAATGGGCATCACCCAAACAAACACGTGAAGTGATAATGAGTCATCCGCCCACCCTAACACGTGCAGTGTTAATGATCCACCCACCCACCCAATTACGTGCAGTGATAATAAGCCACCCACCCACCCAAAAAGTCATACTGACCCATCTGCCCACCAAACACGTGCAATGATAATGACCCACCCACCCACCCACTCAAACACGTGCAGTGATAATGAACTACCCGCCCACCAAAGATGTGCAGTCATAATGATCCACCCATCCAAACACCTGCAGTGATAATGAGCCACCCACCCACCCGTACATGAGCAGTCTTAATGACCCACCCAAACCACCCACACCCGTGCAGTGATAATGAGACACCCACTCATACAAGTGCAGTCATACTGAGGCACCCACCCACCCATACACGTGCAGTCATAATGTACATATATACAAATAACAATAATAACTAGTTAAATAATACACAAACACTAAAAGTCGCATAAAAGCACAACAACAAACATAAACAACTACCGGCTTGGCAATGGCGAACGGGACTCGTTCACATGGCGTGTTAGACGAAGTAAACAAACGAAATCAACAAGCCTCTGTGCCACGTAGGAAATTTTTAGAGAAAATTCAAAGACACATAAACAAACACTGGTTCACAGTTTTTCAAATGGTATGTACTTGAAATGGCTTTGATGTTTTATTTTGACTGTAAGCAGCTGTAATCAAGCGCACGCACATTGCCTAAAATTGAGGCGGTAACATTTTACGAATGAACCGACCACCTCAATTTGAGGCGAATAACATTCCTTGGGTTTATACTATACTTAGCATAAGTATAATACAAGACTGTATATAAAAATTTTGATGAGTGATTTCATTCCTTTGTAAATGACTCTGGTCTGAGGATCTGGCTGTGATTTATTGAAATAATTTACCATATTTAATACACTATTTAGTATTTTATTCTCTTAAAATTGAGTTCTGAGATTTTTTTATTGTTTGTAATTACATTGTCAATTTTTGTATAGATATAGTAACTTTTGTAAGGAAAGTATAATAAGTGCTCTTGCAAAAAAAATTTTTTTATTTCTTTTAGATTTCTCTTGAAATATAAATCGGCTGTGTTCAGTGTTCCAAGTATAATCAAATGATTTTCAAATTAATTAAGATGATACATTATTTTTTAATAAATTGTACCAAATGTGATTAGACTATCTACAACTTTTTAGTGCTCATAGTTATGTATATGGAATAATAAATTACAACAGTTTAAAACAGCTTTTTATTATATAATTAATTAGACTTACAATCCAACAAACTACAGATATTCTGTCTATATTTAGTTGTTGTGGTTAAAGAACCGTCTAACGCAGGGTAAGTGGATATTGAGCCTAAGACAGTTTATAGCGACATGTATCAGCTTCCCCTAATCTTGCGATAATAGGGGATCTGCAATGCAGTGTGTCAATGCCCTCTCTTTAACATAATGGTGTCCCTCCACAGATTATTACTTTATTGAATAACAATAATATTTTTAATGTTTCAGCAAGTATAATCTATTTATTAGAATCACATAGAAGTTCTTCATTTACACAGAGAAAATCCTGTTATTATTGGTGGAAATATCACCACATTAACAGGTTAGTCAAAATACTTTTATAGATAATGTATGTAATTTAAAATTAAGTTCTCGGTCACATTTGTTTGTTCATTTTTGTTTCAAATCACAATTTAATTTTCTACTTCTTTTGCAATACTTTTACATAATTAATCTGTCTTTCTTTGAATGGTTGTATATTTTATTAATCAGCAACAATAATTTTCTATTCCAAAGGTAGCCTAAACTATATTTTATTCTTTAATTTGTATAACTATTAAGGATTTTACCTTTTTAAAAGTCAAAATTCTTGTTTGACTTTTTTTTATAATGGAACTAACAAATCTAAATTTATATTTAAACTTTATAATTTAATTTACTGATATTTTAATCTACATCTATAAATATTTTTTAACCTTCTTTAATTTTCACAGTTTAGGAATAATTTTTATTTTATTCGTTATACTTTCTAATTGTATATTGGAATTGTGTTGAAAGGTTTTGGTACATGTCCAGTTGAACAAATGTCTGAAAAATGATTATGTATTTACTTTAAATATTTATTTTACGAAATGTAAATATAGTTCAGTTTGAATTGCTAACTAAAAAAGAAGTACATACTTATCACCCATGCCTCTTTCAGCTTCTTTCCCTTGAAATTTGAAGAATTCCTTATATACCATTTTATACAATACAAATAAACGTCACATGACAAAAACATATTACGATATAATGACAAAATGTACACTACAACAAGCACGAGTGATGATGTCCCACCCTCACATCTTACAAACATACCTCTAACCATGGTCCACCCTTTCATCTTACAAACACACCTCTAACCATGGTACACCCTCACATCTTACAAACACACCTCTAACCATGGTACAGCCTCACATCTTACAAACACACCGCTAACCATTGTCCATCCTCCCATCTTATTGTATGCATAATTCATGGAAGCCTTTGCTCTCACCCAAGAATACACACATGGAAAGTTCTCTTACACTACAACTGTCGATAGATAGAGGATGTAGATTATCTAAGATGTACGGCCATACATGCATGGATCAATACCTCCTTTACATGTTTGGGTGGGTTGGTCATCTTTACTCTTTTTCTATGAGTAGGTGGGAAGGTCATTACTACCATCATTATTTGAATAAGTGGGTGAGTCATTACCACCCTACTATTATGAGTGGGTGGGTGGGTCATCACTACCCTTACATGTACATTATTATTGATAATGTCCCAATATATATGTATAAAACATGTTATGGCATAGGAAACTAAATAAATGATATTGTCTTTGTGTGTTTCCTTTGTTATTATACTTACCCATTCTGCTTTTCATTTATACTTACCCATTCCGCTTTTTATTTACTATTTATAATATTTAGAACATATAACTACAAATGCCTCTATTGATAAAACTTCAAAATCAGAATTTTGTTTGATAATGAATTTAACAATACAAACAGTGGGATAGAATGCAAATCAGATGACAATTATTTATTGAGAGGATAAGAGTCTAAAAATATGTATATATCCATTTACATAATAATAACTCAATTTATAAAAATTTATTATTTGGGAAATTATTGTAATATCACACTAACCAGCCAACTTAGCATAAAGCAAATTAATTCTTAATCAAAGCAAAAGTATGAAATACCTACCTTATGTAATAATTACTGATAAAATAATTAATCATGCAAAGGTTTCAACAAGACGATTAAATTAAAAATCAATATTTCTTTTATAATTACCTTTGAAACTGGTGAACCTTTAGAGACCTTTATGAAATGAAATTAATATCTCTGATCCTGAGCCGAGCCACACAATCTCAAACAAAGGATGGATGACAGAGGTGAGAGCTAAGCCTTGGCCCAAAGGGAAGACACATACACACGTGCAGAGTTATTATCTTGTGTATTTACAGTTCTCGTGTCATTTTCCTTGGTCTTTTAATAAAGAATCCTTTTATTAACTCACTGTCTCCTGTTCTTTGTTGCAAATTAACATATGATTTTTTTTCACTTTTTTATGGCACGGAGTTTAAAAACATAAGATTTCACTCTGCTTTTCTAAAACTTCTCTCACTAAAGGAGAGCTTTATTCCTTTTTTAACTTGAGCAATTATTTCTTTGATTAGACCCTGATAAGAAAAAAGTGTTTCTTTACTTAAATAGCTCACGTCTATTTTAATACTAGTACTTACATTTTTTAAGCTCTGTTCACAAAAAGCGTCCAGTTTTGATCGTTCCTCCTCCAATACTTGCATGCTCTAGAACATCCAATCCAATAACACACATTTATTTAAGATAAAATTATGTTTTATAGCATTTTGCTGATAAAATAAAAATAATATAAAAATATATAATTATTGGAATAGTTTCTCTCTGTAATTTTTAAGTAACTGAAAATATATATTTTATTATTGTTTCCACTAATAAATAAATAATTGTTATGTACAATAATTTGTTATGATTAAAACTTGTAACAGTTTATTCTTTACATTATTTTCAAGTTTCTGAATTATTCAGTGATATTGGAAAGTTTTATTAGAGAAGGTTTCACAAAACGTCTCATATTTGACTTTGATTTTATATGGTATAATGGATGAGTGAGTATGTTGAGAGTATTTCCTAAAAGAGAGTATATAGTGAGTGCAGAGTAGACAGGACATGTCCTTTAGAGTATTATATGAATTACTAAAGGACAGTGGCTAAAACAGTCAATTTAGTAAGGTCAAGATTTGATTGTAAGATAAAAATGTAACCTTAACATGATGTAAGTTAGCAAAAAAGAGTTCTATACAGTATTAGCAATAACAATAAAAATAAATATAATTTTCATGACACATGTAAATATATAATTTGATACATTTGAATCTACATTTGTAATAGAACAAAACAGCTTAATTTAACCCTTTTAGTGCCAATTTCCTGTTATTTGGTTGTCCAAAAAACTATGCATAAAGTGCCAACGTCCTGTTAACAGGACGTCACAAACAAAATTCATTAAAACATTCAGAAATAAACTTTTGATTAAGTTAAGGTTATATTCTCATTTCTTAAGATATATTTTTACATTAAAACCGTGATTTTGGTATATTTCTATAATCATAAGTTATATTTTGATACAAAAGTTACCAAAATCTGTCAGAAAACAGCTGTTTTGTATAACTTAAAAATCGCCATAACTTTATTATTTGCTAACATACTATTGTGAAATTTCAATTGTTAATAACTAAATTGTCTTCAAAGTACAGTTCACCTATTTTTATTATGGTCATAAGGATGCACAAAGTAAAAAATGAGCCGACAAACTTTTTTATCTTGTAAATTTATTTAAAATAAAAATAACATATATAGTGCAAGGTTATTTGAAATATGTTATTTTAATAGACTGTTTATTTATGTATAATAAGGTATAAAAATTATTAATTTTGTTTAATAAATAACAGAGATTTATTTAATAAAGAACAGAGGCAGACTGTACAAATTGATAAAAACCCTCTGGCACTGGTCGAGAGTAATTTTGGAAAATCCTTGTAGCACCAAAAAGGTTAAAACAAATATGTACTATAAAACAGAAAACAACATGTTAAAGAAACTGACAAATGTCAGTTTAATTATTTAATTTAAATTGCCACTGGAAACATCACTAAAAATTAAATTGCTACTGAGCCTTAACAAATCTTATTTATAATTTATAGGCCCACATATTGAAGAAAAAACATAGAATTTGGAAATAATGAAAATACTTTAATCATATTTACTTTGATATTGTAGTTAAAAAACTATCAATAAAATAAAATGGTTCTGTTTTCAGTATTTTCTTAGTGTATGTTTAAATTTACTTTATCCACAAGTTCATGCTGCCCATGATAGTTTATTGAACATTGTTCATATTGTACATTTTTATTATTACTATATTATTAGAGTGTTATAGATATTAAATTAAGCTACTGTTTTTTATATTATGTCTATTCTATCTAGAAACATAATATTATTATATCTCCTCAACATTCATTGGAAAAATATGTTTGTAAAAACAAGAGAGTGTTTTTTATAATTTGTGATCAAAAAGAATTTATTTGATAATCACTTAAAAATAGTTTAAATACATGGATACTACAAACATTAGATAGAAATATGAAAGCTCAACGTTTTGTTGATAGTTGACATAAAGATTTTAGTCTATGAATAATGTTAAGAATCAAGAATATAGTATAATGATTCAACTAGATTGCAACAAACAATACTTTTAAACAAAATGTTTATAACAGGAGAATAGGCAGGCTTTAAGAATCCACTGATTTTTCTATAAAATTTTGTTCAGTAGTAGACAGTTGGGCTACACCAAGCCCCAGGACATGATCTTTCTCAACTTGGTAATTCTAGGTAATATAGTTGATAGTTGAAAGGTTGATATTTAATATACTTTATTGAAAGACAGTAATAAATAATTAAAATTAATGATTGGTATGTGAATATTTTTATCCTACCTTAAGCTCCTTGTCCATGGCTAGTCCAGTTTTGGTAGATCGCTGTTTCTTCCGCTGTTTCTTCATCGTGGCCGCAGCCTTGCTGTAGGTCTCTGACCGCTGCTTATGCTGCTGCAAGAACCTTTTCTGTTCCGACTGTAAAATACCATATGAAAAATAAAATAAAAATATGTTTAGAGAATTTTGCTGAACTATTTAAATTAATATTTTTTAAGGGTTTTGTTTGTTAATTTTTTAGCGTTGGTAGTTTTAATTGAGACAAGCTTTCATTTCACATTAATATATATAATCAACAGAATTATTATTGATTTATTTGATTTAAAAAAAAATTTAATTGAGGCTCCAATAGAAGCATATAATATAAATAAAACAACCATAAGAAGAAATCATTTAACATTACTATGACAGCCTCATTAATTATTTGTAATCAATTGTATATTCTTAAAATAGAATAAACTCTGTTGATATCACTAGTATATTAGAATTCCACTCTTTTCTCCTGTGTACTATAATGATTGAATAGCATGTTGTAATTGTTTCTATGATAAATAAAAGTTGTTACAATCTATAATAACTCAAATTTGTTAATACAATTTGTTTCTGCTCGTCTAAAAAAAATGTAATCCCTAAGATACACCCAATAGATTAACTTCATAGAATAGAGTTCTATATAAAAATAACTTTAATACGATTTCGTATTTATTATTCAGTCAACTTGAGAATATAAGTTTATCCAGAAATAAATTTTAAGATCCCAAGCAACACATTATTTATGAAATGTTATAAAAACAATTGAAGCAGCCTTATAGTTATACTTGAAGTTTTTTATTATTTATTAATATACCAATCAGGGTCAAGTGATCGAAAAAAATAGCTTATTATAGACAAGAGAATGAAGCATACGGTGAACAGTTAATTAATCTGAAACACTGATAGTAAGTAGTCCATCCAATATCCATAAACTTTCAAAAGAACTTTACCCAATATAGTTCACAGTAAAACCATCAACCTGCTATGGGAGACTCGGGATCATGTGAGTTTAATCTTACTTAATTTTATTTAGAAACTTATCAATAGTACAACTTAGGTTTTAAAGGAAGATAAGCAAACGTGTTAGTATTTATTTTAAAACTCTTTCTACAAATAAAAATACTTACCTGAACAACTTTTGTGTCCTTCTCCAAATTGGTTTCTAGTGGTACAAGTAGGTCTACATAAAACGCTTTCAGCTGGAACACATGTAAATGTTTCAATGAAATATATTATATTTTTCTTTAATAAAGTTTTTTTCATTTTAAGTCAATCAATCCTAATTTAAAATAATAAATTATTTTCCATATACTGAGAAAATCTTGGTTATTTATATAAATAACAACTGATTTCAGATATTTGAGGACAGTTTTTATATTTGCAACAATTAAGCAGATTTTAATAAAACGCATCTGACTTCAAAAATTCAAATTTATAAGCCTTGTCATCTCTAAAGTTTAACACTCTAAAATAAAAAATATTGTAAACTAAACACCAACAGTTCTAAAAAGTATATCTATAAACATAAATGACTGTTGAAAGGTAACTAAACATTACAGTTATTTTCCTTGCATTTGCAATGTTTGAATAATTCTTTGGTATAACTTTGCCCACTTAAACATTAAACTTCATTAGTTTGTCTTTTGGAAGTCTAATTGAATTTGCTGTTTATGTTGTAAGTTCGTAGGTGGGTGTGTGAGGTATCACTGTTTTTGGTGTTAATATTGGTTGGATGATTGTTATCATTGTATGTGTGTGTTGAGGGAGCGAGAGGGCGGGGTGAGAGAGAGAGAGAGAGAGAGAGAGAGAGAGAGAGAGAGAGAGAGAGAGAGAGAGAGAGAGATGTCATTTTATTATCATATAGATTAAATAACATTTACAATAACATGTACATAGGGGGTGATAAACGATCCCATCTAAAGGCACTTTTACTTATGTGAGGGTAGTATTCTGTCACTTGTAACTATGTTGTCACTTGGGGTTGTCAATGTTGTATTAATAGGTTGATGTTGGGGGTTTTTTTTAGGGAGAAGCCTCCTCTTCAACCTTATTTTACCCCTTCCCCACAGACTATTGATCTGTACGGAGAACTGATCAGATAGAGTATGGGAGGAACAAGTACATTACAAGATGAATATTACTGATAAAAACTAACGGCAACGGCCAATATTTGAATCTGCACTATCTCTAAATGAAGGACAAAGTCCTGACGCCTGTGCCACTTGCACATTACGATCGTGTCCTTCAGACAATTCAGTCTTCCTCTCTGTGTTTCATTTAATTTTAGTGAGTTTGTTTTCGTGTTCCTTGATTTTGTTTTCTGTGTTCCTTGGCTTCGTCGACAAGCTCACCATTGTAGCTTGGCAGCCGACGCCGACATGTTTTCCGGCTAGAAACGTTTAGATAATTGTTCGTAAAATTGTTTGCTTTTGTAACTGTTTGGTAAAAATATTGTTTATTTAGCTTTATTTTATTCTTACGTTTGTGGAGCCAGACTAAAATTTGTTTTGTGCTGTGCTATTACTTTAGCCCTGGCTCCGGGGTCGGAGAGTGATGGACGGGCACCTGCATGGCTACTGACGACGTTTTCCTGGAGGCACAGTGCCGAACCTACGGGCTGGGACTAGCCTCCAGAAGTGTCTTCATTATGTGAAAAAAACTTGTTTTTTATTTTCGGCTAACAGTGTCATTTTAAAGCAAGATATATGTTTAGATTTTATTTTTATATTTTTAAATATTTTTTCTTATAGGGGGTGTTCTGGTAAATTTTCTTTTAAAGAACGAGGTTCTCGCGTACTTCTTCACTTTGTTGTTCCCATTGGGAGTCGCCCAGTTTAGCCTGCTGGATTTTGGTGTAATTATTAATTTAATTCTTTTGTGTTTTTAACTTTTCCAAATTGGCCAAAACCTTCCAAATGTCTTTTGTTACCGAGGCCCCGTAAGTTCATCTGCATATGTAAATTAAGTTTTGTCTTCGTAATTCTTGTAGTGATGTATATATTTATTTTATGTTGATGTTTTTCTCTTGTTTAATTGTTTTTGTTATACGATTTATTCTTGTTGTAAATTTTTAAGAGCTCTATTTATATATTTAAAAAAATTCATGTTTAGGCCTCCGGATTACTGAATTAACACTATATAGTAGGTTATTTACCTTTGTGATCCGTCAAGTAATTACTTGACGGATCACAAAGGTAAATAACCTACTATATAGATCTAAAAAATGCTTTTAGGCCTAATCATTTTGATTTACATTTTCTTGATACTTTTTTACTATTAATATTTGATAATCTTGTACTTTTTTTAGTTATTTTTATTGCCTCGAGGGCAAAATATATTTATAAATGTTCTGTAATGTTTGATAAACATCGTAACTTTTCACAAACGGTCAACAGCCCGTTTTGTCCGTAAATGTTTAAATTGTTTTGTTTATTTGTAACGTAATATTTTTTTAATACTTTCGAATTTAATATTTGTTTTAACTTTCATGTAATAAACAATATTTTTGCCATTCAACTTGTGTTTTTTCTTGTACTGTGTCGTCCTCCTGAGTCCGGTGCCTTCGCACCCACCCTCGATGGGTCCAGCGCAATGTTTTGATAGTACGAGGGTGGGTTGCACGCTCTAGACCACTTGGCAACTGGCTCTCCCTAAAGAACCAGTGGTCTCCTTGATGAGGCTTTAAAAATGGTGTCCGGACAATTTGTCCCACGGACATTTCGTCCCCCAAGAAAAATGCGGACATTTCGTCCCACTTTGTGGAACGGCTACCTGGGTAGGGTTTGATAAATAGTGTCCAAATATTTCTAAACGGACACTTCGTCCCACCTGAGAGAAGGGTTGTAAAAAGGTTAGGTTAGGTTCTCTCAGGGTGGGACGAAGTGTCCGTTTAGAAATATTTGGAGACTAATTATCAAACCCGACCCAGGTAGACACTCCACAAAGTGGGACGGAATGTCCGCATTTTTCTTTGGGGACGAAATGTCCGTGGGACGAATTGTCCTGTAATCTTTAAAAATAAATACTTATCGACTTTTATCCAAACAATTACAAATTAACTTATTTAAATACGAAAATTCTAACCTTGAATGCAATGACAGTTAATTTAAAATTTTAATTAAGACAGCTTGTCTATATCATAAGACGTTGCTTTTTTAATAGAAGATTATTAATGCAAATGGATCACATTTAAGGTATAAAGAACGATTTTACTAAATGAAGGGATGAGGAAATTGCATTTATACCCATCAAAATAATCTAACAATAACACGTGTCAAAGGGTTTAAACTTTCCAGTGCCTTCCTCAACGGGAAGTGATAGGTTTGGAGAGGAATCTGATAGTAAAGGAAGTGAAACTGAAATGTTCTTTTAGTGATGGTGAAAGAGGGGTTAGAGGGGGTACAGACTATAACAGTACCCTATATGTTTAAAAGTTTCCAGTGCCTTCCTCAACGGGAAGTGATAGGTTTGGAGAGGAATCTGATGGTAAAGGAAGTGAAACTGAAATGTTCTTTTAGTGATGGTGAAAAGAGGGGTTAGAGGGGGTACAGACTATAACAGTACCCTATATGTTTAAAATTTTCCAGTGCCTTCCTCAACGGGAAGTGATAGGTTTGGAGAGGAATCTGATAGTAAAGGAAGTGAAACTGAAATGTTCTTTTAGTGATGGTGAAAAGAGGGGTTAGAGGGGGTACAGACTATGACAGTACCCTATATGTTTAAAAGTTTGCTGGTATAGAGAAATGGGATATACTGTACATCTGTCTACCTGATATTGACATTGTAAGGAACGCAAGCTTTTGTGATCCATTGGGGGTAGTTCCATTGTTCTGAAAGGGGAGCTAATGGAATGAAAAGGAAGGTTCTCTATTACTTTTGAGCAGTAACACTGATCATAATTCTGATTGTAGGAGGGTCTGTGGACAAAAACATTTCCTCAGGATTTAGATTTCCTAACCTATGCCTGTGGCCGTTCATGTAGAGGTTAGTATTAAATACTAGTATATTATACAGTTGTGCTGGTTACTAGAGTTAGTAGTTTATGTTGCTAATGATGGGATCCATGTCAGATATTTAGAATGTTACTCAATTAGCACATCAAACTATGATATTCATTATGCATATCACTAAGAGGCAAATTGAAGAGTTATGTGATAATATGAGCCTGGAATGGGTGTGATGTGTATTGATGGGTTTAGTCATTGTTACTAACCACGGTCGACTGTTCCTTAGAAAGAGCCATTTATTAATAGCCTAATAGCCAAGGCAACTAAGGGATCTACAGCTTTAGGTGGAATCCGAACCATATAGTATTGGTCTGATTTTTAGCTAATTGGCAAGCGTCATACTCAATTCTCTCCCTAAACAACATTTGGACACTGAACCAATATGGACAGCTCAGACTTCTCTAGCAGTGTCCACGTCAATGGCAATCATTGAGCGGACGCCATATCAGTATTTAGAGGACCAAACATAGAACCAAAGATTATAGAACTAAAGATAGTTCTATAATCGTTGATAGAACCTATCGCCTACAATCTCAACAAAAGTTTGTCCAAAAGTACCTGTGCTACAGCACTGTGCCACTACTGCCAACTAAGTACTAGGTACTTTGTCTAAGAAACTACATCAAAGTTATTTTGTATAATTTTTGTGTGTTTGATGATTATATTGTATAAATTTGTATACGTATTGTATATGAATTTATAAACCTAATTAAATTCACATTTTTTGAGGTTTTCAGATGAGCTTTAACTTGTTTTGGGATAAGGAGGGAATTGCTCCCTTAATAACTAATTTGTATTAACATCCATATTTTATATGACAGCTTTAACCTTACAATAATCATTTGCTGAGCTTGGATTTCTTTGTAGACCTCCACCATCTTCATTAATGCAGCACCTGAAAATGAATTAATAATGAATAAAGTTTCTCAAGCATTCTTAAAAGTATACATGATTTATATGCCTTTTAACCAATAAAAGGATCTATACTTATGTCAAAGCTAAATGTTTTCGTTACGTTTTAGAGTACATGAAATGTTTCAATTATTTGTAGTAATTTTTTTTAAATACGTTTCTTGAACTTTTTTTTCACCTTTATCCTCTGCTCTGGTAAATTCATTTTTTGTATAAACTAAAACATATCTTACAGTATTAAATCAGTTAGTTTCCCTGATTTCGTAACTTAAATGTTCTGTTCCATTTTTCAGCTCTGAGTGATCATTTTTAAAGGTGGCCACACAAATTAAACATAATTGGGATATTTAAAATTATAAATCTGGAAATTTAACAGATTATTAACAAAATTATCCTAACATTTAATTTAGATAGGTTGTTTATCTAGATGTTCCTTAAACTACAAATACTTTTGATGTCAGTCTTTCAATCTGGTTTGCTATATAATAAAAGATTCAGGTATTTCAATATAAAATTAGAGTAAATTTAATAAGTGTATGTTTTCTGGCGTGTTTATTTGAACTGTATTATATTTAAAATCATAGTTGTCTTCATTATATATAGTAAATATTTGACTAAAAATCAAAACAATCAATTTAAAAACCAACTAAAATTGTAACATAATTAAATATATTGTATCCACTACAAATGTATGATTTTACTTTGAAAATACTTGGTTTTGCTTCCAAGATAATAATAAAAAACTAAAAATTAATAGATTTTTGTTTATTTAGTTCAATTATTTACTTATCGAATAAAAAATGGTATAGATCAATAATACAAAATTACTTTTTTTTCGTTTCTGTGATATTATTTTCATGCTATCATGGAATATAAATGTAGGGGATTTAAAACGATCAAAGAGAAGTGGTTAATAGAGCCTGTTGAGGGAGCTGGCAGAGAGATAAGTGGAGGTTGGTCAGAAAGGCTTGTAAGAGATGGGGTCGGGGGATTTTGTGGGGAGATAAAAAGGGATTTATAAGAGCACGGCCCTCCAGGGGCTAATATACTGGACCAGTCTGATTTAAGTCAACTGGTTACTTGGTGTAACTGCCGGAGGAATAAATTTCCATCTCTACCTAAGTCTGCTACTTTTGTTCCCAGTATTTTAGCAGAGCAACATTTTGGGGAAAATTAAAAAATATGATCTAATGTTTAGGCAAATATTGAACAAAATATTTTTAAAAAGGTTTAAATGAAAATTAGCTCCTGTATTAAAAGTTCAATAAATGGTCTCAAGTAGATCATCTAACAAGTACCAGCTTGGTATCTTGTTTAAATTATTTATCAGCGTTATCTTCAGGGTAATTTCAACGTGTTTTAATACTATTTGGATCGATACATAGAGGTAAAACAAAACGACTGTGGAATGCTGTTAACTCTCCTAATGTCCTTCCAATGTTTTCAGAAAATTTGCCAGAAGACGAGTACTAAGTAAGCAGTACCATAGAGTACCATTGTTATGAAAAATAGCAATGGGACGAAGTATAAATGTCCAGTATATAAGTAAAGTTCAGGGTGCATGGTGAGCTAAATGACTTCTTTTGGTGGTAAACACTGAGATAATTAAAATAACAATGAAGTAATATAACTTTATTGTCTATTTAAACAAAAATAATTATAAATACTTTTCAGTAATTGGATAAGTTTATCCAAAAACTAAGAGTGTTTTGTATATACGGGTTGTCTGAAAAGAAACTATCATGCCTCTAACTTTTCTAATACTGAAAATATTTTATTTTTGTTTGTGGCAACCTTCTTGGATATGAGGTACAAAACTAATGAACGCATTTTAAAACTGCCCCCCCCCCCCCCTTAAAGAGCTTGGTAAGACGAGATAGTTAACATAAATAAAAGTGAAATTGGACCACCCAAAAATGAAATGGCGGCTAAGTAAAAGAAATGGTTGAACAGTGAATGTTTTACTTTCAGCCCACTTACATTTATTTTAAATTCTCAACTAATTCCTATTAGTGTAACCTTTTTAATAGGGTTATTTGATAAGTAATTTATTTTCTACATGACTTTAGTCCCATATATCATATCAAGTCTTAAAAGAACATTGAGCATAGGATACTACTCTGATCTCCCTGAATATAGTTTTTATTCATACATAAAATTATCATACACAAATCAATATGGTAACTTTGCATAAATAATAAAGATATTATACTATAAAAATACTTCAAGACTTCAAAACGGAATTGATTTGTTCACTTCATCTAATAGCCAGAAAAAAGGAAATAAGTTGGATCTTTTCCGTTAATTCACTACCACTACTTTTTTCCCGTTAATTCACTACCACTTGGTAAATATTATATTGCTATAAAAACTGTTCCGCACTCATTTATACACCCACTTTGGTATTCCTTATCCGCTAGGAATCCGATGTCACTGGCCTTATTTTATCGCTTTCCAAGAACTTACACACGGAGAGCACATTCGGCGGTAAGTCAATATTGGATTTACCAGTTTGTGATCGACTATCCACTAACCTAACCTTACCTGACCTGACCAAACATAACCGTAATTGCGATAAAAAAGTAGTGATAGCGAAGTAACGGGAAAAGTAGTGGTAGTTAATTAACGGAAAAGGTCCATTAAGTTGAATAATTGATTAGACATGTGTCAACTTCGCAATGTTGAACACTGACAATTGTTGAAAGGGTACAACAAAAACTTTTAACTTAGCATGGCATTCCAATCACTTAGTGTTGATCTGATTTTCTACTGATACTCAGTTCTCTTCCAAACCCTGTACCACCCAACACATTCCAGACTTCTCTACAAGTGTCCACACCGATGGCAATCATCAGGCAGAACTGAGCTGTCTGAGATTGTAATATGAGTGCATGCCTATTAAGGTAAATGCTTTACTGAGATGACAATGTTCATAACAATTGAGACGAATCACAAAAAATCATTCTTACCGATATCAGCACATCCTCCCCAAGTTCCTTGCTGGGACTGTCTGGCCAACTTGGTGATGGCTTCCACGTACAAACGTGATGCAGCTGCTGCCGCTGATGGACAAATAAAAATATGTATGACCATTATGTCATGTGACACTTCATAAGGGAAAGTTAACTACATATTTAAAGAAAATATATATGCAGGTATCATATAAGGTGGAGTGACAAAGTAAATATAAAACTTGCTGCTTCTCGCTCCTACTTGAAGCTGACACACTGTAAATACATTATGTAAAAAGACCACTCCATACAAGAATAATCAGCCTGATTTCTGCCTAAATACAACTTGTCTTCTTCACCATTAGAGTGCTTCAAATGTCTTATATATGGTTTTTATATTTCGTGATTTTATTAAATGATTTAAAGCATGGCAAAGAGTTTTTATTTTAAAATGCTGATATTCGAACTAGTAACTCTCAGTTTCCAGCTCACCTTGTGCTAGGAAAATGTTAACAACATTTTATTGTATCTATCAAGGTAGACCTAGAGGAAGATAATTTTATTTCATCAGCATATGTTAAGACGTTCGTCAGTGATGTGTTCTATTATGAGATACCGTGCCTTTCGTGAGACATCGTGTATAACTACTGTAGGAATTATCTGCACTCGTAGAAGGACAGACTTACTATAGTACAAGTTTATCGATTATGTACAGAATGCCATTGCTAGTCTGTTATCAACAAAGTATAAACTGTTTACTGTCAGCGCAGAAATTATGTGGTGTTTGAAGGTTGTTTTTTAAGGAAGTAAAAGACCTATTGAAAATCTAATCGCACAATTATTTTTTTCGTTTAATTATACGTTTTTAACTATACGTTAAGACATGGTCAATTTTACATTTTATTACACGTTTTTAATAATTTTTATAATAGTTGGAACAAAAGGGTACCGAAATTTCAACTAGTTTTCACAGTAGGTCTATATCAAATTTACACCTATATTATTTAAAAAACCGTTAATGTATCGCATTAATATTTTAATATCTGGTTGTCAGGAATGGTTCCTATAAGTTAAAAAAAATTATAATACTAACATTCCGAGAAAATAATTCCTACCAATATGTTTTTCTTGGTTTATAGAGGTCGGACAGTTAATTACTTGGTCTTGTTTTACTCCTTATGACATGTAAAGTTACAATACATTACTTTTATATGTGTAAGTAAATGCAGTGGTTTTATACTGATTTAAATTTATGAATATAAAGCTATTTTGATAGTTGAGTAATTGGAAAAGAGGTTGATAGCCAACTTCCTTACTGCTATTACATTTATCTATATAAAGTTATTGTAAATTGATTTAAAATCACAGCACTTACTTACAAATATGAAAGTAATGTTTCATAACTATACATGTCATAAGGATTACAAAAAGACCAAGTAATTAATTGTACGACCTCTGTAAACCAAGAAAACAATGTTTTAAGGAATTGGTAAGAACTTTTTCCTCTGAAAGTTAAAATTATAAAATTTGTTGTACTTGTGCGAAATACTCCTACCAGGTGTAAAAATATAAATGCGATACATTAACGGGGTTCTTAATAATATCGGTGTAAATTTGATGTACAATGAAAACTAGTTATAATTACGGTAGTTTTTTTTGTTCCAACTAGAATAGAAATTATTAAAGTTTGTAATAAAAATGTTCTCATAACTTAGCCTAAAGTTAAAAGAGGAAAACATTGATGTGATTAGATTATTCGTGGGATCCTTAGTTAAAAAAAAAAAAAAAAAAAAAAAAAAAACAACCTTTAAACTAGGGTACACATTATTTCTGCACCGAAAGTAGTTTTAATGTTAATTACTTGCTGAAAAAATGTATGGAACAAATGTATGTAACATTAGATATGAGGAATAAACGCCTCATATTCTATGGCCACTTAATGTGGCCTCTTGATCATACACACACATAAACATTGTAAAATAACTATCGTCATTTGGTTTTGGAGAAGAATGGATGTAGAATGTTAGAAGAGATATAGAATTGGCCAAAATCGGCAAAGACGAAACTATCAGAATAATTGTTTTAGATGAATGTTCAAAAATAGGAAGTTTAAGCAGAGGAAATAGCTTCGAGGACTGGAATAAAATTTTGCGAAGAAAGAAAAGCTAATTGTTCACTAAAAATTAAAAACCTGTGGGCAGATAAAAAGGCCAAAAAGTTTTAAAATGAACAAGGTTTACTTAGTGTCTTTCACCTTGGGAGCTCTATGACCAGTAATGATAATAATATTATATTTTTAAGAGAAACAATTACTTTGAAAAGTGTT
The DNA here is from genome assembly GCA_035578905.1 of Stictocephala bisonia. Classification (NCBI taxonomy): domain Eukaryota; kingdom Metazoa; phylum Arthropoda; class Insecta; order Hemiptera; family Membracidae; genus Stictocephala; species Stictocephala bisonia. The sequence continues at coordinate 1,351,180 of JAQJVL010000083.1, forward strand.
GTATTTTAAAGTTCCTATATATACTGTACTTAAGTCTACATTAAAATTCAAAGTATTTTGTTAACATTTAATAAATGTTGTATCTGCTTACAAATGTGTAAAAAATAAAGTAAATTGCGTCATAGAACATCGGTTGGTCTAAATAGATAAAAAGTTAATTTGTAACTACTCAACAATAACATTTGATTATTTATTTTAGACTTTTTGGAGTTTTTCTACTTATTTATTAGTAAGTTTCCTTTATTATTCATTCACATAATGATTACACATAGTAGAAAATACAGGTTTTCAAACCAATAATATTATTTTCTGTGTACATCCAGAGCACTCACAAGGGGATATGCTAAACTCTAATTAGAGAGCTCCATAAAATTACTTTCATGATTATTGTACTGCTGAAATCGTCCTGCTCTTTCAAAGAGATCTTTTTTGCTTATTTTTAATTAATGCCGCACTCGAGATTTTTAATTGAATTAAAAGTATTATGTATATTAACATATGAATACATCATATTATACGGTGCAAACCCCTAAAAATCTAATAACTAAAGCCTCCGGTAACGACCGCGTCAAGGTATATTTACAGTATTTACGAGATCACCAAACGTTTCGCCTATGATGAGCATCATTAATTGTATCTCTGAGACTCTAAAGATCTAATAACTAAAGCTTTCGGTAACGACCGCGTCAAGGTATATTTACAGTATTTACGAGATCAACAAACGTTTCGCCTATGATGAGCATCATTAATTGTATCTCTGAGACTCTAAAGATCTAATAACTAAAGCTTCCGGTAACGACCACATCAAGGTATATTTACTTTATTTACGAGATCGCCAAACGATTCGCCCATGCGGTGCATCATCAGTTGTATCTCTGAGACTCTAACAATCTAATAACTAAAGCTTCCGGTAACGACCACATCAAGGTATATTTACTGTATTTACGAGATCACCAAACAATTCACCCATGCTGTGCATCATCAGTTGTATCTCTGAGACTCTAAAAATCTAATAACTAAAGCTTCCGGTAACGACCGCGTCAAGGTATATTTACAGTATTTACGAGATCGCCAAATGTTTCGCCCATGATCATCAGTTGTATCTCTGAGACTCTAAAAATCTAATAACTAAAGCTTCCGGTAACGACCACGTCAAGGTATATTTACTGTATTTACGAGATCGCCAAATGATTCGCCCATGCTGTGCATCCTCATTTGTATCTCTGAGACTCTAACAATCTAATAACTAAAGCTTCCGGTAACGACCGCATCAAGGTATATTTACAGTATTTACGAGATCACTAAACGTTCAGCCCATGCTGTGCATCCTCAGTTGTATCTCTGAGACTCTAACAATCTAATAACTAAAGCTTCCGGTAACGACCGCGTCAAGGTAGCCTATATTTACTGTACTTACGAGATCATCAAACGTTTCACCCATGCTGTGCATCCTCAGTTGTCTCTCTGAGACTTTAATAATCTAATAACTAAAGCCTCAGGTAACGACCGCCTTAAGATATATTTACGAGATAACCAAACGTTTCGCCCATGCTGAGCATCCTCAGTTGTATCTCTGAGATTCTAACAATCTAATAACTAAAGCTTCAGGTAACGACCGCCTCAAGGTATATTTACTGTATTTACGAGATAACCAAACGTTTCGCCCATGCTGAGCATCCTCAGTTGTATCTCTGAGATTCTAACAATCTAATAACTAAAGCTTCCGGTAACGACCGCGTCAAGGTAGCCTATATTTACTGTACTTACGAGATCATCAAACGTTTCACCCATGCTGTGCATCCTCAGTTGTCTCTCTGAGACTTTAATAATCTAATAACTAAAGCCTCAGGTAACGACCGCCTTAAGATATATTTACGAGATCACCAAACGTTTCGCCCATTCTGTGCATCCTCAGTTGTATCTCTGAGATTCTAACAATCTAATAACTAAAGCTTCTGGTAACGACCACCTCAAGGTATATTTACTGTATTTACGAGATCACCAAACGTTCCGCCCATGCTGTGCATCCTCAGTTGTATCTCTGAAACTCTAAAAATCTATTTAAATTAGGAAATGTAGTAACTAAATAAAAATTGGGTTGATCATATTTTATTTTAAATTCATGGGGTTTAATGAGTTTGGTATTTTAAGGACAAGTATTGATTCCTTACATAACTAAAGTTTTTTTCGAGTACATGAAAATAAACTGATACAAATATTGAAAGAAAAACATTATATTATAATTTGAACCCCATATAAGAAGAAACCCATGTATGAATACTATTTTTAGTTGGATTGTTTAGTTTTCATAGTTTTCTACAGTGTGTTCCAAAGCCACTGAAAGCCAGATAAAACACAACTAGACATGCCTTAGAATAATATTTCCTGTACTTATTTCTTGTCTTTGAATATACATGGCTTACATTCTTGAGTATTCAGGGTGATGTTTTGAAGCAAACAAATTATGAAGATGAAGATCAAATAGAGAAAGAAGAGGACTATAGATATGAAGTAGAAGAAATATACTTTGAAATAAGGGCCATACTACAAAAGGTAATTGATACTCCTTTTAAACCAATAGAAAATAATCTTACTTACAGCACAAGTAATAACACTGATCTTGTACCTAACGTCAGCTTTACACCTTACAATGAAAATGAATCTTTCAGAAATTTTCTAATGAGACTAAAATCTGTTTTCATGATGAGAAAAATAACGGATTGAAAAACACAGACTTACACACTTATTAGTACACTCATCTCAGATTCATCAAATACTTTGTGACAGTGTAGCACCTGATTTTCCAAGTGAGTTAATATCTTATCTATTACAGTTTAATTCAACTGTAAAGCCTCGTTTCAGTTAATAGGAATTTTCTCACAAGTCCTGACATGTGCCAGCACAAATATATTTGTCGCGTAACATGTACCGGCACAAGTTTCCGTGCCACGTGACATGTGCCGGTAAAAGTTTACGTGTCACTTGACATGTGCCAGCACAAGTGTAACATGTGTCGGCACAAGTTTCCGTGCCACGTGACATGTGCCGGTATAAGTTTACGTGTCACGTGAAATGTGCCAGCACAATTATCCTTGTCGCGTAACATGTGCCGGCACAAGTTTACGTGCCACGTGACATGTGCCATCACAAGTATCCTTGTCGCGTGACATGTGCCGGCATAAGTTTACGTGTTACGTAACATATGCCAGCACAAGTTTCCGTGCCGCGTGACATGTGCTGGCACAAGTTTCCGTGTCGCGTGCCGTTGCAACAGTAGATTATTTTCGCTGCACCTGTGCCCTGCACATGTCACGCAACTTGTGCAATGTGCATGGGACTTGTATAATTGGAAACGAAGCTTTAAGGCTACATATTAAAAGATAAGATAAAAATATCTTAACTCACCATGAAGTGCTTTTAAATATGCTTTTCCAGCATTGATCATCTGACGGGCCCCTGGATTGAACTTGTCCAAGATATTCTGAAACAAAATAGAATAATGGTTAAGTATAATTCCCTCAGTTCTAGATTGACACAGTCTGAATTTACTACAATATTTAGTTTTTTACATAATACTATAACATATTTATAACAATATTTTGAAATTTGTGGTTTATCACATATATAACTCAGTTATCACAATAATAAAGTAATTACCCATGAATTGTCATTTGGTTGCTAATATTTCTCACGATTAATTGTTATACATAGATAATTCTCGTTGATTTTGTGTTCTTAGTCTTTCATCTGTTTGAAAATCTTACATTTAAAAGGCTAACTTTATAGTAACTCTGAGAATATAATATGTACAGAAAAAAATGCTAATTTAATTTTCATTAATTATTTGATTTGTGTTCAGTTTTGTTTTGATTGGCTATTCATATTTTATTTGAATTTGACTAAGCTTTTCATTTGTTATGTTCAGGTTGTTTCTGGAAAAAGCATGCTTTTCTTACTAGGTGTTTTTCTACTTGATTATGAAGTTTAATCACCAAAGTAAATGAGTTGTGAAAAATTTTCAATTTGACGATCCAAGTAAGAAAATCTTATTGTAAACCATAAGTTTCAAAAACAAAAACAGTAATTAACATAACACTATATACGTTTTCAGTGAAAGTGTATCCCTCTAATTAAATGAATGTTTTGTTCATAAATGATACGTAGAGTTGTTATACCATATTTCTTACATTTACTAAATCACACATTCAATTAAATACAATTAGATTTACAAGATCAGGGGTCTGTTTCCACATTTTTCAACAAAATCTACTTCTAACTACAGGTTTTTCTCATTCAATAGTACACAGATTTTTATTTCAAAAGAAAGGATACATTTTCTTTTTTAACATTTATTATTTGTTAAATATAAAAATATTCTTTCATTTTTATTTTTTTACACAAAAGTGTTGCATACACTTAATCATTCGCTGTAGTACCTTTAATTATGCTATGTAATATATTTACTGATATCATCTATAAGTAGTCTTTTACTTTCAATTTTAATTATTACAGTTCACATTTCAAACATATTTTGAGTGTATTTTTAAAGTGTCTCAAAGACTGACACATGTATAGCTTATTTTTCACATTTTGTTGTAAATAAAATTTCATACATAAAACTATCTACAGTTGCATTCAACTGGTTTTTTTGAAGGATGTAATATCAGTTAAGCTGACCCAACCTCTAAACACATTAAAAATCATGTATTTTATGTTCTATAGAGATTACGTAAGAATAATATATAATAAATATTTCAGCATTCTTGACATTTAAAAACTGCTTTTTTCGCCTTATTATTTTAAACATGTATAGAAAATATATTTAGTGAATTAATAGATGTACTGTTTATATCTTTATGATGTAATAAAATTACTGTTAAGTTAGAACCCTACTAGGTGTATCGAGTTGGAATACTTTCATGTCGAATTCTAACCCAAAAGGCAATAAAGTAAGAAAATTTCGGGTAGTTTGAAAAAAGCAAAGACAGTATATTTTCGTCCCTATATTTCCGACCCTATGAAGGTTGGTAGATAAGGCACACTGTGTTCACTAGGCAACAAAGCTTCAGTGGTTAAGCAGTAGCTAAGCCAGTTCAGGTTAAATAGGTTGAGCGTTCTTTTCAAACGGCAAAGACACACGCCACTTCTAGTGGACATTTGTTTTTCTCAATGTGCATCTTAACTGAGTTACACTTTATTCTTGTGACAGTTTTTCTTTTTATAATAACCAGCTGAACTAAACAATTAAACAATAAACATTAAAATTAATCTAACCATTGCTTAACATAATTACTAATATTTTTGGTCATTGATATTTATGATCATCGTAGAAATATGTGCCGTAAAATAATGGCAATTGTGATTGGTAAATGATGAGTATAGATGAATAAGTGTAGTCATTGTTACTAATTAAGGTTAACTGTTTCTTTTAAAGAGCCATTTATTAATAGGCCAATAGGCAGCCGAACTAAGAGATATACAGTTTTACAAGGAATCTGAACCACGCACTACTAGTCCAATTTTAAAGAAAATGACAATCCCGATACTGATTTTTCTTCCCTTCACAATATCTAGACCCTGACCACGTCGATGGCAATCAATGAGTAGACGCTGTGTTGGTTTTAAGATGACCGATCTTAGGACCTATCACCTACAACACTTACTTAGCAAATAATATTTATAATCATTTATAACACTTTTAACGTATCTCTATTTTGCTATCTGTCTTTTACAAAACAAATTTATTTTATCATTAGTTAAAATATGAATTATTTTTTTCAATATATGTGATTTCTTGTTAAATATAAGTACTATTTCTGACTAATGTAACAAACCAAACTAATATCACAAAGTCATATCACTTCCCCTCTCCATATCACTCCCCCCATTGCTAGACGCCCAAAATCCTCCGAGGCTATATTGTGCTCCGTTCTCTAGAGGTGACAAGTTTTCAGACGGAGGGTGACAGAATCAATAGTATCAATATCGGGGTTCCGAAGTTTATTCTTCGGCGCTATGGAGTTGGGAAAAATGATTTCTCTCCTATATCTTTTCTTTATAATGAATTTTATATTCATACAGTTTGGGTGCAAATATTCTTATCAAGTAAACAATTTTATTCATGTATTACTGTCATTGTGACTCGATATTTGTGTATCTAGCAGAAAGGCTGAGTGCGTTATTGCTTATATGAAAACGTTCACTGTACAAACAAGAAGACTGTTCGCTCATATGAGTCCCATGATGCCGGTTTTCTAGTTCTGTAAAATTAGTTCTTATTCTGTCTTCACAGTTGGCACCATTGGTCTCCCTCTCTCTGTCTCTCTTCAGAGCACCCACCCATCAATACCTCTGTACGTATATGGGCTGGCGGGTGGGTCAATACCTCTGTACATGTATGGGCGGGTGGGTTAAAAAATATCTGAGCTAAAAAACGGCCGTCGGAGCGTTTATTTCAGACCATTAACCGTTAGATAGCAGCACATACGCATACTCTTTTATTTTATTTCATGTAACAATACATAAATAAGCCCAATTACATGAAGCAAAAAAATTTAACATTTGTAACCCAATAAACATTTCATCTAACCAGCCAGTCTACACACTATTAAACAAACAAATAAACAAGCACTAAACATTTACAAGTTATAAGGCCCAAGAACTTGATAAATAATCTATAAATATACAACAAATAGCTAATAAATAAATATGCAATAAACAGGTAACAAATATGTAACAAATAACAACCAATATGAACTAAATATTTTACATAGAAAGTAATTTTTTAGTAAATTATCAACATTTTGATAAAAATTTTAATTTGTGGAATTTACTAAAAAATTAATTTCTATTTACAACCAAAGGAATGCCATCAAGAATATACAGCAGAAAATGAACTAAATAGTTGACAATTACACAATGAATAGTTAATAAATATAAATAGGTAATAAGTTATAGATTACCTAGTTATAGATGTAAGAATGTAAGAACATATTTTAAATAAATTGGCAATAAATATTTAAAATTAAATACAATGCAACATGAACAATAATATTAACTAAGGTTTTATATTACAGAATTGGAAAAGAAAAATGTTCAAACTTAATTCCATCGTAAATAATGACTCTTTGCAAATAAAAATATAAAAAGTTCTGTTTTCAGGTAAATTTCACATTTTTCTTTAAACACGTTTATGGAATCATAAAAGAAATAGCAATTTTGCCTCCATACCTAACAAATGTGCTTTGATGTGTTTGTTTGTTTCTACAGTCAATTATGGCAGCTTTAATACAGACAGATGTAAAGAAGGTACAATGGTCCCTTAGCCGCGTACTGGACACACAGTAAATTCTCCATTTATAAAATAGTTTTTCTTTTCACTTAGGTGTCTGCAGACCCTATCAGCCATGTTGATTGGGATTAATCCCATAAGAACAATTTTATTTTCGAACCGGACATACGATCACGCGTATCCAAACTAAACAGTTATTTTTAAACGGATGTTTTCCGAAATAAATTGCATTTGATGAAATTGCGCTTCGGAATTGCTCTACTAATTTCTACTTAGTTTTATAGAAAGTAGTACAACATAAATTTAGTTTTATATTCACCTTTTTTTTATAAAACTACGCGTAAGGCGTAAGTATCAAAAATATCAAAAGCATACCCAATGCTTAATATTATAAAGTTTAAAATGACACCTCATACAGAACTTTTGATAAAAAAATTTCGAAAAAGTATGGATTCGAAAATAAAATCAACATGGCTTAAAACCAACTATGGCATGGATTAAAACCAACATGGCCGACAGCCTCTGCAGACTCTTAAGTTCATCGTCACTATGGCACAGCCATTCAAAGAAATCTAATTAAATTTCGTCTGGCTTCCCGGGAGTTGAACTCATGACCTTTTGCATGTCAAAAATACTACTTATAACTTCCAGGCTAGCGACGTAAATGGAAATATAACAAAATGTAATCTTCTTTTTACGTTAATCATAACCAAGCACAAGGAGCATTCTAGTTCTTAACTTTTTTGTTCGTTTATAAAGATTGTTCAGGTTGCTGCTAGTGTATAATAAAGTCAAGTGTTATTGCACGGAACCGGAAGTGGCGTGGCTGTTGCCATGGACACGGATCAACAAAGACCAGAGAGAACAAACAGAAAACTCATTACCGTATGATAATACCAGCATCCCTCGATCTGAGGAGGTGACTGGATCATGTTTCTTACATTTTTGGGCTACTAATAGTATTTTTTATACGCATTTAAACACTTTAACAGTGTGAGAGTGTATAATTTTAAGGTGCAATGTCTATTCATTAAATAAAATCGTAAATTTCCCTATAAAAGAAGCTACAGTTTTGACTAAGTAATTTCCATTTATAAATTAGACTTAGTTATTACATTAACCAACTAGGATCGGCAATCCTCAAAGTATAGTATACGTATAATATACAAATAACCTAAAAATAAGAAAAGTGTTTACAATATTAATACCATTAAATTGTGAATTAGAACAGATAAATGGAACATTATTATAATTTTCTATCAATGTACTGTAACCAGATAATGATATGAATTTACAATTTTTTTTATTATTTTTTGTTGCAAAAGTAGCACTACAGTATGAATTGCTGATTGAACCCGAAAAAATTGTTTTAATACTTTTTGTCATAAGTTTAAAATTATTTAGATTATATTCACATTATATGTTTCATGATATGATATTTGTCATTTATGAGTTTTAACTACGGTAATTTATATAGAAATTACACATAATGTCCAGTTAGCTACGTATCACGTAGCTAGCAAATTACATCAACGTGATTAATGATGCTGAATTAACTGCTTTACTATAGGCCTACGTAATTTCTTACAAAAGACAGTGAATGTAATAACAAAGAATTAATCAGTTTATCTAGCTATGAATTTTCAAGCTGTTAACCTAATGTCATATGAAATTAATAGTGTTAAAAAAATCTTTGTAGCATTGTTCAAAATGTATGAACAAAGTGAATGTATTTTGAAAGTAATTGTTATATTAAGCAAATTGCAAAAACAATTTGGGATCTTTTCCGTTAATTCACTACTACTATTTTTTCCGTTTATTCACTACAACTTGATAAATATTCTATTGCTCCAACAACTGTTCCCTAATCATTTTACGTTCACTGTGTATTCCTTGTCCGATATAAATCCGCTTATCTTATCGCTTTCCAACTTACACACGGAGGGCGCATTCGACGGTAAGTCAATTATTGGATTTACCAGTTTGTGATGAACTTTAATAGTAACCTAACCTAACTAAACCGTAATCACGATAAAAAGTGGTGGTAGTGAATTAACGGAAAAAGTCCAAAATTTGAATGGCGAATGAACTAGGCAAAGAATTTATCACTGAAACAATTTTTAATGTCAAGATATTATTCTTAAAAACTAATTAATTACAGTTTTTATGGAATATTATCTGCCTATATTTACACAATGTCTTTCCACTCATCCCAGGTTAGACTGGCAGCCACTCAGGATAGTAGATATGCGTGGGCGCGTTGTGCCAGAATGAGGGGTCCTATTATATTCTGAGTGTATGAATCGCACGAGAAGTTAAATTCAAAAACAACAAATATTACAAAAGAAAATTTATTTTTGTCTGCACGAATAACAATGGTGCAATACGTTTATTTCACAATTGTAACATATAGACTGGAGTCTAGAGTAGTATGTATACGAACAACTTCTAAATAGAGATAAGAACTTTCAGTTTTACATTACCATTTCTTCCTACAAATGATGGTTTATTTCCGGCGGAAATGACACACTATATTGAGTTCAGCACCATCAGATCACACTGAAGTGTGGTTAGTAGTTATTTGGCGCGAGAGTGTTCGGCAGCAGGAAGAAAGTGGCGGGCCAAATTAACCTCGATCTGACGGATGCTGCGTTCGTGATCTCCAGATTGAGTTGACGGGTCCCCCTTCCGGTCTGTGGCCTCGTTATCACCGCATCCTCTACACCATTCAAACTACGACTCTTTAAGCTAATCATCAAGAAAGTGTACGATGTCTTTAATTAAATACGAATTGTAGTCCGTAAGCCTATTGTAGTGCTTACGGAAAATCAGTGCAGTTTAAACATCGCAATTTGCATTATTAATTAGACCTTTTGCAGAATGTTTAACCATGTTTCGAATTGAATTTTCCAAATACCAAATCACATAGTATATAAATATTTGACATACATTAAACTCCAAAAACATTAAAATGGGTGTAGTTCTGAATTTAAATCATAACTATACTACAATTAATGAATCTCACGAATTGACATGAGTGCGCTTAGTGGAGATAGAGTGAAGATAATATCATTGTAGAACGATATATACTTGGTATGAAATTGCAGGGATTTGTTAAGTCTAGGACACAGTACAAATTGGGTGGCTGAATCCCCTATCTTAGAATATTAGGAAAAATATATTCTGGTTTTTAGCAGCAGTGATAAAACCCTCCCAAATAAATGTCCCAGTTATTATCTGAATCCATGTGACTTCTAGCTAATATGAACTCATCCATATATAACTGAGTGTTATTTTGTGAGCTCTTGAAAGTATTACTTGAACACAGTTCCTACACGAACACCCCTCCCCCTGCAGAGCTTCCATCCCGCTAACGGTCTGGACGGCACATGGGGACATATTTAGGACCCATTGTTATCCACTGCTGCCCAAATGTTCACTTGAATAAATAAGCCATAAATAAAAGTCTGTGTGGATGTTTTTATTAGCTGAAGTTCTATTGGTTGTTGTGTAACACTTCACAGTCAGATGTGTTTATTGTCCAGCCTGACATAAAACTAAAGTGAAGTATCATTTATTCTAATGAATTTCTACTCATGTTAATATAATTTCATAGAAAAAATATTTATGGCTATAATCGACGTTAGCTAATGTGAATTGACATTCATTAAGGTCAATGTAAATGCACATAAAAAATATATTAAACTTTATATAAATATAACAAAATAATCTAACAACTTTTATATTAAAATATGCAATGAAAGAATAACTTTAGAGAAAAATTAACTAATATAACCTTCATTATATTACATAGGCTCATAAGTTGGGGTATTGTGTAACTGACCGAAAAGACTAATGAAGAAAATTAATGTTTCCAAAATGATATTCTTAAAACTTAAGAAACAAAAGATGGGCACATGTTATGATAATATTGTTCATGCTACTAAGTAAAGAAACGTTTCAGGATAAAACAATTAATTTTTTATCTGGACAATTTATTTTTATATAATAAGTAGAAAATTTACTTATGTAAGTGACAAACTAATGGATACGAACTCATATCACAACGTGTTTCTCCCACTACCTTATACTAGCGGAGAGTTTACTTATGTAAGTGACAAACTAATGGATACGAACTCATATCACAACGTGTTTCTCCCACTACCTTAAACTAGCGGAGAGTTTACTCAACAGCTAAGAGTGTACTGGCATTTTTACCTGACTGTTTATTCAACGAATAAAGCGAGAGGTCTCTTCCCCGAGACCACACTCCCGTCGTTTCTGTGAGCACTCTCAAAAAACTCAACTGAACTTTATTCACTCCACCCAATGTGTCAACTAAATAAAGTATGTAATAAGAGGAATGCAGTTTTCATATTGTAATTTTTTCTTTTTAATTTGATGATAAGATATAAATTTATATTTATTTATCAAAATTAAACTAAACATAATGCATACATAAACAGACAAGGTAATCAGGCTCGCTTTGCTCATTCTTTCAGTATCTTCCACTGCACTCGTACTGTGGACCCGTACCATCTACAGTGTTTGTTGAAAAAGTATAAAATGTTTGTTTTAAGTATATATTATCCCCAAAAAATGTTCTATGTTCCGAATGTTAAGCTACAAATGGCTGCAAAATTAGAATTATACTGATGGAAAAGCAATTGTGGACAGTTTACAGCACAACCACTTACATCAATAAAAGTTATCAGTAAGAGTAGTGTTTCGATGGTATGTTGGCCTTTAAAAGTTTCTATTTTAGTACTATCTTAGTATTATTTTGCATCTAGTGTTTGGACATTCAAGGGAAAAATTCGAGTTCGGAGTTAATAAATTTACTTTATTCATGACTAATAAAGTATGCCACTTTTATTTTGTATTTTCAGTACGTTTTATTGAAGCTTTGTTGTATTTATAAACATTTTAGAATCTATTGCAGAATTTAAAGCACAAACAAATAAATTAATAAAATGTGCAATTTTTCAATTACTGAGCCTATTAATTTGCCCATTATAGGATTACCTTGACACCTTTAAGCACTGAGCCCCTCAACACTCCTTTAAACTACTATGATCACATACATTACCCACCCACCCTACAGACTTACCTATTTGGGACCTACCCACCTTACATATAAGATCCCTTGTACTCGCACACACTTCAATTCCATGAGAGACATTCCACCATCCTTGAAATGTTCATGACTTCTTTAGATCCACCCAAACACTCTACAGACATGACTCCTTGGGACCCCCCTTCTCTTGACTATGAATATTTGTGAAATATCGTACGTGTATGATATGTGGTTTTAGTACCTACATTTTAATATTGTAAATATTTAAGTACAATATTGCATTTCGTTGTTCCCGAATATCTTGACGACTAAACAAAACATTTTTCTCAAATGGCTGAGTAGATTCACCTCAACGCAAACAATAGGACCCCAGTGAACCTTGCGGCAGCTCGCAGCGCTTCTGCGGAGTACAAAATTAGCATAATAATGAACACGTAACAAGGTTCTGGAATAATTTCTGTAAGGGCTTTGTTCGAGACTAAGAGATCATGTTTGTCAACAAGTTATGTGTATAAATTTCAAACTGAAGTTAGGTTGAGCACACAATCTAGCGAACAACATCGTACGATACAGAAAGAGGTAAAGACTTATCAGCTGTTTCTTTTTATGAGGAATTGACATTTAACAATGGTTGCCATTACATCGCTACTAAGAGTAAGTATTTACGTTGCATAGTATTTATAATTACGTAATATTTTGTGTATATAGACCATAGTATCATGGAGTTAGTAAGATTTCGTCTGAAAGCAAGAGTTTACGACATATTAGGTAGACATAAGTACTGAACTTATTTCACGTGGTTCAGATACTCATATGGTCCTACGGTACAACTAAATACCAATAATATCTTGTATTACAAACATCATGCTACAGTCGTAGCTAAGGTGGTCCGGGTTCCATTCCTGGTGTGACCGCAACAGTTTTCATTTACCATTGTGCTGTTCCCGTGGTTCAGATCCAACGAGATTACAGAAGGAAACAGGTTCCTCTAAAGAGATGAAAAAAATGTTGTCTTAATTCAGCATGTCTACCCATACATACTAAAAGCCATACGAAATTTCGATTATTCTATGTTAGTTTCTCAATTTTACGATAAACGTAAGTTGGCAGGTTATTAAATTGTTAATCATTTTTTGAATTGCTGCAAATAGTCTGCACACACTAACAGGGCCACAAAATATGTACTGTACATTCAAACTTTCATCCTAGATGTGAAGTTGAAGAGAATTATCTTATTTAATGTGAATTTAATGTACAATTACATTACGTTTAAGTTCAGAGAAGTAAATCTGCTTTATACGGATTGAAATCACAACTCTTAGGCATTTAATTACATTTCCTTGTTCACTTAATTATTATTAATTGGTGAATAATAAGTCTAGTTACCGAATATTTAGGACTACTGTATAGAATCGCTGATAAATTCCTTTCATAAACTTACCTGTGGCTCCAGTTTACCGTTCACCAGACAGTACAAATAAGACGTGAGTTCGATTAAGGGAAACATTTTGACCACAATGGATCATCGGAATTGGATTTCCTGAAACCTTTTATTCTCTTCACACCACTTTCAACCGTAATTCAGACTCTTAAGCTGTTCTGGGCCAAATTATTACTTTTCTTTCTAAAATATTTGAAATACATAATGCAATATTTGGGCTTTATTTGAAGTGTTGTCATTGTTCCTGTTTTAGGGAATGCTTAGGCATTATCAGTTTTAAATCATTCAAAGTTGATGTCTTATTTTAGTTTATTTCGTGTTACAATTTTTAACTATATGATTTAGGGGTTTTCTTCTAGAGAAGGGTAGATCTCTTTACATAACTAATGTCACACGAAATTACATCGTATTGTACACTTATTGCTCTTTAACAATGTCACACGAAATTACATCGTATTGTACACTTATTGCTCTTTAGAAAAGTCACACGAAATTACATCGTATTGTACACTTATTGCTCTTTAGCAATGTCACACGAAATTACATCGTATTGTACACTTATTGCTCTTTAGCAATGTCACACGAAATTACATCGTATTGTACACTTATTGCTCTTTAGCAATTTAAAATCCAAACAAATTTCCTTTATTTGGGTTAGCTTATTACTTAGTGATAGTCAATAAAGAAGTGAACTTGCAGGAGTATGTGTTGTACGTTTCATAAATATAAAAAAACAAACACACATAAGGAATCAAATAAACTATAACTAAAGTAGAGGAGATTATATGATTTTAAAAAGTAAGACAAAAATGGTGTACAAAAATAGTAAAGGGTTAAATTCAAAGAGATTTAAGAAAAAAAGATAAGATAGTAAGGTGTAATTAAATAAGCTTTGTTTTGTCCTGTGTTATATTTTTAGCCTTTTTTACAATCCAAAATTTCAATAAAAATGTTGTCAAAAAGTAGTAAGTGTTTTTACTCTACCCCCTGTACTGGTTTTGATTCTAATTACTATTTCTGCTGTATTCAATTCATTAGTTACTGTTGTCTACAGCATGTAGCCCTGATGAAGGTGGTCAGTTTCAAGGCTGAAACGTTGGCAACCTTTGTTTTTAGTGCACAGGATTCTCTGACGTGATCATATCTTAAATACTAAACGCTTGTGTAATATTTAATTTAATGTATTTTATCGTTGTCTGTATCGCCGTAATATAAAAAATAGCTTGTGTTTAGTTATATCTTCCAGCGTATCAGCCGCGCTGTGACGCAACAGCTCGCTACACTACAGTCCATGTGCCACCAGTTAGCTGTGCTGTTTAGTTATAACTCCTAGTGTATCAGCCGCGCTGTGACGCAACAGCTCGCTACACTACAGGCCATGTGCCACCAGTTAGCTGTGCTGTTTAGTTATAACTCCTAGTGTATCAGCCGCGCTGTGACGCAACAGCTCGCTACACTACAGTCCATGTGCCACCAGTTAGCTGTGCTGTTTAGTTATAACTCCTAGTGTATCAGCCGCGCTGTGACGCAACAGCTCGCTACACTACAGTCCATGTGCCACCAGTTAGCTGTGCTGTTTAGTTATAACTCCTAGTGTATCAGCCGCGCTGTGACGCAACAGCTCGCTACACTACAGGCCATGTGCCACCAGTTAGCTGTGCTGTTTAGTTATAACTCCTAGTGTATCAGCCGCGCTGTGACGCAACAGCTCGCTACACTACAGTCCATGTGCCACCAGTAAGCTGTGCTGTTTAGTTATAACTCCTAGTGTATCAGCCGCGCTGTGACGCAACAGCTCGCTACACTACAGGCCATGTGCCACCAGTTAGCTGTGCTGTTTAGTTATAACTCCTAGTGTATCAGCCGCGCTGTGACGCAACAGCTCGCTACACTACAGGCCATGTGCCACCAGTTAGCTGTGCTGTTTAGTTATAACTCCTAGTGTATCAGCCGCGCTGTGACGCAACAGCTCGCTACACTACAGTCCATGTGCCACCAGTTAGCTGTGCTGTTTAGTTATAACTCCTAGTGTATCAGCCGCGCTGTGACGCAACAGCTCGCTACACTACAGTCCATGTGCCACCAGTTAGCTGTGCTGTTTAGTTATAACTCCTAGTGTATCAGCCGCGTTGTGACGCAACAGCTCGCTACACTACAGGCCATGTGCCACCAGTTAGCTGTGCTGTTTAGTTATAACTCCTAGTGTATCAGCCGCGCTGTGACGCAACAGCTCGCTACACTACAGTCCATGTGCCACCAGTTAGCTGTGCTGTTTAGTTATAACTCCTAGTGTATCAGCCGCGCTGTGACGCAACAGCTCGCTACACTACAGTCCATGTGCCACCAGTTAGCTGTGCTGTTTAGTTATAACTCCTAGTGTATCAGCCGCGCTGTGACGCAACAGCTCGCTACACTACAGTCCATGTGCCACCAGTTCGCTGTGCTGTTTAGTTATAACTCCTAGTGTATCAGCCGCGCTGTGACGCAACAGCTCGCTACACTACAGTCCATGTGCCACCAGTTAGCTGTGCTGTTTAGTTATAACTCCTAGTGTATCAGCCGCGCTGTGACGCAACAGCTCGCTACACTACAGGCCATGTGCCACCAGTTAGCTGTGCTGTTTAGTTATAACTCCTAGTGTATCAGCCGCGCTGTGACGCAACAGCTCGCTACACTACAGTCCATGTGCCACCAGTTAGCTGTGCTGTTTAGTTATAACTCCTAGTGTATCAGCCGCGCTGTGACGCAACAGCTCGCTACACTACAGGCCATGTGCCACCAGTTAGCTGTGCTGTTTAGTTATAACTCCTAGTGTATCAGCCGCGCTGTGACGCAACAGCTCGCTACACTACAGGCCATGTGCCACCAGTTAGCTGTGCTGTTTAGTTATAACTCCTAGTGTATCAGCCGCGCTGTGACGCAACAGCTCGCTACACTACAGTCCATGTGCCACCAGTTAGCTGTGCTGTTTAGTTATAACTCCTAGTGTATCAGCCGCGCTGTGACGCAACAGCTCGCTACACTACAGTCCATGTGCCACCAGTTAGCTGTGCTGTTTAGTTATAACTCCTAGTGTATCAGCCGCGCTGTGACGCAACAGCTCGCTACACTACAGGCCATGTGCCACCAGTTAGCTGTGCTGTTTAGTTATAACTCCTAGTGTATCAGCCGCGCTGTGACGCAACAGCTCGCTACACTACAGTCCATGTGCCACCAGTTAGCTGTGCTGTGACGCAACAGCTCGCTACACTACAGTCCATGTGCCACCAGTTAGCTGTGCTGTTTAGTTATAACTCCTAGTGTATCAGCCGCGCTGTGACGCAACAGCTCGCTACACTACAGGCCATGTGCCACCAGTTAGCTGCGCTGTGACGCAACAGCTCGCTACACTACAGGCCATGTGCCACCAGTTAGCTGTGCTGTTTAGTTATAACTCCTAGTGTATCAGCCGCGCTGTGACGCAACAGCTCGCTACACTACAGGCCATGTGCCACCAGTTAGCTGTGCTGTTTAGTTATAACTCCTAGTGTATCAGCCGCGCTGTGACGCAACAGCTCGCTACACTACAGTCCTTGTGCCACCAGTTAGCTGTGCTGTTTAGTTATAACTCCTAGTGTATCAGCCGCGCTGTGACGCAACAGCTCGCTACACTACAGGCCATGTGCCACCAGTTAGCTGTGCTGTTTAGTTATAACTCCTAGTGTATCAGCCGCGCTGTGACGCAACAGCTCGCTACACTACAGTCCATGTGCCACCAGTTAGCTGTGCTGTTTAGTTATAACTCCTAGTGTATCAGCCGCGCTGTGACGCAACAGCTCGCTACACTACAGTCCATGTGCCACCAGTTAGCTGTGCTGTTTAGTTATAACTCCTAGTGTATCAGCCGCGCTGTGACGCAACAGCTCGCTACACTACAGGCCATGTGCCACCAGTTAGCTGTGCTGTTTAGTTATAACTCCTAGTGTATCAGCCGCGCTGTGACGCAACAGCTCGCTACACTACAGGCCATGTGCCACCAGTTAGCTGCGCTGTGACACAACAGCTCGCTACACTACAGTCCATGTGCCACCAGTTAGCTGTGCTGTTTAGTTATAACTCCTAGTGTATCAGCCGCGCTGTGACGCAACAGCTCGCTACACTACAGGCCATGTGCCACCAGTTAGCTGTGCTGTTTAGTTATAACTCCTAGTGTATCAGCCGCGCTGTGACGCAACAGCTCGCTACACTACAGGCCATGTGCCACCAGTTAGCTGTGCTGTTTAGTTATAACTCCTAGTGTATCAGCCGCGCTGTGACGCAACAGCTCGCTACACTACAGTCCATGTGCCACCAGTTAGCTGTGCTGTTTAGTTATAACTCCTAGTGTATCAGCCGCGCTGTGACGCAACAGCTCGCTACACTACAGTCCATGTGCCACCAGTTAGCTGTGCTGTTTTGCGGTAGCTGGTTGAGCAATGTAGAAAGTCTCGTGGTTTTTGCTAGTTGCTGCGCTCCAATTGGCCGGTACGTGATACTGTTTTAGAGACACATGACAAATGGCGATATCGAACTGTTCTCACGGTGTTTCAAACCAGACGTTTTAGCGTGACGGATCCTGAAAAATAAATGTTCGTGAGATCTGCAAAAATACGTTACAAAGTAACCCCACCTCTGATATTACGTTCACGGTCAAGTTTTCCATTGAATTTGAAGTAAATTTTTTTTCCGGGCTTAGGGTGTTACAGTGATATTTGAATTTAAGATTAGACAAGGGACATATCGAAAAACTGTCATCATATATTACTTTTTAAACAATTCTTGATAAAATAAAAAAAATGTTATTCGATTATTTAAATCGATATACTTATTATAAGCTCATACAAATTTAAAATTGTTTTCAAAATCCAAATTATAGGTTTTTGTTGTTTGTATTATAATATTAAGACCTATACTTGCCAAGATAAATCATAAGCATTTCCTAACTCCTCTTCAATTATTTATATAATTTAATAATATAATCTTTCTTTTTTAATAGCATTCAGAATTGAACGATTAGTTATATTTTTAGTATTTATTATAATTTAAGATGAACACTGATTTGGCTGCAAAACGTCGGAAAAACGTATATTTCAATACATTAATGTCAAAATAGATAGATATAATATGAATGATTAAGATTGATTGAGGAATAGCCCAAAACATATTCTAAATATAATACCAAATCATCAGTAATATATGTTCATCTCCATCTGGGGAAGATGACCAGCTGATCGTTTGAGTGGGGCACATATTGATTGTATTGTTACAGCCCACGTTTTCCATTTCTGACAATGAATGAATGGGCAGACTTACATCACCTGGGTCGCCTGATAAGGTCACCAGATAAGTTCGAACATAACGGTCCTTGTTTAATTGCACATCATTTGACAAACGATGGACGACTGTTAAGTATCTGTCAATTTGTAACTACAAAGAAACCGATTGCTTTCTGAAGAGTTAGTAAAGTTACCTATGAGAAGACAGTGAATTATACTTGTGGGTGTTGCCAGATCTATTTATTTACTAAATGGGACAAATAGCAGGTTAATGCTACTTTTCATTGGGAATCATTTCATAGATTTTTTTTAATGACAATCAATTAACATAGTTAACAAAACAATTAATAAGTAGGCCTAAATAACTTGAACATTTAAGAAAAATTATGACTGATGATTATCAAAGATTATGACATATTCAAAAGAGTTTTAGAGGATTTCCTTTGTTCATAGGAAACCATCCTGCGGATATTGGAAAATATCCCAATGGGTTACGTCAGATATGATACAAAGTTCCGTCGTTTTGAGTGACTATGTCCGTTTCCTCGACAAATTAAGCCCAAATGGGAAGTTAGCTAAGACTGTATGTAACAACTCCTCGAAACTTTAAAGTTTTTGACGCAGGATCAACAGGTGTTGAGAAATCCTACGACTCAGTCGTGAGGCGTCACTCCTTCGACCCTCCTCCTAGGTTGGGCCCACACTTTTCCGCTCTTGCTTCATTCCAATCGGCTGTTGCGCATCATTCCATCCTCCTTTGTTTATGTTCTGCCATTGTTCCCGATGACAACGGAGTTGGTTTACAACGACAGATGCATTGTTTGTAAGGAAAGTAAAAATATACATGACGTTTTGCTAATTTGAACAGAAGAACCAGAATACATAATTAAATCTTCAGAGAATTTTTTTATGCTATATTAAAAAATAAACCAGGTTTTGCCCTTCCTCATATCTTTTTTACACGTTAATCAGTAAATAGTGCATTGTATGCTTTAATATTATTAAATTTGAATTCTACATTGCAATTATGTTGGTGTTATGTGGCATTTCCAAACTGAATAAATTGTTGATATCTCAATTTCAACTCTAAAGCGGTTCATATGTAGAGTTAATACTTTATCTTAGCAGTAACAGTAATCAAGAATCACCTAATAAAAATAGGATTAGACTATCATTGAAATATTGGGCAGATCAATCTGCATATAATATACAGTACTACTGTATGCAATGGTTGACCTGCTGATTTAATACAAAACAGTTCAAGCCTTAGAACTTTTAAAAAATGCCTCCATGTTATTTCTGGTATAAATAACATGTCTGCACCAGTGTGAAATTAAACAAATATAAATAGGAACATTGCTTACCTAAAAACCTACTGGAAAGAATAGTGCTACACTTAAAAGCAAAAACTCAAGAGTACTCAGACAAGTTGTGTTTATCCTCTTAAACAATCGCCTCAGAAGCTAAGAGATCTCTTCTTTTTAATGTAACAAAAGCGAGAAAGAACAACTGAAATAAATACCTATACCGTATTTTATAACCATTTTAAAATCATGCCATATTTTAAATATTGACCATTTGCTATGTAAATTGATATAAATGACCTTTAATTGTATCACCCACTCAAGCTAATTCTAAGCCAATATATTTTTTAACAAAACAATCAGCCATTTTCGATCAGTGCAGTAGAACTTTAAAATTTCTAATTTTTCTAAGGCCAAAATACTTCCAGTCACCCCAGCAAGTCACATTTTTGCAAGCTTTTGCTTAGAGGGGTAAGTAAGTACTACCAATTGTAGTAAATGCTTGAAAAATACAAGCAAACTATTCATAACGTATGAATAAAATTATCTTTTGCTAAATAGTAAAAGCCATTGCTTGAAAACCTGTAAGGTCCGTCACTTTCTCCTTGATCAATGTCCATAGTAGATGAAATGGTGGCTTTCTTGTATATTAGTAATCCTAAAAATTACAAAGCATATAGTGTTTCAGATGAATACAAGTTGTTGTATGGATTCAGTCGGTGCTTGGTTTTTATTCACGAGGCCTATTGTACCATCAAGTTGTACTGGACAGCTCAGATCGATGTATTCAAACTGATTACCTCATTTATAAAAAAAGTACCAATACCTAAACCAAACTGAACACAATCTCTTCTTAAAAAAGGCTATACACAGTAAACTTCTTACTATAAAAACTTGCTCCGAGAAACGTGCACGATTGTGGTTAATTATCAGGGATATAGTGACCCAAACATGTTACTAAGAAAGGGAGTTTGATCCCAGAATAAGCTTTCAAACCAGTAATCGTTTTACCTTGTAAAGCAAGCTGATCTCTAACGAGCAATGTGTGGGTATGTGCTAACCGTTAACCTTGATCTCTTAGTCCTTATAAAATTAAGATTATCCAAATATATATAAATAATCCATATTGTGTTTGAAACCATGTTTTCATATGTAAGCCTAAAAGATTGTTAATATTGTAATTCCTTGAAAGAAACAGTTCTTATTATTATTGAAAAGAAAGAACCTAAGACTACTTTCTTTTATTCCTCTCATTCCTTATATTTGTCAGGTGGTCCTCCAATGCATGCTACATTATATCAAACATTATATTTTTTAATTCACAGTCTCCATCCATTCTCTCAATCTCCTCAATTCTTTACAATCTCTCTCTCTCTCTCTCTCTCTCTCTCTCTCTCTCTCTCTCTCTCTCTCTCTCTCACACACACACACACACACACACACACACACACACACACACACACACACACACACACACACACACACACACACACACACACACACACACACACACACACACACACACACACACACACACACACACACACACTCACGCACTCACGCACGTGCGCACGCACGCACGCGCGCACACACACACACACACACACACACACACACACACACACACACACACACACACACACACACACAGTCACACACACACACACATCTTCTAACTTTTTATTCTTTAAAAATAATTCTCTTTTCTCTAAACTAAACTGTATAACTTTTCTTTTTTACCCCTTTTAAATTGAAATAACTTTCTCTAATATAATTTTCTCTTCCCCATGACAGTGTCACGTGCAGCCTAATGTAGATTAAATAAGACTGGTTAGTGACTACACAGGAGAATAAAGAAATTTTATAGAAATAACCCAGACTCTTTCATGGTAAAAGATATTAATCGTGTGTTAACTGTATCATTAGTTATATTCTCATTACACTATCTGTTCATTTGTAAATGAGACCATATGAAGTTAGCTAGCCTACTTTCTTTTCATTTGTCTCATTCCTGAGGTTTGTTAGGTGGTACTCTATTCCTCCAACATCAAACAAGTTGATTCTTTAAATTTAATAATTTTCATCATTAATTCTTTTAATCTAACATATGTTACGATGGTTATATTTAGTAAACAAATGTTTTATAATTAAAATTTTGATGATGTTTGAAGATGCCTACCTTAAAGGCGAAAGGCCTCACAAAAATTAATTATTCTATTGGAGTGTTTCAGAATGTTTAAATGTATTTATAATTTAAGGACACTTTTTCTTATGACAAAG
The DNA here is from genome assembly GCA_035578905.1 of Stictocephala bisonia. Lineage (NCBI taxonomy): Eukaryota > Metazoa > Arthropoda > Insecta > Hemiptera > Membracidae > Stictocephala > Stictocephala bisonia. The sequence goes on from JAQJVL010000083.1 coordinate 1,373,867, forward strand.
ATTATTAATGATCAGTGTTTGATATTTAGAAATAAATTTACATCATTTGCTCTGTACTTTTAACCTTAAGTTTACTAAATAATTATACCAAAATTACTTAAATACTTTATCAAATGGTAAAACCTAAAAAATGCAGTGTATTCTAAATGTGACCGGAAAAGCTTATAGCATAAATCATCTCCTGACGAAGTATGGTTACAAACCATTTAACGCTGATTCTGATTGCGGCGGTCACTTCCTAGGAACTTAGCGGTTTCCAATGGGGCGGATGAAGACAGTTTAAAGACCAGCAATTTCTTCAACTCGTTGGAGCTTGCAGATTTAATGTCATTGAAATAACCACATATGGTACATATTACTGATCGTTCCTAAATTAAGTATAAAAAATTTGCAACACATTACATAGTGTACAATTTATTAAGTATTTTACTTTATGTTATGTTGAATAAATTATGTCAAGTATAAAACAAAATGGTAATTTTTTTAACATTATATTTATAAATATTATAGTAAAGATATATACAAAAACAAAATCACCATTTTGGAATTCAATATTCAAACAATACAGCTGTTATAAGCATAAAAAATAGAAATTTACAGTATTATATGCTGCAGAAACTTTTACTATGAACAATTAATGATTACTAGACAATTTGGAAAATAATAAGAGGCATAATTGGATCCTATTTTCAAAATAATAAAAGAACATTAGTAGGAAATATAAACTTACATGAGCAAATTAAAATTCAGTAAGAAAAAACTATTTACAAATATATTTAGGTTGAAGGGTAGTAGACACCCAATAAATGATTTTTCGGAATTGGACAAAAAAGGCAATTATTCATTATTCATTCGTGAGACGCCGATCATCGAGATATGGTGAAAATAAGAGACGAATGAGTGTGATGAGAGTAGATGAACAAGTGGAGTCATTGTTACAAACTAAGTGACTAACACCTTTACGTGGAATCCAAACCTCTTAGTGTTGATCTGTTTTTTAGCCAATTAACAAGCCTGACACTCAGTTCTCTTCTCAAAACAACATCAGAACCTTGAATACCATCCAAGATAGATACCTTAGATGTATATAGTAGTGTCCACGTCAATGGCAACAATTGCGTGGATGCCGCTACCGGATTAAGAGGACCGAGCATAGACCCTATCGCCTACAATCTCTCAACACTTTGTCCACAAGTAGCTGGGTTATATCACTATGCCACCAGTGCCGACATAAGTTGGTCAAGAATGTTCAGGAAATCTTATAATGGTTGACCATTAGTGAAAAGAATTATTAGAAAGAGCAAAACACTTTAGAAACAAGGAAAAGGTGGAAAATAATATGTTCCAACTCAACAGAAAAAAATGTATAACATTGAATGAGGAAAACAGGCAATGCACAAAAAAGAATAATTGGTTTATCGTACCCCAAAGTGGTTAGTAAATCTCAAGTAAAATGTTTGGGTGCGAACAGGTTTTAAGATTATGGAAATTTAAAATTTAAAACTAAAATATTTAACGAAATACATGATACCGAATATCTTTATCGGAGTAATTTATCTTAGATATTTCCCAACTTTCACAAACATATACTTAATTCTCAAGATGTTGTCACGCTGGGTTATTAATTGATGAAATGGAGAGATTACGTCACACGCGTGACCTACGACCTCGGCACTGGGTGCCCTTGAGTACCACGCAGCATTCTTCCCTGACACCACCAGCCTCCAGGACTAATCAAGCGGTGAGGAAATCTCTGACTGTCCATGAATTACCAACTAGTTGTTGTGATGTTTTTCTAAGAACTTAGTTATGATAAATATTTATTTAATATCGTAAGAAAATTGGTTCAGTAAAAATACCAGTTGTAATATTCTGATTTTGACATCGTCAATGGGATATGTTCAATATATGATTTACACACATAGATGCCGGGGTTTTGACTGCATATAAGCAACCATTGCAAAAGTGATTTAGTTCATGTTACTATTAAATTGGTTTCTGTTCTCAATTGTTAGATAATTTAATAATTCCTAAATTTAATTAGACACACTTAACGATGACATACTCAACACCTACCCCCTCAAAGAAAAAATAAACAAATAAAGATAGCGCTCAACCCCATTAAAAAATTCCACATTCTTGGGTCAAACGGAATAGCGGTGGTCTATCCTTCTTAAAAAAAAAATAAACATAACAATTAAAATTGGTAAGATCCACTCATCCCTACGATCTCATATTTATTTATTTAATAATGCTACATTACAGCTGATGCCAACTACATCATAGCAATCATATATATACGAGAATCATGATACAATCATGATACAACATGGAAAATGAAAAGAAAACAATAATCATTTAAAAAAATTCTAAGTCCATGCACTTATTGATTTGTTGCAGCGACTTATGACTATATATAACACAAGAGAATAAGTACATTGTTTCAAATTAGTTAATGATTTCCATCGCTAATATGTCAGCTGTTGTATACCGTATTTGAGAAATATAAATCTTTATTATTTTGTCTTGAAAATAAGCCCTACCATTGACATTTTAATGTTCAATTATTAAGTTATTTTTGTAATATTTGAACTGATGATTGTAACCACTTACAAGATAGATTACTAAAACCTAAAATAATTTTAATTTTAATCATTAAAAAAGACCTTAAAAAATGAACACTTGGTTGTGAAAATAGCTGTTAAAAGTAAAGCCAGTACATTTTCCGTTTGTATTTGAAAATCAAACTCTTAAAAATAAACCAGCCTTCATTATTTAAAACAATTAATTATCATAATATATTACCGCAATGAAAAAAGTTAACACATTAGAAATAATAATAAATAATCGTTTTTCAATCAATATTTTTAAATAATTCAGACGTATTTTTGTTAATTTCCCCCATATTTAAATTTTAGTAATAATTCAACTTAATGTAAGCACCATTTATTTTAAGTATATTTTGATAACACTAAGCTCTCTTTTAAAAATTAACTTATTTTAAAAAAATGACATGTAGTTATGACATTTAAAAAAAAATTATAATTTAAAAACAAAGTACATTATAAAACATTCATACACTAGATACAGATGACAACCGTTGGAATACGAATATGTTCATAAGGCATATAATCCGGATGATCGGATGATCGTACATGGAATGAACATTATGTATCCTCCGTTCTGTATTCCGAAGGGTACACTTAAATACATGATGTTACGAACCTGATGAGAATATCTCAGACGATCAGAACTGGAGAAACGACTGGCTCGTTGCAACATTAATTCTGATACAGTAGTGAGCAGCTGGCAGAAACGACTGGCTCGTTGCAACATTAATTCTGATACAGTAGTGAGCATCTGGCAGAAACGACTGGCTCGTTGCAACATTAATTCTGATACAGTAGTGAGCAGCTGGCAGAAACGACTGGCTCGTTGCAACATTAATTCTGATACAGTAGTGAGCAGCTGGCAGAAACGACTGGCTCGTTGCAACATTAATTCTGATACAGTAGTGAGCATCTGGCAGAAACGACTGGCTCGTTGCAACATTAATTCTGATACAGTAGTGAGCATCTGGCAGAAACGACTGGTTCGTTGCAACATTAATTCTGATACAGTAGTGAGCAGCTGGCAGAAACGACTGGCTCGTTGCAACATTAATTCTGATACAGTAGTGAGCAGCTGGCAGAAATGACTGGCTCGTTGCAACATTAATTCTGATACAGTAGTGAGCAGCTGGCAGAAACGACTGGCTCGTTGCAACATTAATTCTGATACAGTAGTGAGCAGCTGGCAGAAACGACTGGCTCGTTGCAACATTAATTCTGATACAGTAGTGAGCAGCTGGCAGAAACGACTGGCTCGTTGCAACATTAATTCTGATACAGTAGTGAGCAGCTGGCAGAAACGACTGGCTCGTTGCAACATTAATTCTTATACAGTAGTGAGCAGCTGGCAGAAATGACTGGCTCGTTGCAACATTAATTCTGATACAGTAGTGAGCAGCTGGCAGAAACGACTGGCTCGTTGCAACATTAATTCTGATACAGTAGTGAGCAGCTGGCAGAAACGACTGGCTCGTTGCAACATTAATTCTGATACAGTAGTGAGCAGCTGGCAGAAACGACTGGCTCGTTGCAACATTAATTCTGATACAGTAGTGAGCAGCTGGCAGAAACGACTGGCTCGTTGCAACATTAATTCTGATACAGTAGTGAGCAGCTGGCAGAAACGACTGGCTCGTTGCAACATTAATTCTGATACAGTAGTGAGCAGCTGGCAGAAACGACTGGCTCGTTGCAACATTAATTCTGATACAGTAGTGAGCAGCTGGTAGAAACGACTGGCTCGTTGCAACATTAATTCTGATACAGTAGTGAGCAGCTGGCAGAAACGACTGGCTCGTTGCAACATTAATTCTTATACAGTAGTGAGCAGCTGGCAGAAACGACTGGCTCGTTGCAACATTAATTCTGATACAGTAGTGAGCAGCTGGCAGAAACGACTGGCTCATTGCAACATTAATTCTGATACAGTAGTGAGCAGCTGGCAGAAACGACTGGCTCGTTGCAACATTAATTCTGATACAGTAGTGAGCAGCTGGCAGAAAACTGCATTGACCTCCTAATGGTGATATTTTATTGAATACTCTTTCATTATACATTGAACTTGCATAACATTAATATATGTATTATATTATCTTAAATAGCAACAACATTTAACGAATACTATCTATAGAAATTTTACTGGCCAATGTCTCCGATGGACATTTCTTTAATCTTCGTAATAAATAATAACTAATGAGATCTCAGGCCAGACTCTAAACGGTGGGACCACCCAACAATAATTAAGAGCACTGAAATCCTTGAAGCACGTTTCTGTTCGTACAATATCATAATTGAATGGTTAAAATGAAATTATAGGAGTTCACATAACTCCCCAACATTTTTATAAAAATAAGTTAAAATATTGTTTTATACTTCTATCGATTAATTTCAAAATGTTAGATCAATTGGAATGTTAAAAATTACCTTCATATGTTTTAAACTGGTAGTAGATAAATAAAAAATAAGACAATTTTTTAATATAATTTTGAACTATATAGTAAATGTTTTTCTGATGAAATTGAACAGGTAATTTATATTATCCCAATATTAGTATACAATTATTAGCTGACGTTGACCAGACTTCGTAATTTGCACGTGTCTGAAAACATTCACCAAATCGACCTGTGATTGGTTAGTACTGATTGGGCCCTGAAATAAGAAACAAGCTTAGAAAAACATTAGTACTTATAGAAGCTAAAGAGAGAGATCCTGAAAACACGTGCAGTGTCTTGTAGCGGTAGCTTCCAGTATGAGCCTGCATAATAAGTAGTAACCGAAAAACATTCGTCAGTTCAGAAAATGTCAGATTAATCTGTTTTAGATAATTATAATGGTAATGTTAATGATTGTAGTGTTTGTAAAATATTATTGTAATTCAAATTTAAACAGCTGTATCAACACTCTTTTCATTGTTAAACTTTGAATATATGCATGATACGTTACTGTATTGAAAATTAGTGCAAGCTAGCAAGTAAGTAAATGCACCAAAACATCATTATTGAAACGGACGAGGCTCTCAGACAAGCCTTTACATTACTTAAACTCATCAATAGTCATACAGTATAATAATAAATAGGCTACATCCCTGTAAGCTTCACGTACAAATAGCGTCACTTGCTGCACTCGTGACCCCTTGGCTTTCGGTCTCGGCATGTGATTTTTGACTTCAAATATTAGTGATTAAACTATATTAAGTAAAATCATAATACAGTATGTACATTTATTTCTAGTAGCTCAAACATTGCACTTGATTTGCAAACTATTTAAAGTTTAAGTATATGTATAGTAAACACCTAATGTTAGTACTAAGATTAAGGATTATCTATAACCTTCTCATTGTTATAAACATCATTACTTACATTTAAACAGCTGTTACCTTTCGATTCATTTAAATTTTTTTATAAATACATTTACTCCATGTTTAAAAAAATACTTTACAGCCGAAAACGTACTTCCCATACGCTTCAGGGTTAAAATATTGAAGAGTTAAGACCTTATTGCACAACTACGAAGAGTGGCCAATTTTTTGATGCCTCAACCATTTAAATTGGTCAAGAAATAAGGGAGGAGTTGCGCTGAAAAATAATGGATGCACGTATGATATGAACTCTTTACTACAACTCTCCTTGTTAAAAAATTCAAAAATATTTAGATAACATTTATACAAAAGATATGTGTATCAGATGATATACAAAATATATATATATATATATTTTTACTAAATAACATAAAACCGATTGTGTTTTTGTATTTTTTTTACTCCGTAGTCCGTACATCTCCCTAGTTCCCACACATGTTCTCGGGTAACTACAAGTATTGGGACTTCAGCCAAACGACTCTTATTTGTATTCCGTACAGAATGAACTGAAGACTCCAGACCTCCCGTTATGCAGTAAACAGCGAACGTTATGAAAGTCACTGACTTTTTGTTCGTAAACAATTCCATGCCAAATCACTACAACCTGCATATATTTCAAGAACTGTATATTATGTGGGACATGTTTCAGGAATCGTACTTGAGTTGTAAGGTAGTGGGCTGGATTAGCACTTGCCTTGTATGGGTGAGTAAAGGTGGGTCAGTGGTAGTGGTTGTAAGTTACTTATATAGATAGGTGGGTGTGTCATTATTATTGTGAAATAACATTAATAATAGTCATCAACAAAATTAAAAATAAATGTATGAGGATTTCCTCCAGATATAAGGCGCAAAGAGGAACATCACAGAGTGTTCAAACAAATTCTGACTACACCAAATCTCTCCATTTTGCAAGATATTGGTGACCTAAAACTAAACTCTACCTCTTCGAATAGTCTCCCAGTTAATATCAAACAAATTTTCGCCAAATCAAACAGAGCGTTAAGTTGAACCAAGTTTAATCCTCGAAACAAATTTCGAGTATAAAACCCTATGACTATCATAGAGTGGAATGAACATTTATCATACGAAATTCAAAGTATGGATCATATAGGTATTGATTGTCAATTGCTTTATTTTTAGGGGTGTTAGCAGACCTTCATGCAACCGGATAAGCAAGGGTCGATCGGTTGCGAAACACGGATTCAGCTCTATTCTTGAGATATATTTATAAACACCGAGATACAGTATAAAGTAAAAAGGTACTTTATATTGTAGATTTTATTTTGATTTTTAATTGTCAATATATTTTGAATGTTTCCGTTTCCTTTTATTTTGTAGCTGCCTTTGAAAGCTATGTAGTATATCAACCTGTGTCTGTTTCTAAGTTCAGACAAGTGGTTACAACTGACCATTACAAATCATACAATTACATTGTGTAATTATCACATAGAAGACCGCATAACTGAATGTAAGATGAGTTTGGTGGGGAAGATATTTTTTATTAGTCTTAATACTTATTCATTTCTTCATCATTAATTAGGTAAGACTTACGGGAAATTGTTATTTTTAAATGAGTATTAGTAACACTTGTAAATGATGGGCTATAACATTACGGGAAATTGTTATTTTTAAATGAGTATTAGTAACACTTGTAAATGATGGGCTATAACATTACGGGAAATTGTTGTTTGTAAATGAGTATTAGTAACACTCGTAAATGATGAGCTATAACATTACAGGAAATTGTGATTTGTAAATGAGTATTAGTAACACTTGTAAACGATGGGTTATAAAATTACGGGAAATTGTGATTTGTAAATGAGTATTAGTAACACTTGTTGGGCTATAACATTACGGGAAATTGTTGTTTGTAAATGAGTATTAGTAACACTCGTAAATGATGAGCTATAACATTACAGGAAATTGTGATTTGTAAATGAGTATTAGTAACACTTGTAAATGATGGGCTATAACATTACGGGAAATTGTGATTTGTAAATGAGTATTAGTAACACTTGTAAATGATGGGCTATAACATTACAGGAAATTGTGATTTGTAAATGAGTATTAGTAACACTTGTAAATGATGGGCTATAACATTACGGGAAATTGTGATTTGTAAATGAGTATTAGTAACACTTGTAAATGATGGGCTATAACATTACGGGAAATTGTTGTTTGTAAATGAGTATTAGTAACACTCGTAAATGATGAGCTATAACATTACAGGAAATTGTGATTTGTAAATGAGTATTAGTAACACTTGTAAATGATGGGCTATAACATTACGGGAAATTGTTGTTTGTAAATGAGTATTAGTAACACTTGTAAATGATGGGCTATAACATTACGGGAAATTGTTGTTTGTAAATGAGTATTAGTAACACTCGTAAATGATGGGCTATAACATTACGGGAAATTGTGATTTGTAAATGAGTATTAGTAACACTTGTAAATGATGGGCTATAACATTACAGGAAATTGTGATTTGTAAATGAGTATTAGTAACACTTGTAAATGATGGGCTATAACATTACGGGAAATTGTGATTTGTAAATGAGTATTAGTAACACTTGTAAATGATGGGCTATAACATTACGGGAAATTGTTGTTTGTAAATGAGTATTAGTAACACTCGTAAATGATGAGCTATAACATTACAGGAAATTGTGATTTGTAAATGAGTATTAGTAACACTTGTAAATGATGGGCTATAACATTACGGGAAATTGTTGTTTGTAAATGAGTATTAGTAACACTTGTAAATGATGGGCTATAACATTACGGGAAATTGTTGTTTGTAAATGAGTATTAGTAACACTCGTAAATGATGGGCTATAACATTACGGGAAATTGTGATTTGTAAATGAGTATTAGTAACACTTGTAAATGATGGGCTATAACATTACGGGAAATTGTTGTTTGTAAATGAGTATTAGTAACACTCGTAAATGATGGGCTATAACATTACAGGAAATTGTGATTTGTAAATGAGTATTAGTAACACTTGTAAATGATGGGCTATAACATTACAGGAAATTGTGATTTGTAAATGAGTATTAGTAACACTTGTAAATGATGGGCTATAAAATTACAGGAAATTGTGATTTGTAAATGAGTATTAGTAACACTCGTAAATGATGAGCTATAACATTACAGGAAATTGTGATTTGTAAATGAGTATTAGTAACACTCGTAAATGATGAGCTATAACATTACAGGAAATTGTGATTTGTAAATGAGTATTAGTAACACTTGTAAATGATGGGCTATAACATTACAGGAAATTGTGATTTGTAAATGAGTATTAGTAACACTCGTAAATGATGAGCTATAACATTACAGGAAATTGTGATTTGTAAATGAGTATTAGTAACACTTGTAAATGATGAGCTATAACATTACAGGAAATTGTTGTTTGTAAATGAGTATTAGTAACACTCGTAAATGATGAGCTATAACATTACAGGAAATTGTTGTTTGTAAATGAGTATTAGTAACACTCGTAAATGATGAGCTATAACATTACAGGAAATTGTGATTTGTAAATGAGTATTAGTAACACTTGTAAATGATGAGCTATAACATTACAGGAAATTGTTGTTTGTAAATGAGTATTAGTAACACTCGTAAATGATGAGCTATAACATTACAGGAAATTGTGATTTGTAAATGAGTATTAGTAACACTTGTAAATGATGGGCTATAACATTACAGGAAATTGTGATTTGTAAATGAGTATTAGTAACACTTGTAAACGATGGGTTATAAAATTACGGGAAATTGTGATTTGTAAATGAGTATTAGTAACACTCGTAAATGATGAGCTATAACATTACAGGAAATTGTGATTTGTAAATGAGTATTAGTAACACTTGTAAATGATGGGCTATAACATTACAGGAAATTGTGATTTGTAAATGAGTATTAGTAACACTTGTAAACGATGGGTTATAAAATTACGGGAAATTGTGATTTGTAAATGAGTATTAGTAACACTTGTAAATGATGGGCTATAACATTACGGGAAATTGTTGTTTGTAAATGAGTATTAGTAACACTCGTAAATGATGAGCTATAACATTACAGGAAATTGTGATTTGTAAATGAGTATTAGTAACACTTGTAAACGATGGGTTATAAAATTACGGGAAATTGTGATTTGTAAATGAGTATTAGTAACACTTGTAAATGATGAGCTATAACATTACGGGAAATTGTGATTTGTAAATGAGTATTAGTAACACTTGTAAATGATGAGCTATAACACTACGGGAAATTGTGATTTGTAAATGAGTATTAGTAACACTTGTAAATGATGAGCTATAAAATTACGGGAAATTGTGATTTGTAAATGAGTATTAGTAACACTTGTAAATGATGGGCTATAAAATTACGGGAAATTGTGATTTGTAAATGAGTATTAGTAACACTTGTAAATGATGGGCTATAAAATTACGGGAAATTGTGATTTGTAAATGAGTATTAGTAACACTTGTAAATGATGAGCTATAACATTACGGGAAATTGTGATTTGTAAATGAGTATTAATTATTAACACTTGTAAATGATGGGCTATAACATTACGGGAAATTGTGATTTGTAAATGAGTATTAGTAACACTTGTAAATGATGAGCTATAACATTATGGGAAATTGTGATTTGTAAATGAGTATTAGTAACACTTGTAAATGATGAGCTATAACATTACGGGAAATTGTGATTTTTAAATGAGTATTAGTAACACTTGTAAATGATGGGCTATAACATTACGGGAAATTGTGATTTGTAAATGAGTATTTGTAACACTTCTAAACGATGGGTTATAAAATTACGGGAAATTGTGATTTGTAAATGAGTATTAGTAACACTTGTAAATGATGGGCTATAACATTACGGGAAATTGTGATTTGTAAATGAATATTAGTAACACTTGTAAATGATGGGCTATAACAATACGGGAAATTGTTGTTTGTAAATGAGTATTATTAACACTCGTAAATGATGGGCTATAACAATACGGGAAATTGTGATCTGTAAATGAGTATTATTAACACTTGTAAATGATTATAATATAGGTCGCTATTACTGCAAGTACTAATATCCGTTTTCGTAACTAATTTCAATTCAATTCGTAACTAATAAAAAATACTATAAATAGAATATTATATTGTATTAAAAATTGTCGATTCCTTTTCCGTAAAGACTTTTTTAAACTTGCTATATGAATTGTAAAATAGTTGATATTAGCATTGTAAAATTTCCCGGGGAGATATTCGATTTTCCGGACACGAAACGCTGTTTATTCAGAGAGTTCCAATAACTGACGACAGATGTGAGACACGTGCTGAACGCTGAGCGAGATTCTGGTTCGAGAACTGTAGGTTATAATATGAGAAGCAGAATTCTTTAAGATCTTAAAAACCTACACACTATTCTTTTATAACAATCTAGCTGTACCCACCCGCTTCGCCGGTCATAATATTAGGTTTGATTATACAATTGAAATTTGCAGCAAGCCTTCAGTTTACAGCAAAATTGGATACATTTCTAAAACATTACACTGTATCCAATTTATAACAGCTTCTGTTATGTATAATTTAGTACTGTACTCAATTATTTTTTATTTAAAAGTTTAGCCTACCATAATTAATGTTATTAAATTTGATTTTATTCACCAGCTGTTAATCTATTAAATCACTCAATTAGTAGAGCTCCATAAGAATACCATGGGAATGTTTGAGACTAGTGGGACTGAATACTGATGTCGAAGAGAAAAAAATCCTTTCTTAGTGAGCCTCTAGGAGCCAAGATAAACATATTTACAAAATTTGAAATCAGTTGGACGTATAGTTTTGGAGAAATAGTGATGAGTGGTAAATGGTTTTCATATATAGAAGATTAAATTTAAAATGTTCCGATTTAAATCAGATTGTTCTCCTAGATAAATAAGTTTCAATGTCTAGACAAACCTGTAAGTCTACTTTTAGAAGGAAAAAATTACTGTAGTTCATTCTGAATCAGTGAAATATCGGGTTTTTAGCCATATCCTGTGAACTGGCTATGCATGCTTTAAAACTAAATTGTTAATTTTCTGATTGAAAACAGTTTATTCTTCTAGATAACAAAGTTTAATAGTCTAGAAAAATATGTAAGTCTACTCTTAGAGGCCGTAAATTAACCAATTTGATTTACAAGCACAAATTGAAAATCTAGATCTACCTGGATGAAGGAGGGGAGATAGAGCAACAAGTCATAGTTTGTTTAGTCATAATAAAGTTAGTTTAATTTTTATATTCTTCTCGATTCCATTTAATATTTTAATAGTAAAAAAGAGTGTATACTGTAAAAATTGTTAATTGTTGCATTATAATTAAATTAGAAAAATTGTATTTAGAAAATGTTAATTTTTTTAAGAACTGAAAGGTTTAGGAGTTTGTTTTGTTTTCCAAAATTTTTCGATATAAATTCTCCAAGTTTTGAGAAAAATTCAGAATCTTCCCCTTCCAAATAAAAAAGCAGTTTTTCCCATTAAAATAGTTAAATAACCAGTATTTTCACGTTTGTTAATTTCCTGTCAATTTCATGCGACATGTTTTCTGAAGGCAACATGTTTGGTATTCAGTCACATATTCAGATGTCCTGGTTTAGAGGGTTCTAATTAGTTGGTTTAGCTTCTAGAGTTAAAGTGGGGGTAAGTTCGTTGGAGGAAGCGTGCGGCCGTTGGGGCAGTTCACCAATAACTTTCTTAGTGGGACCACGTTCGCTCCGCTTTCGAGTACACGGCGACTTGTACCGTTTCGGTTTTCCTTTACTGTTGCGGCAATTTTTTCTGCAGTTCACTTGTGAGTGATTGATTGAATGCCGGATGAGCTTTGTTGTGGTTAATTTTGGATTCGAAACCTCCAGGACAGCTACATCTCCCGGAGGCAATTTTAGAAAATTTTAAGAAAATTTAGAGAAATTTTTATGAAAGTTTTAGACTATTTTTATGAAATTTAATACAATTTTGAATTTTGAATTTTGAATTTTTTTATTTAAAAGTTTAAAGAAATTTATTAAAAAAGTTAAATAAATAAAAAAGGTTCTGGTCTGAAGATATTTAATTTATTATTTTGGAAGAGTTGTTTTAATCTATTTATGTTCCACTGAGTCAATAAAAGAAGAGATTTTTATTTTCGTTTTTATCATTATTTGTAGAAGAAACCAATTTTATTTGTTGAATTTATTTATAAGAAGATAAATAAAGAAACATTTTTATCACTGGACAAGTCTTACTTTAATCTCTCATTTAAGTTTGTTCAACATATCAAAAATAAATAGTAGCTTTAATAAGGCTACAAAACTTCTTTCATTGGATAGAGATTTGCTATGTTTTGTAATTTTACATACACCGAAACATTTGTTAAGCAGTCTCCAATTGTTGATTTAAGTATATGCTGTCACGCGGTTAAATGAATAAAGCAAAATGAATAGTCATACGATCTGGAGTTTTTGTAGATGTACCATTGTAGTTATATGTTGAGATAGGGGTTTAAAAAAAAATATTTGGAGATATTTTCATCATAATATTGTCCAAAATAACTAATTATACAAAGTATTTGGGATATTAAAATGCAACATTTTAATAATTTGTGGAGGATGTGTTACAGGCCATATGACTAGGAGAGTAGATGCATATGAACACCTGACAACGAAAATATAAAATATTTAAACTTCTGGGACAGTTCCGATTTATATACAACTTGTGGACAAGCAAACAGTCCACAAAATACATTACTCAGCGTCACATTGTATAGCATGGATATCAATTACCTGTATATACATGGATTATTTGTGTTCCTGAAGCTAAATGGTAATTTATCTAAAGAATAGAACATTAAACTAGAATTAAAATTGGAAACTATTGGATAGCTTCAACTAAATAGACTGTTGGAGAACTGTTGCTGTTGGATTAAAAAAGCAATGTACTCGAGTTTGTACCTCTGCTACAAAATAAATACTCATCCGATTTCGTTGTGTTGTTCACCAACATTTAGCCATAAATTATATGGTTTTTAAAGACTTTAAAGAATCGTTTACAGTGGGTAGTATACAACAATAAAAAAACACGAAATTTTAGCACTTTTGGAGTAAAGCTCAACTTAACAAATTTCTGAAACAAAAAGTAGCCTACTTAAAATAGTCAGTGAAGAAGGTTGTTTTTTGTAGTCTGTCCAAATTCTAGAGGCACATTGATGTTTGTTGGATTATCATGTAACATAAAATCGTAAGATTTTTTTATCGCACTTACCGTTTTATAATCATTTTTTATTTTTCAATCCGGTACTTTTGAAGTTTGTATGATTAGTATGATTCGGAAGTTTGTATGATTAGCCATTTTTAAGATTGCAAGCGTTTAAAGAACTTCCAAAGGAACATTTTGTAAAATAGGACAGTCTCTATAATTCGAACAGACTAAAAAAAGCAACCTTGTTCACATGACCTTGTTCAAATCTGTGTTCTTTAATGCCAAGTAGTTTTTGGCACCGACGTAACACTTTTGTGTTTTTAGTAGAATGTTTGAAAGAGCCAACAATTTTATTGCACTTTGCAACCAAGTTTGAAATCTTGGCATTGTTAAAAAACCCATCTTTGATGACTGACTCTAGTGTATGGGATGTACAAGCGACCACACAATAATTGTATTGACCCACCCACCCAACCACCCATACACGTACTGTGGTAATCACCCACCCACCAATACACATATTGTATACACACATATAGTACAGTGGTAGTGAACCACCCGCCCACCCATACACGTACAATGGTATTGACCCACCCACCCATCCATACACATACGGTGGTGGTATTGACCCACCCGCCCGCCCATACACGTACAGTGGTAGTGACCCACCCGCCCACCCATACACGTACGGTGGTATTGGCATTTATCATAACTTAAAATGATAAAGTTTCACTGACTTATCTTTAGTAAATTTTGTTTTAGAAATTTTTTAAGTTGAGCTTTACTCCAAAAGTGCTAACATTTCGTGTTTTTTTTATACTACCTGCTATAAAAAATGCTTTAAGTCTTCAAAACAATATATTACTTATATGTGATTACGTAGAATCAAATGAGCTAAATTTTGGTGTACAACACAACGGTTTCGGATGGGTATTAATTTTGTAGCAGTGGTTCAAACTCGAGTACATTGCTTTTTGAGTCGGACAGTAGGTTGGCATTATTTTGAGGAACCCTTTGTGCCGGTATACAACGTTATTTTTCAATTAATTCAAAATCTATGTATAATATGGGTAGGTGGGTGGACTAATATCACTGTATGTGTATGAGTGGGTGGATGGCCCAATACCACTCTGTATGTATGGGTGTGTGGGTGGGTCAATACCACTGTGTATATATGGGTTGGAGGATGGGTTGTTAATACTTATCTATGTGTAAAGTTGGATGGGTGGGTCAATATCACTTGTATGTGTATGGGTGGGAGTGGGTCAATATTACTGTATGTGTATGGGTTGATATGACCTTATAGGTTTTATGACACATTATTCATAGGGTTCATTATTCATAAGAGATAGGGTGTGGGGCATTTTGATGTCTAGTTTCAGCTGATCTCCATAAATAGTACGTACTCCTACATTAGAGGAGTAAAAAAAAACAAGTCCCTATTTATCACATATCTCAAAACAAAAAAAACATTTTGTGGCTAGTCAATAAAACTTTGAGAAATCTTTATAATGAAATTCAAATGCGTTCTATGTAAACTATATTAAACAATCAAGGATGGAAAGTATTTTGAAGTTACTAATCTAATACAGATGTTGCTACATATATTTTTAAACTGCAGAAATAATAAACTGCATTAAAAATTAAACTGCAAAATACTAGTTTGACGTAGTGGGGTTTCAAGCTCTTCGATTCTAAAAGATTAAAAAAAGGTGAACTTATTAAATTCTATGACTATGTAAGATTAGGTTATTTCTTTACTATGGTGAAAATATTAATGTCAAAAATTATTTATAATTAATAAATTATTTAATTTTACACTGAAAAAATTAAAAAAATTGGGTGTGCGTCGGACCACACGGTGGAAGTTATACTTCTTTGGCCATTCTCATACACCCACTCACGCACACAAACAGACAGGATATATAAATGAAATATAAGACATTTTTCAATATTATTCAATATATTTATCTTCAATATATTATACGTGACTTCATTATTATATTAAACACCTATATTATCATTATCAGTAATTTCTTCGATTAAATTTCTTCGATTAACAATCGATTAATCGATAGTTCTTAAAAATTTGTTCTTACTTTTCAGCCTGACGCGGTTTCTCGACCAACATCCCATCCCAAAGTGTCTAATGGGCGCAAAGAAGTATAACTTCAATAAATAGCATTTTCTATGGATTGATAAAGATTCTTGAAGATAAAGAGTAAAAACAACAAATGTATACGATAATGTTGGTGTTAAAGAAAATCTTAGATTATGGTGGGAAAAGTTTCTGGAAGAGAGAGAGAGCTCTTGAGCGAAGAGTCTGCCTGATAGTTTATCTAGGGAATGTGAGGGTCGTTCCCCACGAAAGAGGGTAAATCACGTCATAAACCACTGGCTGGAGCACAACTGGAAAACTTAACGAAACACAGCGATCAACTTGACTAAGATAAAACCTCTTATCTTTGATACTTCCTCCTCAAAAATACTTAAAGAAAGAACATATATGAAAGTTATAATTACATTTAAAATGTTATTTTATAAATTTCTTGGTATTTGTAAACTTAAATACAAAAATATAATATGGAACTAAACTAATTTGGATTCAGAGGTACTTAAGTTTAAGAGACTTCGAATGGTGGTATTGAACAACCCACACTTTAGAATACGTGCAGTACGGTGGTATTGAACAACCCAAACTTTATAATACGTACAGTACGGTGGTATTGAACAACCCACACTTTAGAATACGTACAGTACGGTGGTATTGAACAACCCACACTTTAGAATACGTGCAGTACGGTGGTATTGAACAACCCAAACTTTATAATACGTACAGTACAGTGGTATTGAACAACCCACACTTTAGAATACGTGCAGTACGGTGGTATTGAACAACCCAAACTTTATAATACGTGCAGTATGGTGGTATTGAACAACCCACACTTTAGAATACGTGCAGTACGGTGGTATTGAACAACCCAAACTTTATAATACGTACAGTACGGTGGTATTGAACAACCCACACTTTAGAATACGTGCAGTACGGTGGTATTGAACAACCCAAACTTTATAATACGTACAGTACGGTGGTATTGAACAACCCACACTTTAGAATACGTGCAGTACGGTGGTATTGAACAACCCAAACTTTATAATACGTACAGTACGGTGGTATTGAACAACCCACACTTTAGAATACGTGCAGTACGGTGGTATTGAACAACCCAAACTTTATAATACGTACAGTACGGTGGTATTGAACAACCCACACTTTATAATACGTACAGTACGGTGGTATTGAACAACCCACACTTTAGAATACGTGCAGTACGGTGGTATTGAACAACCCACACTTTAGAATACGTGCAGTACGGTGGTATTGAACAACCCAAACTTTATAATACGTACAGTACGGTGGTATTGAACAACCCACACTTTATAATACGTACAGTACGGTGGTATTGAACAACCCACACTTTAGAATACGTGCAGTACGGTGGTATTGAACAACCCAAACTTTATAATACGTGCAGTATGGTGGTATTGAACAACCCACACTTTAGAATACGTGCAGTACGGTGGTATTGAACAACCCAAACTTTATAATACGTACAGTACGGTGGTATTGAACAACCCACACTTTATAATACGTGCAGTACGGTGGTATTGAACAACCCAAACTTTATAATACGTACAGTACGGTGGTATTGAACAACCCAAACTTTATAATACGTGCAGTACGGTGGTATTGAACAACCCAAACTTTATAATACGTGCAGTACGGTCGTATTGAACAACCTAAACTTTATAATACGTACAGTACGGTGGTATTGAACAACCCACACTTTAGAATACGTGCAGTACGGTGGTATTGAACAACCCAAACTTTATAATACGTACAGTACGGTGGTATTGAACAACCCACACTTTATAATACGTACAGTACGGTGGTATTGAACAACCCACACTTTAGAATACGTGCAGTACGGTGGTATTGAACAACCCACACTTTAGAATACGTGCAGTACGGTGATATTGAACAACCCAAACTTTATAATACGTACAGTACGGTGGTATTGAACAACCCACACTTTAGAATACGTGCAGTACGGTGGTATTGAACAACCCAAACTTTATAATACGTACAGTACGGTGGTATTGAACAACCCACACTTTAAAATACGTGCAGTACGGTGGTATTGAACAACCCACACTTTATAATACGTACAGTACGGTGGTATTGAACAACCCAAACTTTATAATACGTACAGTACGGTGGTATTGAACAACCCACACTTTAGAATACGTGCAGTACGGTGGTATTGAACAACCCAAACTTTATAATACGTACAGAACGGTGGTATTGAACAACCCACACTTTATAATACGTACAGTACGGTGGTATTGAACAACCCACACTTTAGAATACGTGCAGTACGGTGGTATTGAACAACCCACACTTTATAATACGTACAGTACGGTGGTATTGAACAACCCACACTTTAGAATACGTGCAGTACGGTGGCATTGAACAACCCAAACTTTATAATACGTACAGTACGGTGGTATTGAACAACCCACACTTTAGAATAGGTGCAGTAAGGTGGTATTGAACAACCCACACTTTATAATACGTACAGTACGTTGGTATTGAACAACCCACACTTTAGAATATGTGCAGTACGGTGGTATTGAACAACCCAAACTTTATAATACGTACAGTACGGTGGTATTGAACAACCCACACTTTAGAATACGTGCAGTACGGTGGTATTGAACAACCCACACTTTAGAATACGTGCAGTACGGTGGTATTGAACAACCCACACTTTATAATACGTACAGTACGGTGGTATTGAACAACCCACACTTTAGAATACGTGCAGTACGGTGGTATTGAACAACCCACACTTTATAATACGTACAGTACGGTGGCATTGAACAACCCACACTTTATAATACGTACAGTACGGTGGTATTGAACAACCCAAACTTTATAATACGTACAGTACGGTGGTATTGAACAACCCACACTTTAGAATACGTACAGTACGGTGGTATTGAACAACCCACACTTTATAATACGTACAGTACGGTGGTATTGAACAACCCACACTTTAGAATACGTGCAGTACGGTGGTATTGAACAACCCACACTTTATAATACGTACAGTACGGTGGCATTGAACAACCCACACTTTATAATACGTACAGTACGGTGGTATTGAACAACCCAAACTTTATAATACGTACAGTACGGTGGTATTGAACAACCCACACTTTAGAATACGTATGGTGGTATTGAACAACCCACACTTTAGAATATGTGTAGTAAGGTGGTATTGAACAACCCACACTTTAGAATACGTGCAGTAAGGTGGTATTGAACAACCCACACTTTAGAATATGTGTGTAAGGTGGTATTGAACAACCCAAACTTTAGAATACGTATGGTGGTATTGAACAATCCACACTTTAGAATATGTGTAGTAAGGTGGTATTGAACAACCCACACTTTAGAATACGTGCAGTAAGGTGGTATTGAACAACACACACTTTAGAATACGTATGGTGGTATTGAACAACCCACACTTTAGAATATGTGTGTAAGGTGGTATTGAACAACCCAAACTTTAGAATACGTATGGTGGTATTGAACAACCCACACTTTAGAATATGTGTAGTAAGGTGGTATTGAACAACTCACACTTTAGAATACGTGCAGTAAGGTGGTATTGAACAACCCACACTTTAGAATACGTGCAGTACGGTGGTATTGAACAACCCACACTTTATAATACGTACAGTACGGTGGGATTGAACAACCCACACTTTATAATACGTACAGTACGGTGGTATTGAACAACCCAAACTTTATAATACGTACAGTACGGTGGTATTGAACAACCCACACTTTAGAATACGTACAGTACGGTGGTATTGAACAACCCACACTTTATAATACGTACAGTACGGTGGTATTGAACAACCCACACTTTAGAATACGTGCAGTACGGTGGTATTGAACAACCCACACTTTATAATACGTACAGTACGGTGGCATTGAACAACCCACACTTTATAATACGTACAGTACGGTGGTATTGAACAACCCAAACTTTATAATACGTACAGTACGGTGGTATTGAACAACCCACACTTTAGAATACGTATGGTGGTATTGAACAACCCACACTTTAGAATATGTGTAGTAAGGTGGTATTGAACAACCCACACTTTAGAATACGTGCAGTAAGGTGGTATTGAACAACCCACACTTTAGAATATGTGTGTAAGGTGGTATTGAACAACCCAAACTTTAGAATACGTATGGTGGTATTGAACAATCCACACTTTAGAATATGTGTAGTAAGGTGGTATTGAACAACCCACACTTTAGAATACGTGCAGTAAGGTGGTATTGAACAACACACACTTTAGAATACGTATGGTGGTATTGAACAACCCACACTTTAGAATATGTGTGTAAGGTGGTATTGAACAACCCAAACTTTAGAATACGTATGGTGGTATTGAACAACCCACACTTTAGAATATGTGTAGTAAGGTGGTATTGAACAACTCACACTTTAGAATACGTACAGTACGGTGGCATTGAACAACCCACACTTTAGAATACGTGCAGTACGGTGGTATTGAATAACCCGCACTCCGAAATACGTACGGTGGTATTGACCAGGTGGGTATATGACCATTGTGCGTGCATGGTGGGTTTTGCGAATCAATTATTCCAAATCAAGTAGTTATCAGGATAAATAAAATACAAAATAACATATACTACCTTACAAAATAATTAGGTTAACCATATATCGTAGTTATAAGTTCCTGCATCATTATTCGAAACGCGTTTTCCATATTCTTTGGCGAAACACAACTCTTCTTAACCGAAATGTATGTATCCTTACGAAGCGTGTATTTTTAAGTGAACCGTATGTATTTATTTGTAATGAGGATTTTAAGAAACATATTTTTGTATGAAAGTAGTTCATTATCAATCTCTCAGCCAAAACGCAGAAGTACAAAAAAACTGTTGAATACAATTTATAACAAGAAATCAAAATTGAATTTGTATTGTATATGTTAATTTAAAATACAATAAAACACAGGTAATAAAAAACTAATTGGAAAAATATGACTGTTTTTTTTTCCTTAAATATTATCATTAATTCGATAAATGTCAAGGTTTGTAAGTAATTTGTTATAATATTGTAATCCATGCCATAAGGTAATTTTTACTATACATAAATTACAATATTATTTATAAAATTAACCAAAAATAACTAAATTGGTAATGTGTGTACTGTGTACGTAAGATGAACATATCGTTAAAATAAAACAAAAAATGGAAAAGAAGAGTTTGGGTTGAGGGTAAGTAAGTCATGACATTTTTAAAGCGCGTTCCACATTTATTTATCACGTCATGTGTTATTATCTACAATGCCGTAAAGTTGCAGTGCGTATCCACTTTCACATTACGACTGACGTAAATCTGGGAATAAATCTGTCTGGAAGAGCTGCAGTTGAATTATGACCAAACTTATATAAAGAGGAGATAGGATATTCTTTCCGCCAACATCGGAACGTATCCTCCCTCACCCCTCACCCCCCACCGCCACAAGGGCGTGAACACAACAAGATAACGCCTGAATGTACCACCGTGTGATGGTGTATTTTTGAGGAACTTGATGTATATTGAGACAAAGGTTACGTATTTATAGAATGTAATCCTAAGTGAATACCTTGCATTTTACGGAATGGCACGTAATTTACGGGACTCCATATTAGGGGAGCTTGAGTTGATATCCCAAACTACTCTACGTCTATATCTATGTGGTTGTATTAGACTCGTTATCAAAATATTCGTTGGAACAGAACGTTTCAATTTATAATTAAGAAAAGTCTTATAATTATGAAATAATTATAAGACTTTTTTTATTATATTCATACCTATAATTATATTCATAATTATAAAATTATAATTATGAATATAATTATGAAACTTTCGATGGCACTTATGATTGACTGCTATTAGCTCTTCTCCCAAAACACGCTGGTGTCAATTAAACAACAAGTTCCTGAAGATCTCAAAAATACTCCAAATAGTAGTCATTTAAAAGATAGTCTAAATGCCCCTTTGTGTCAATTGTTTATTATTCAATTGACGACTTTATTGTTCTGTTTCTTTTTCCTGTCAGCTGCTGAGATAATTTAAAGTGCAACATTTCGTATCTGATCCGAATTAATGTTTGAATTATTGGCCTATTTTTAAGTATGATTGGCGAGTGAATGTACACATTTGACTAATTAGTGAAATAAAACTACATAATTATGTATGACCATTAAACATTAATAAACATTACCTGACTGTATTAAAGTTTTTTTTCACAACGAATGTTATGCATGTTGTGAAGTATCATGTCTTCATAAACGGAAAAGCCTAACTTTTTCACCGGTTTTGATAACTACTAAGGCTCAACATTTTTTATCTTATTTTATTTTTGTTTTGTAATTGCCATTTAAAACAAATAATTTGCCTTTTCATTTGCTTATTTCGGTCTACATTCTTAGTCCTTACATTGATATAGGGAGCGAATTCTATTCAATAATTTACATAAGTCATCGATAAATTATGATGTAAAATTCAAGTATCTAATTAGCTTATAGCTTTAATTACTTACTGATAGAGAGGCCAAATATAACAATATATTCTTCCTGCCTTTCAACAGCTTTGCTTCTTAGAGTAAATTTACAGCACATTAACTTCTCCCTCACCTATTAGCTATAATTTACATATTCCCAAACCCAGTATTTAAATACATCTTTGAGCTCTACCTCAATCCAATTATGTTACATGTTACAATGTAAAATATCCTATTTGATTATTTTTGGTGTAGAATTTTCACGTTGCGTCAAATATTGTTTACAACATTTTTATATCAAAAGTCTCCATATTTTACATTTATTAGTAATAATATAAGTTAATATATGATTGTTGAAAAAATCAATTAATTTTTGTACAGACACGTATTGATATTTTGTAAAATGTTGCTTTATTTTTGAAATTTGTTAATGATGGAGTATCATATGAGGGAGACAGAGGTAGTTGGACATTTGCCATCATTACGTGAAAATTACCAATCATGACGTTTCGATTTGGTAAAATCCAAACCTTTTTCAAGTGCTAAAAACTAAATTACATCTACACAGCCATGTTATAAAACTACGTTCTTAAACTAATAAACTTATCTACTTTAATAATTATCTACATTTTAACCTAGATCCTAGAATGGGGTACAACAAAATGAACTTCTACTAAATATAAAAAAATATTAACAGGGTTAAATTAATATAACCAATTAGGCGCTGTCAAGGTCACGATATCAACGAAAAATGTCAAAACACAATTAAAATTAATATTCAAATCAGACTGAAATAAGATTACATTAACTAATCATAAATACATGGTACCTGAAAAACACTATTAATTTAAAATAACATTCAACATGCACAAAAAATGATATATATGACTCGGAAGGACTGACACTACTTAAATAGTATAATAGATAATTATTAAAGTAGATAAGTTAATTAGTTTAAGAACGTAGTTTTATAACATGGTTGTCTAGATGTAATTTAGTTTTTAGCACTTGAAAAAGGTTTGTGTTTTACCAAATCGAAACGTCGTGATTGTTAATTTTCACGTAATGATGGCAACTGTCCAACTACCTCTGTCCCCCTCATATGTTGCTTTAGTTTAGACAATATTCAGGGATTTAAATACTCGTAATCTACTTACACGACAAAAAATTGCAGTAATTTCTGCTCAACGCTTTTCATCAGAATTGTCTAAGAAAATTATCCCTAGATTACAAAATCAGGAGTTGAAAATAGCCGTTATAAAACTGTAACCTCAACAGTAAGAAAAACAAAAACGATTAGATCATCAGCGTTAACTAAGTGGGTAGGTTATATATTGCTATTTAACAGCCAATTACACAAAGAGAAATGTTTAATGTATGTTTCAAGATCTTCATTAAATATTAAACACTTACTTCTTTTCTAGTCATATAAAGTAAATATTCTAATCAATGTACTTTTACATTACCACGTCCACTTCGAAAGTGGATCTAAAGGGAAGGAACAATATCTGCTGTCGATTTCTGATCATGTTTTTGTGGTTATTAAGAGTTTAAAATAAGTAATAAATGTACAATGTAAGCTGTATAGGTCGTTATAAACATATTGTTGTATAGTAAAACCTACTCTCTTTAATTGAATATAGCCTACTGCGAAATCATGAAATTCTTATTTTTAACAAGAAACTAAACAGTGTCCAGATTATTCCTCATTGATTATTGTCCAGATTTTATTTCAGAAAAGTAGTTTTATTGGTTTAGGTAACTGAAGTCCTTCAAAATGCCTTTAGCCGTTCTTTTATTTAATGTGGCTGTTTACCAAAAGCCACTTCTGGGAAGTCGGCAGCCCCAGACAGCCACGCAATGTAGCGTCAGCGAGCAAAAACGTACTTTTATATTTCAACTGTACAGTACGTTTTATTATTATAATGAGTGAAAACTGTACGATTATAGGGTCCAATATAGGGGACCATAAGTTGATATTATGAAATCAAATACTTAAAATAGTCAAGAATTATTTTCAAAGTTTCACTTACGTAACTGCAAGAAACTATGAAAGCCCTAAATGATTTATAAAAATCATCTAAAAGTACACTAGATAAGATCTTTACCTATCAAGTTACATTTTAAATTGTTGTAATACGACCACTTTTACGGACTGAATCTTTATACGATTGAACTGATTGAAATTCACGTTTTGGTCGTTTTTCGAGGACCGAAACGGCCCTCTGAGTTAATCTTTATAGATAGATGAAACTGTTTTGTAAATCACTGGGAAATAAAACAAATATATGCAGTAATTAAATTTAAATAAAAAGGATACTTTAGTTGATAACACATTAGAGAGAATATTTTCAACTAAGAATATTCTTAACACCTGAGGAAAGACACAAAATATTAAGTTGAACGAAATAAAGCACATGGCAAACTGATGCGGGCCATCGAGAAGTTGGCAAGCTTGGATACGTGGCACTTGAAAGTTGTCAAGTGTTCAACTTAGCCAATATCGCTGAAAGCTCGACACGTACAAAGATCGGCATATATCACACGTTTCTTTCACGTGACAATTGTACAGTAAAAATGTCTGGATGAAAATAAATGCTTTATACGATGATCAGTGTTTCTTCGTTGTTTCTTTTGTGTTAGTTATACTTAAAACACACTTTCTTACTCTAACTGTAAGAACTGTCCATATGAAAACAAATATTAAATAAGTTTTTAAGTGTCTCTTCATTGTTGTCTGTCATTTTTAATGTTGGATTAATTGTGCTTGAAACACTTTGATGACTCTAACTAACTATAAGAAATGACTATATTAAAAGAAACACTTTGTCATATATTCATTGTTTATATATAGTTTCTTTGTCAGTTACTGGATGTAAAGCATACCACAGTAATGCTAACTATAAAAATTATTCGCCAAGATATGTGGTTGAGTTACGTTATTCGGTCACCTCAATGCTTAAGAAGATTCGTAAAAATATTTCTTTTAATTTCTTTAAACAAAAATCAACAACAAAATGCTCAGTCAAACTGGGCATAAGAAATCTGCAAACATGCAATCAAAAGTACTCAGACAACTGTTTCATTTGAATGTTGCAAATTTTTTCTTGAAATTTTTAACAATTCGGATTTTTTTTTAAGTAACGACTTATTTTCATTTAATGCCCAGTTTTTGTTTGGGGTTAGTAAAAGGTAAAATCATTATAATATTATTAAGTTGTAAAAAAGTTAAGTTAGCTATCAATTACAGTGTATTTTTCATAATATATCTAAAAGTCTTATTTTACTACACAGTATTGGTTTTAAAAGGGATATTTTGACCGTAAACATTTCTTGTTTTTCTTAACTTAAGTTTTCTTTCTATGTTTTAATTATATATGTTTTATCATATTTGTTTATTAGGCTAATTCATGATTTAAAAATGCTTTATTTTTAATATTAGCATGTCAAGTAAGCTACATTTACACAAATCAAGCGGTGTTTTGAGATTGTGTATTTAAATTTCATATAAAATACTGAATATAAAACATACTAAACACGAAGAGGCTAAAAAATGTGAAATATAATATTTAATTGTAATAGCTTAATTTTACCGAACATTTTCAAAATAAAACAATTTCACAAAATGTTTAACTCTAGTACAATATAATACAACATTCAACAAAATAATTGTGATAAAGTGACATATTTAATTTTCACGCAACTCATATGGTCGTAAATTCAGGCGTTATCTTGTTGTGTTTGCGCCCTCGTGTGGATGGTGTGGTATGAGGGGGTGGGGAGACATTCCGATGTCGGCAGAAAGAATATCCCATCCCCTCTTATATAAGTTCGGTCATGAATCAACTGCAGCTCATCCAGACAGATTTATTTCCAGATTTACGTCAGTCGTAATGTGAAAGTGGATTCGCCCTGCAACTTTACGGCATTATAGATAATAACACATCACGTGATAAATAAATGTGGAACGCGCTTTAAAAATGTCATGACTTACTTACCCTCAACCAAAATTTAACATCTTACGGTAAACCAACGGTATTTTTGTTTTAATTTAATATTTTTCAAACCTTCTTTTTGTTTTTGCAATTTTTTAAATCTTAAGTGCATATAGTACATTATGAATTTCATCACTTATTCTCGTTTTTCGTCTAAGAAATCAAATAAAATATAGTATACAGTTACATTATTTCGCAGCAAAGATGAGAATATGATACTATAATGGTGTCGTGACTATTCCTTACATAATCCTGTTATATTTACCTCATAATTTATTGACTGTAAACAGTGATCATTCTTTGCATTGATTTACTTAGTTCATTCAACCTTAATTTATAAATAATGTTACTCCATGATACTCCAAAATGATACATTATAATTTATAAATAATAATATTAATGCTGAACTACTCCAATAATGTTAAAATAAAAATGTTTTAATACATCTATAAACATTATCACGGCAAGAAGATACTAATATGTTTTAGAGTTGATATCTTGTACATAAATTTAGTGAAGGCCATATGGAAGGAATAGATTTGCCAAGCGAATCACCTTAGTCCTACGCACAGTGATCTACAATACGTTTACTCTTGTGTGCCACTCTACTGGTTCAAAAGGCACGATAAAAAGAGTTAACCTTAGATAAAGTTTAGGTAGGGTTGACATAAAGTTTCATAGTAAAATACGGACACCAGATATAAATGGGGGTCTGGTGGGGGGGGGGGCTTTTGTTAGCTATTTTTTATGATATGCGATTAGGGTTATTAAATTGGGAAAATTATATCAACGGCATTGTGATATTTTTTGTTTCAGAGTAATACAACACTAACCAACATTTTTTTTATACTTAAAAAAATAGTTCTTGAAATTTAAGTTAAGTTGGCTGAACTTAATAAATTGTCATAAATCTCCTTGTCAAAATATTAAAAATGTTTAGTCATTAGTTGTACAAGTTGTACTGGCTGAAGGCCATTCATATTTTTCTGAAGAGATTACTTTTTTAAGTGAAGAACCATTGTTTTTAATGTCTTCAAAAAATGCAGTACATGACATGTCACTGTTAACTTTTATACTTAGAATAGCTTCGAACTTTCCCACTACAAATCTATTCCAATCGGGTCTCTAGACATTCTTCGTTACCAAATTCGAACACTCTTTTAAAGTGTTCGTACTTATTTTCGACCAAGTTCAAGATTTGAACACATTTTTTTTTAAGGGGAGGGAAGTGTGTGATAGTACACTACTATCCGTAACAAAACTTTGGAGACTCGAGTTTGGATGACTATAACAACGAAACTAATAAAGCTATGGTGATGGGACTTGTACCAAAATTTTCACAATTTTATTGTGCGTTTATTGATGTAAACCAAAAATTTTTCATGCAACATTTGCATATTTTTAATGCGTGCTGAACAAAACAATACACGATTTTACACGCCTTTTAACCAAATCTCGACTTTAAAAAATCGCTGAATAAAAACCCGTGCATGAATCGTTTTGAAACTTTAATACGTGATTGGTTATAGTGTTGATAACGTAATACTAAAATATAAAAATTGTTCGTCCATTAGAAAAAAAGTTGTTGTAGATTTTGTACAACAGCTTTTTCTCAGCAATGACTGATCGGAATAAGTTCAACTTTACACTGTTATACAAAGCTAATTTTACATATTCAACTACAAATTGTGATAATCGTTTATAGTACATCATGTATTTTGTAGTGATTTTTACTTGATAGCGTAGCGATGTGCACTCAGCCGTGAGTAACAAGCTCGGCGGGATTGCGACGTTGCCGAGTCGCTGCCTGTCCTGCCGTCACCCTGGCTCGTACAAGAGAAGCTCTCAAGCTTGCGTTAATTTTCCAAATCGCCAGTGAAGAAACAATACCACCTATCAGAAAAATCGAAAATTTTACAGGAGAGACGAAAAACTGTTTAGTTTTTACAGAATATAACCATACACATACAAATAAATGATCTGTGTTTTAACAGTAATATTTTTTATATTTTTAATCGCCTATGATATATATTCATACATATGTTTTGGTCAAACATTAAAGTCAAATTAATTGTTAAAATAGTTAATGTAGGCGGTATTGTTTCTTCTCTGACTGTACGTATTTTGTTAATTTTTATAGTTTTATAGTTTCAAGACATTCTTTTACTACGGAGGGTAGAGGGTGGTGGACATACCGCTGTGACTCACCGTGTTCGACAGTTCGACCGGGCAACCCCGCATTCCGGACGAATACCGGCGGACCAGGCGCATCGGTGGGGTCGGTTACTCACGGCTGAGTGCACATCGCTACGCTATCAAATAAAAATCGCTAAAAAATACATGATGGACTATAAACGATTATCACAATTTGTAGTTGAATATGTAAAATTAGCTTTCTATAACAGTGTAAAGTTGAACTTATTCCGATCAGTCATTGCTGAGAAAAAGTTGTTGTACAAAATCTACAACAACTTTTTTTCTAATGGACGAACAATTTTTATATTTTAGTATTACGTTATCAACACTATAACCAATCACGTATTAAAGTTTCAAAACGATTCATGCACGGGTTTTTATTCAGCGATTTTTTTTAAGTCGAGATTTGGTTGAAAGGCGTGTAAAATCGTGTATTTTTTTTGTTCGGCACGCATTAAAAATATGCAAATGTTGCATGAAAAATTTTTGGTTTACATCAATAAACGCACAATGAAATTGTGAAAATTTGGTACAAGTCCCATCACCATAGCTTTATTAGTTTCGTTGTTATAGTCATCCAAACTCGAGTCTCCAAAGTTTTGTTACGGATAGTAGTGCATAGTATAATAGTGTGTGCATAGTTTCGATTGACGATTTACCAAAGTAATAGTAATATATTTTTGTCTTTTTTACAATATTAAATATTTAAAATATATTTGTAATACTAAAGGAACAAAAAACACGGACATCTACCAGGTTTTTGCTTTGTATGGTACAGACACAGAACGTAAAATACAAACCGTCCATACAAAATACGGACGTATGGCAACCCTAAGTCTAGGTATTTTCAGACTTTTCACATTATTGAAGGTATTATTTACCAATAACTAAATTATTCACCCTCTTATTTGTATGGAGCAATATATTTTACAAGCAGTTTATATTTATTAATTTATATTCATAGGCAATTTAAATTAGATTTATACTTGATAGTTTATACTGGCTTTTCAATGTTAGGGGATACACGTTTACATAAAATACAAGCACGGTACCCGTCCCTCATACGAGGTTTACATATTGCACTTATTGCATTCAGTAATACAAAACATGTACCTACTGGCATCTGTATAATGTATAAGCGCGTACCCCTAGGAAAGAAGACTGTAGGTATCACGCGCATCTCCTATGACGTCACATGGGCGAAATGGCAACAACAAACACAAAAATACTGTTCTAATTTCCTTAGTTTACAACTCCCGCTGATAAGTGGTAAATAACTTGCCTACTATTTAGCTGAATGCATCCATGCGATAGATAGATTTAGTTACCAGTATTTTATCGAATAATCAAACTAGCTGAATTCGCCCATATGACGTCAAAGTCTACTGCGCAGCCTCGTCGTGATACTTACCGTCTTTTCTAGTTACCGTGGGTTGTGGTTAGCTTTTAATCCGGTATTTACTTTTGAACTCTGTAAGTTGTTTATTCATTCCAACAGCTAATTAATGAAAATATAATAAACAATTAGTTATTGTAAAATTGGTATTGGCATAGGGTTTGCATTGCTCCTTTTTAGAACCCCTGGAGTGGTTTCTTGATTGAATTTCAAAATAAAGATAGGCCTATGTGTTAATCAGAGACCCTAAGAATGTCCATGTAAAATTTCAGATAAGTTAATTCAGTAGTTTTTGTGATTGCGTAACACCATTGACGTGAATGAAGGCGACGAGTAGAAGTAGTAGAAAGCCCCTTTCCACCATTCAAGGTAAACGAGGTGATCTACTTGTAATTATCTCTACAAGAAGGTCATCTAAAGGTATAAATAGGAAAACATTGCATAATTGATTGGAAACTAATTCTTTTCCGCATTGAATTTGGTTGTATTACATATGAGTAAGTCGATAATTTATAATTGACGGAAGGCGAAGGCGGTCGTCACTTAAATATGCATAACATTATACTCTTATCGTTGGTTTTATTTTCACCAAGACTGAGAATGAACGATTTGAATGGTATATGAGATGTTAGGATTGATTTCCCCATTTATATTGAGAATTAAAAATATTCCTATTAATTTCGCATTACTTGTTAGTGGTAATTATTTGATTCAATTATGAAACTGAAATTTTCAGGCGTTCAGTAAACTTTAAATAAAAATAATATACTGTACAATTGTATCTAATTTTTTTTGTCACTTAGGTAAGTAATTGCATTAACCTACGATCGATTACATGAACATATTTGTGGTTTAAATCTAAACACAACGTGAAATCAATTAGGGGGAAAAGATGTCAGCATTGAATAAAAAGCTCACATCTTTTTCAAAACGATAAGAAAAAGGTTATGGGCCTATAACCTACAATAATGTAAAACAAAATACTACTGGAATGTTTGATTCTAATCAAGTTAAAAATAACATTGTTTTGGCAACAATGTGATGATTTACATATTACATATTTAATAATACTAAAAACGTTTTAATCAAATCAGACTAGGTTACGAATAATATATTTTAAAACTATGCTGTAAACAAGCCTTAGTATTTAAGTCAAAACAGTGTATTGAATATCGTTTCTTAGAGCAGTAAAATTGTTTTTCTCGTAATATAATGAATGTGTTGTTAAAATTACGTAATTCATGGAAAATAAACAAAACATTAAGCTTGAAACAAAAATTAAAATATACTACTCAAAGACATAAATAACATCCTTTAATATTGAATGAATAGTAAAAATACTAAATTAATTTAATCCTAAACACTGCAAATAATTTAGTCAAAGAATTGCGTAACAGGTTTCGATTTTCATAAAATAAAAAATTCAATAAAATATAAGTACTGCATAAATTTAAGAAAATTCAGTGATGCAATTTAAGATATTACAGTGAACGGTAAATTACGTATAATACAAAGTATGATATTAGTGAAAGAAAACTATTATACATCGGAAACATTAGCAACAGATAAGAAAAAAAGGTTATGAATCAAATCTAACACAACATCCTGGAGGCAGTTTATGATGATTGTAAGTAAAATTTAACTTAAAGAGGTGTCTTTTATATTTTGCTGTTTTTACCTCTCTTTTGAGGGATTATGCGTCAGATATAACACTATTTTCCTTCTTGACATAATCAAAGTAAGTTAGTGTTATTATATTGTTTTTTTTTTTTTTTCACTGAGAAACGTTATACCTTTGACTGAGGATGACGATTTTTCAGTTTATAAAAGAGTGTAAATAAAATATTCCTTGGATTTGTGGATCGTATAAGACTAAATTTAATTATTTTTGCAGATTAAACCTAAACAGATCCTTACATAATATTATTTCTGCTACATTTATTTTTAAGTTATTTAACCTCGTTCGTGTACGTGGAATGATACAGCATGGTAGGGCGTACCCCGTGGGGAACCTGTCCCGGGGAAAGTGCTGTAGCCATGACTGGCGGAGGAATTTCATTCCGCCCGAGTCGGTATTACGTCATTTGGCCACTACTGAAAGTGAGGTTCCCGCAACTTCCTCTCTTAGCCCTTCCTTGTTCCGTTTTTCACTAGATGAGAATGTCTATGGCCTTCGGTGCTGTAATGAGACATTCTGGAGTCACCAAGACCCAAATTGGATTCTCACTCTATTGTGACAAATATCGTTTGAAGTTAAAACGCGTTTAGTATTAATGTATTCCACCACAAATAGGTTTAATAAACTTAGCTATATTGCAGGTTAAATTTACATTAGGTTAGCAGTATTTAATGAATGATCTTAAAAAGGTACATGACCAAAGAGAAATGTGAGATTTCTTGGTAAAGTAAATTTTATTGGTGAAATTTGAGGTCTTTTTAAACGTGAGATAGTTTAATTGTTTTACTTAAATATATTTAAAGAGAATTATCACTTTATAATAACAATAAAACATTTTTTAAATTAACAAAAATATGTTAGTTAAAATAAAATATTAGTTACAAATACTTTATAAGTATTTAGAGGAATACATTTTCTTAGACAAAACTGACAAAAATAAAAAGGGAACGCTAAAAAAAGAAAAAAACAGTTGAGGTAAGTTTAAAATTATTCTGTCTGAGAAAGTTCGTTAATACTGTAGTTTTTTTATCAAAACTAAATAATTTTAAAATATAATTTTGAAAAATTAAAATATTACTTACACTTTTAGCCTTTATATTCATTGCATACCATAAGTTGTGATTCATCTATGTTTATCCATGATTATTACCTGAAATAAATAAAACAGTAATAAATATAAAATAAACTGTAATATGTACTCGTATTTGACTTACTATTTAAATATATGCATAAATTCAGTTTAAAAATACAAATTAAGTAACAATACACATAGCATTACAAACAATTTTACAACTAACACAACAAATATCAAAACAGTGTATGGACGTTCCCACTTCAACAAATTTTTTAATAACGTTTTATAAGAACATTCATATCGATTGGTGTTATTTCACTTGACTAAAGTTTCGTGATTTTTAAACCTGAAGAAGGTCCAAATATTAGATATATCGATAAGTTTTCTTTTAAAGAAAAAGACATTGAAAAATATAGTTGAAAATGTAGGGGGGGAAACGTTTCGACGTTTATGATAAATAGCACTCATATCTTTCAAGGACATAAACTTACTACTAGTAGATAAAGGCAGCTGTATTTTACCTTTATCGTAGTATCCAATGTAATGGTACCGTTAATTTATGGAATCAAAGATTAACTTGTGGTAGATACTATGAGAAGAAGCTAACACTGAAGCTAACAGTTGAAGAAGGGAAGTGAAACAAGTAACGACGCTTTCCCTTTCCTCTTTCTTCTACCAACGGTTACAAAGAACAAGTGAATTTTATCATACGATTTCTCCTCGGTTAGCAAACACGAGTGCTTTCGAAATTTGCAAAAACCAGACAACAACCTAGTAAGATGACAGTGAAAAGTTCACTGAGAGATATTGTTTTGTAAAATTACTACAAAGTAAAATACAATTTAAAGTGCGTGAATATTTACGATCTGATAAGAACCACTAAGCGAAATAGGAAAAACAGGGAGCCAAAGACCGTAGGTGACAATGACCCTGGGAATCGATGTCACGGTCGTGGGACCGCGACCAATCTTCTTCAGGCATTTCTTCCACCCGCTTACTTTTAACGCCCGCCTCTTGAATGGATCGGGTGTTTGTCTATGAATTGGCTCTTTTCATACATAGAAACCGATATATATATATACTGTCATAAATATTTCTAATTAAGCCTTTAAAATGTTTTCTAAACATTATTTAAGTAGTAATTTGGATTTGAAATTCATCTCAATAGACGATATTTAAATTTTAGTAGCGAATGTATGAGGGACTTATATAATATTTTGTACTTTTTCAAAAAAAAAAAAAAAAAAATCAGTTTAAAGTTTTAAACTGAAGACTTTTGCACGTAAAAATGCGAAAAGTTATTTATTTAACATTTATTTCATTGTAATTCATTAATAACCTATAAGACACTGATCGTCAAGATAAGGACGAATATGAGGGGCAAATGAGTGAGATGAGTGTAGATGAACGAGTACAGTCATTGTTACTAAGGTCGACTGTTCCTTAGAAAGAGCTATTTATTAATAGCCAGGGCAACTAAGGAACCTACGGCTTTACGTGGAATCCAAACCACTTAGTGTCGGTCTGACTTTCAGCTAACTGACAAGCCTGACACTCGTATCACCTACAATATCCTCAACACTTTTTTTTTAAGGATAACTAATTTTAATCTAATCGATATTTGACTTCTTACTAACGGTTACTATTATAAAACATTATGTATTATATATTTATTACACCTCACTCATACTTTTGTCATCAACTGGCCAGGCTGTGTTAAAAATAGTGTGTTGTGAAATCGGACGGAATCATCCAATGGTTTCTGATTTAAATTAGACAGTTTTACGGTCTACTGATCAGTCTTATTAAGGAACTAATAAACTAGGCTCAAAGCAATATTCCATCTATTTTGCCTTACTCTTTTTATAAACCATTCAAGCCCACATCAAAAATAATTATAATCCCAATAAGATACAATCCAAATTATCCTAAAAAAATACAAATAAAATTAAGAACAATCATTGGGGAAATTAAAAATATAATAGTTTTGTTTATTAAAATAGTTATATTCGCATTTCCTCATAGTTTTATTGTAAAGACGTGTTTGTTAGTAAAAATTAGTATCAGAATCGTTCAGTCACATGTAAAGTATATCTGTGAAATTATTATTTTTAATGATTTAACCATTATAATAAATATGAATTAGTGAATTAGGACAAAGAAGACAACTTTTAGAAGTATGTCTCAAATACAATTGACTATAATTGTTTTATTTCTATGAAGACAAACGGCGCAATAACAAATTATACATGAACTAATATATAAATTAGAAATTACAATTTTAAAGGAAGAGAATAATAAAAATGACAAAAGAGAGAAATATAAAATACATATAACAACAACAAATTAGCTGAAAATCAGACCAGCACTACGTGGTTCGGATTCCACGTAAAGCTGTAGGTCCCTTAGTTGCCCTGGCTGTTGGGCTATTAATAAATTGCCCTTTCTGAGGAACAGTTGAACTCAGTTAGTAACCAGACTACACTCATCCACACTCATCCTACACTCATCCTACACTCATAAAACCATTCATATTCGCCTTAAAATACGCACAACGTTGTGTCGGCGTCTCATTTGTAAGAATCTTGTAAGAATCTTGTAAGAATAAAAAAATACCCGCATAGTTGAATGCTTTAGCTTATGATCACATAGCAAGGCAGGTGTACATTGTATTCATATTCAACTCAGCAAATGTGCTACCGATCTTAACTTGGATTGAGGACTGCATACTTGCAAATGTCAACTAGGATGCAACTTATTATTACACTGGCCACGACTTTTTTGTGCTTAACTTCGAGTATTGATTAATGTTTGATAGCGTAACTGTTTGATTTTTTCAATAACTCCATATCTTTAGTGTAATATAAGCATGTATATTTGATCGTTAAGTTTTTTGTAACTATTGCCTTTGTCAGATTTAAACTACTAACGTCGATGGAAATCCTAGAGAACTTTTGTATATACATATTCACATTGAGCGTGTCAATCAACAAATAATTTTGGTCTCATTTATATACAAGAAATACGATTTATTAAAATCTACCTGGCTACATTTAAAGTTAATGCTAGTAAATCTCGTAAACAAATTTGTTTGTATTCAGTTATTGTATGAGTTACTGTAGAAACGTTTGACATTCTAGCTCGTCAAGAGTAACTGTAGAGGCAGCTAAACTTTTAGCTCAATTAGGTTTGATTTAGTTATATTAAAAGTTAATAAACATATTAAGTGTTAATATTAATTATCTTTATGCTTATGGTTATTTTATTTTTGATAAATATTTCTTACCAATGACATTTAGACTTTGAGCCTAACTAAAAGTACAACCACATAATATATTTAAAGATTTTAGCAAGAGATTATTTGTACTAAATTCAACGTTTACTATAAATAAAGTATGATGTTTTGATACAGGCATTAATTTTATTATAAATATTCCTTCACTCCCTAGACAATTTGATTGCCATTGCAGCCACAGTTGGATTGTTGATGCTGATATGATCTTCTTTCCTTGTCGGTTATAGGAGCTGCGGGGGTGAGCACCCTCTCCTCTCCCCATGTCTCTGCAGTGAATTTCGGCGCCAGTCGACCGTAAATCGGGAGCTCGATGGCGCGGAACCGTCAAAACAACAGTTTGGAGTACATTCACTGCAATTTGAGCTCATGAGCTCACTCTGCCGGATGGAAGGGTGGATTTCTGCTGTAGATATACAAGGGAGGGAGTGGTGTAACTGCCTCTGCAGTAACTCCTATTGGACGTTTAACTGACCATACAGTAAATCTTATTAAGTTACACGTTTAAATATCCCTGCAATAACTGTTATGAACCTAACCATTCTCTGTATATGCAGTAACTATTATTGAACTAGAAGTTTAACTGCCCCTACAGTAATTATAAGTGAGCTAGAAGTTTTACTGCCTCTACAATAACTCTTGGCGAGCTAGAAGTTCAATTGCACTATAATAACTCATATTGAGCTAGAAGTTTAACTGCCTTATAGTAACTCTGGGCGAGCTAGAAGTTCAATTGCTCTATAGTAACTCATATTGAGCTAGACGTTTAACTGCCCCTACAGTAATTATAACTGAGCTAGAAGTCTTACTGCCTCTACAATAACTCTTGGCGAGCTAGAAGTTCAAATGTCTCTATAATAACTCATATTGAGCTGGAAGTTTAACTTCCTCTAAACTATCTCTTGGTGAGCTAGAATTTAAAATGGCTCTACAGTAGCTCTAATTGAGCTAGAAGTTTATCTGCCTTATGGTAACTCTGGGTGAGCTAGAAGTTCAAATGTCTTTAAAGTAACTCATATTGAGCTAGAAGTTTAACTGCCTCTAAACTATCTCTTGGTGAGCTAGAATTTAAAATGGCTCTACAGTAGCTCTAATTGAGCTAGAAGTTTATCTGCCTTATGGTAACTCTGGGCGTGCTAGAAGTTCAAATGTCTTTAAAGTAACTCATATTGAGCTAGCAGTTTAACTGCCTCTAAACTATCTCTTGGTCAGCTAGAATTTAAAATGTCTCTACACAAAATCTAATTGAGCCGGAAGTTTTACTGCCTTATGCTAACTGTTGGCGAGCTAGAAGTTCAAATGTCTCTACAGTAACTCATATTGAGCTAGAAGTTTAACTGCCTCTAAACTAACTCTTGGCGAGCTAGAATTTTAAATATCTCTACTGTAACTCTAATTGGGCTGAAAGTTAAAGTGCCTGTATGGTAAATATTTTGTATGTAGACAGACAAGTAAAATACATTTTATGCTGTGACTTGAAAAAATTGTTTAAGATTACTGAATATTTTATTTAGTAGTGTGCATTTAGAAAAGAGGTGATTTGAGCATATTACTACACATACAACTAACCTGACAGCTATCGTTTTACTTTCATAATATCACAAACCTAGTACATTATATGTATTGCATGCAATTATATTGTGACATCTGAGTGGCCTCCATCCTGGGAACCGGTGATGCGGAAGTAATGGATGGGTCGCTGACCACCTGCCCTGCTTGTTTACAACCTTTGGGGCACAATGGCTTACGCATGAACGCCCCTTTACCTCTTCAATGAACTTCTAGAATCTTCTGGGTTGACGAGCCAGCTCTGTCATGGAACTTCGGGCGCAGGGGAATTCAAGAAGCTTCTAGATGGAGACCTGCGGGTGATATATACGGCCCGGATACCAGTCAGTCAGTCAGTCAGTCAGTGAGTCTAGAGCCTACAGCCGGGTGTTTGAGTTCTACAGTGCGAGTGAAGTGTCCGAGTATAGTGAAGTGGTCTACGGAGAAGTTACCGGTGAGTGGTTCGTTGTGGGGATCAACGAAGGAGCAGTGCGGTACTTGTGGACGACTTCTGAAGGGACACTGAAGAACTGTGAGTGAACTGTTAGCATTGGACTGTAGGTAGTAGGGAATCTAGTAAAGTCAATTAGTAGTCAGTAATTGTAAATAATAGTAGGGAATCTAGTAGAGTCACTTTATAGTTAGTAATTGTAAATAATAGTAGAGAATCTAGGAAAGCCACTTTATAGAGCTAGGAATTGTAATTAAAAGAAAGTAATTTAGTAAAGTCACTTTGCAATTAGAAGTTGTAATTATTGATGCCATCTAAGATTGTAAATATAAATTAGTTTAACTGTAACAGTAGGCCTAATAGTAAATTGTACTTTTCACAATAGTTAAAGCTAAGGAATTAATCCATTTAATTATAATAAGTTAATTTTATATTCAATAAATTTAGTAATTGTTTAGTATATCGTGTTGCTTATTTGTAAAACCCACATAGCGATTAATTATTTATAAATTAGGACGTATAAAAACGTCACTATATCCTTCCTCTTATGAAATGTTTTTTGAAAAAGCTTAAATAGTCACTATATCTTACAGCTTTCCTGCTATAAAAAAATAATTATTATCGAAATAAAATTAATGAACTATAATAGTTTTACTTTCGTTATCACAATTGTTATTACGTGAAATAGCAGGTATATATAATAATTTTACAAAAATCAATAATGAAAACATGTTTCTGAGTGTTGATAGCTACCTTCTATAATTTTCTCTATATGCAATACTTAATTGAAACTTTTATTGGTATAGAGTTAAATTGTCAAACTTCAAATTGATAAATTTATAAATTAGTTTACAGTAAGTTCACTAATCTCACACTGAGATTAGTAGTTTTAATATGACCAAATCAACTTCATACGAAAAAATACATATGAATATTTATAATAGGCCAATATAATTATGTAACCGTTTAGTAATGAGTAAACAAATAAATAGCGTAATAAAAATAAGAAAACAATGTTAAGACATTGCATCAATTAATTATGAATAGATTAAATTAAAAAGGGGTGTGGATATGCGGCTAAAATTGTCATTACAATCTTCTTTATAATCTTCTTATAACTATAATTTTGTATTCAAGTATAGTTTAACTCTAACGTTTTATAGACAAGTTTAATTAGCTTTTTGAAGAACATTGTTGGTATCATCTGTAGATATTATCTATTATTTATGTAGTTTTAATAAATTGAATGATAAATATAATGAAGTACCCTTTTTTAATCATTTTTATAATAGTAGCCCTAACGTGAACTAATTTATACATTATGTAGTTTTACTCTAATACAATTTATAAATATTCTTTATTAATTGAAATTCTTATCATGAACACAGAATAAACACATCAAAACAAAAAGTGTTGTGAGTAAACAGGAGTTTAGATGTGCTATTCAAGTTTAAACTATCAATCAATGACCTATAAAAACAGCTAGTCTTTTACATATAGGAACATAAAGTGTCGACGTATTTGAAGAAGTATCAATTAGTTTTTCTGCTCGTATTATATTCTTTCAGTAACTAATAAAACGTTCAAAGCTGACAAATTGTACGCAATAATAAGGTTGAATTGCATCTTAGAATTTAGGCTTAAGCGACCAGTGTCATAACTAGAATGTACATTGTCCGGTGACAACCGCGTCAAGGTACTATCTACAATATTTACAAGATTAGACGTTTCGTTTATGCTGTGATGTGGCATCCACAGTCTCAGTGATACCACGAAGGATGCCACATCATAGCATGGGCGAAACCTCTGTAAATATTGTAGATAGTGCCTGGACGTGGTTGTCATATGACAATGTAGATTCTAGGTTGAATTTCAATTCAATTACCTAAGGACTAAGATCCCGTGTAGGCGGGAGAAGTGTAATCTACTTCTATAGGCATGTTAGGTAAAAACACCCGGCAAAAAGCGTGGATCATCGGCGTGACATCTTGATGCAGCGTCACATGGTGGGCGTGGAATTTGGAAATGATAGCGGCATGACAATGTGCTCGTGTGTTATATAATAAAATGATTGTTGAATTTTGCTGGAATTATTGGGTTATTTTTCAGTCAAAGAAAAAAATTCAGTAAGCATCCATTCCTTATATAATATCCTTACATCAATTCGTGAAGGCGTTTTTATTCAAACACAACTCATACCATACTTCTTCTTTTTATTGACCAATTTAAACGGTTGAGGTGTCAAGAATTTTGCTCGTAAAATCTGTTCGTAATTTTTCAATGAAGTCTTAATTCTTAAATACTTTCACCCTGAAAGGCACGGAAACCCCTCAAAGTACGTTTTCGGCCATAAGAATAACAAGGAGTGAAATTTAAATTAATCGAAAAGTAACAGCTGTTCAAATATAAATAATGACTTTAAAAAACTTTTAACAGCTGTTGGAATGTAAACAATGGTGTCTGTCTGTAGTATTGAGGAGGTTAGCTCTTTCATTATGTTAAACCAGAGAAGGTTGTAGGCATGGTTTTAATGGCAATCTTATGCAGTTATTTTTTTATATAATTAATATTTAGCTGTTAGGAAAAACAAATGAAATGGACACGTTTCAAATAGGCAAAGTAATATAATTTGCGTTTTATGATAGTTAATAGGTAGGATCGCAAGTAATGTGAATGAGATACTGTAAATAAGTTGAATATTGTAATTTTACGTTTTACAGTTAACTCACTATTATGTGTGGTCAAAAGTCACATGCCGAGGTCAAGTTATAACAAGCGCATCGAGTGACGGGGTTGGCACGCGTGGCGTGAAGGAGTGTCCCCTAGTCTACTGATACTTATTGACTTTACTATAACAGCCAAAAGAACATACAACTGATTTAGATGTCAAATGGTTGGCCGCAAGATATTACAGCATGATTTATATTTTCACTCCTATCTTGGGCTGAAGATAATTCCAACATACTGTATATGAAGAGCAAGAATGCAAAACGCGTTATA
Source organism: Stictocephala bisonia (assembly GCA_035578905.1). Classification (NCBI taxonomy): domain Eukaryota; kingdom Metazoa; phylum Arthropoda; class Insecta; order Hemiptera; family Membracidae; genus Stictocephala; species Stictocephala bisonia. Next base: position 1,415,358 of record JAQJVL010000083.1, read on the forward strand.
TCCATTTTGGTGGATTTTGAACTAAGCACCGAAACACATTGCTTAGGTTATGTTACACAAGTTACTGCTGGTTTTGGTTCAAAACAAAATATATCCAGTTAGTAAAAGCTTTTTCAATATTAGTGTTTTAGTCAAACCACATTATATCCAATTTTGGTTCAAATCAAGTTATATCCAAGCGTGTTTGGTGCAGATTGAGTTATATCCATCAGCTACCTCTAGACAGATGGTGAGCACCGACCCACAATTCCTGAAGCTAAAATGAAGGACATTAATCAGCTTTTGAAAAAAATATTCGGGGATGATTATGAAAATGACGAAAGGTTTCTGTTCTACCACAATTTACCTATCGGTGGAGTTGAAGCAGATGTGGTGCCAAATGATAAATGTGACTGCTTGGACATCGAACAAAGCACTGATATAGTTTGAGCCTTTTTTACATGAACTCTTATGCTTTGTTAGTGTAAATAAACATGATGGACTCATTTAAAATATAAATAACACTAAAACATCAAATTCAAAAAATGTCAAGTTGTGCTTTTATTTTGTTCACTGGTTTTTTAACTTCTTGACTTTTTTACAAATATGTTTATCTCAAATTTGTGTTGCAAAGTGTGTTGAATAAAAGTTCACACAACCTATACTACTTTGTGTTTGGTTTAAACCCATTTAGGCCCATATCCAGTATTTGTTTCAAAACACGTTATATCCAGTGTTTGTTTCAAAACCACTTATATCCAATTTTTCTGCAGTTGTTGGTTCAAAATCAGTTAAATCCAGCAAAACTAACTCTCTGTTTGGTGCAAAATCACTTATATCCATTCTTTTTTTTCTTTTTTTGAGGAATAAAAAAAATTATATAGCAAAATTGGTGTTGCCATTAGTACCTGGTGGAACATTTACATTGATTAGAAATTAAAGGTTTACATTCTCTTCTTTAATTTACTCTTAAAACGTTTTTTTTAATTCCTGAAAAGTAACCAAAATGGATATAACGCGTTTTGCATTCTTGCTCTTCATATACCAAGTCACAAACAATTTCTTTCTCACATTATGAAAAGAGTTCATTTTTCAAATTTGAAAAAAAATATTTTCTTTAACCTGTCTTGCTCTCAGTGGTTTAGCGTCAAAAGATTTGATGACCAAAAGGAAACCTAAGAACATAAGAAACCATTGACCAACAAATATATCTTTGCCCGTTTAACATCGGCTACTAAGAAAATTACGAAACATTATTAGAAATGTGAAAACATAAAGGGCTTGCTACTTACAGTGAGTCATTTTCATATTTATGCCGTGACATAAACAGACCAACGATCGAAATTTGCATATTTTAATATACGTATACTTATTAAATCAATTAGTAATACTGCTAAACCCACCAGTCTATTGTATAGAGATTTTCAAAAACACCACAAAATAATGAGATACGATTTGTTTTATACAGAGTGGGAAAAAAATTTCATATCAGAGTTCCGTACATGTTCGGGTTATTTTTAACTTATATTCACAAAACAATGAAACGTTATAGACAAATGCTATCTATATTTATTTATCTGGCTACAAGGAAGCACTTTACAACAATAATATTTTTATTTTTTTACATTTTGACTCAGAAGAACTAATCACTTCTGTAACATCGGTAGCACTGAAATTAGAATCCATATTTTTAAATTATACACTTGTGAATTATACAAAGATTTTTTACCAAAACATGGTCCTTATTACATAATCAACCATGATTTACATAAATTCAAGACATAAACATTCTTAATTTTCAAAGATTGCGTCAGAATGCGCAGACATTCATAACCATTCCATTTCTAGATAATCTCTACAGCACCTGCACATTCTATGCACTTGTTGAGCTTTGATTACACAATATGCGATACCGGCTACTGTTGCGTCACTGTTACAAGCCAAACCGTTACTGAGTAACAGTTATTTACCGCTCCACCCTCTCCACAGTTAAAAGCCTTCTAGTTCTAACGAGAACGACGCGGCCTTCAATCTACATGGCCTACCAATTATTATTGCTCCTGGCTAAACCACTCCACTGCAATTTACTAGTCCGATCACCTGGTGATTAACACAAGTATGGCGAATGGGGTTTGCCAACTGTCCCGTGTGAGTAGTGATTTGTTTAGGGAAAGCTACATTTTCGTCTTGATATCTTTGTGGAATTTGGGTTAAACACAACCTCCAAGTCGAACTGTTTGGTAAAATCTCCCAAAATATTTTTGTTCTTCATCTTTATTTTTCAAACTTTCCGCCAATTTACATGGGCCTGAAGGCCTGTGCGTGAGCTTTATTCAACGAGTGGAGTATCGATCGTTACCTCACTTGGAGATTCGAACATTGAAACTTGCCTTTCACATTCCGAAGCCTTAGCCACTAAACCACCACGTCGGCAAAAAAGAAAAAACTAGGTGGAGACTGGTATATTTGAAAAACGTATACAAGAACCACAACAAATAGAATACATCCCTCAGTATTAATTAAAATAATGCCAGTCCAAACGTCACCTGGTTATAAAAAAAATGTTCTTAGCTCATTTTATATATTCTCTAGTATCATCTCTTCTAACCATCTGAAATAATTCAAATTTTGTACAGTTCAAAATCGTATGTTTTATATGAAACATAGCGTTTGAAAAAACCTTACTTGGATAAAAAAAAAAAAAAAAGGTAAATATATTTAATCGTTTCCTTACAACTAATATTTATTCTTAATATATTAAAATCACTTGAAAGTACAACTAGAATGAACAGTTTAAAATGACGTGTATTCTACAGTGACCAATAAAATGAACTTATAAAATTAAATACGAACTCACTGGCGTATTGTAAAACTAGTTTAACACTTGTTAACGTAGTTTGTCTCATTTAAATTTGTCTTAAGTATGTTAAAAAATACTTTCTATATTTGTCAAACATGCATCGAGTGAGCGAGGGTCATCATGGCTTATGGGGTGAGTAAGAGGGTGCATAAATAGTAGCAATGACCAGGACATGTTAGTTCATCCCTATCATAATACAAATGAAACGTGTCTTATGATCGAAGAAGAATTATACGTTTTTTTTTATTTAAACTGGAATATTTATGTTAAAATATGTATACGAAACTTTTTAATTTGTTAGCGGAATTAATTGTATTATATTATAAATAAATTACTAGCAGAATTACAATGAATTATACGTGATGGTATCTGTAGCATTTCAGCACTGTAATTCCTGTAGTTGGGATTTTACAGTGTACTGTCTTGGTATAATTCTGTTGGATGAATAGAATTAACGTATATATAATCTGTTCGTCTTCATATGGGCAGCAGTTGCTCCGTGTTGTAGCACTGAGCTACTATCCGGCTTGAGAACATAGCGTTTCGCCCTGCGCATGTTTAGCTTATTCAGTACAAAGATTAAAATTGGGTAAATTCAGAGTATGTGAGTATGTGTATTATTAATTTCCAATCAATTATTAAACCTTTATAAAGAAGAATAGCGCCGTTTAACCTGAGCACTACGTATTTTAGACGGTTAGTAGCGCCGTAACTTCCACATGAAAAGCATTGCAAATGCATTTCAAATACTGCCAACTGAACATGAAAAGGAGATTAGTTAACACCACTCCAAACCATCAACTAAGGTTCTATTCAGACCATCACCTGGACTGAGGATAGCTATCTTAAATGGGAAACTTGCCTTGTATTTATTAGTTTTTGGTTTAAATGTCCTCTTTTACCTTTGTACTTTTCTTAGAAATAATAAAAATAGATTGAATAATAATGAAGATATCCAAATGAGAATTCTGTTTTTTACTGAAATTTTTACCTCTTTACAGTCTCTTAATTATTTGGAAATCACAAAAATAAACTATTGAACATATTTTAAATTGTAGTATTTATTTTATTCCAGTTTACTTTTAGACCATTATGCAGCGTTTTTAAAGCTTCTAAGCTCTGCAGACTATTGAGGGTTAAATCTACTGTCTATAACATAAATGCACTCCTATTTTATTTTACTAGATTTATTTTCACTAAAAATTTTAAAAGTGGCAGTGACATCATATAAAGTCATATTTTTAGCTATCGATCATATCATAGAAACCCTATTATTTTTATGGATGAGTATTGTTTTTAACCTAAAAAGAGCTTTCAAGCTTAAATGTGTTTGTTGTTAAATGTCAATTGTTAAATTTTAATACATAGACACAATAAAATAGTAATACCATAAATAATTTTAGTTAATTTTTTAAACGTCCTAAAGCGATTTCAACACTATGATAATGGAAGTTTCACTATCTAACCATTTTTATATTCATTGAAACTTTTATTCGTTATATTTTCATGACGAAACGAATACATGAAAAAAGAACAAAATAGCTACATCTGGCTGGCCTGTAACAAAAAGATAACAAAAAAATACTAGCCAAAAAATCACTCAGATGAACATAACAAGCTAAAGTGGCAATGAACTGGCATTAAGCTCAGCTGTATACGTTTAGAAGGTTAGATGTATACTACACAACCTTCTTGACCCACCCACCCACCCATACAAGTACAGTGGTATTGATATATGATATGTCATATATATGATATTTGCTCAAATATCATATGTCAATATATGATATGTCAATATATGATGCATGTCAGCAAAAAGGCTGCCAAAATAAACCAATGCCATGCTGCACCATCTGGCATGTCTGTGTTCGTGGTGTTATTTTGGACCCCCTCCAGAAATCGCATGCCCATCGACTATCGCCCGTCTCCATGCCAACTCTACGGCAGACAGTCATAAAGTTGACCTCACCTGCATGTACTTTAACAGTATTTCAGGATCAGTGAGCAGGGAATATTTCTGTAAATTCTTATTCAAAAGGGCTACTTCATATTTAGAATTACATTAAAAGTATTTAATAAATAAAGCGAATATTCAAATCTATCAAAATTATAACTTATTAATTAATATTACATGACCAATATTAGTACTTGAAATATTGTAGGCCTACCTTTTGTTAGTATTTTAAGTTTTCCATTCTAAGACACACAAAAAGGAAAGAATTTTACATGACTGGTATTATTACTAGTTTCGAATTTGGCCCTATTCTGTAGGATTTTCACAGTTTTAAAAAAGTATTGATAATATTAATTTAAGCGGAGTAGAATTGTTTGATTAAACTGAATATAAAATAATATGAAAGCAGAATGCATGTGAATATCATATATATATTGCCTCTAATGTCGGAAAACCAAAGGCCAGTATATTTAATGGCTTTTACGTGGATTCTGTTGGTTCCGAACCACGTGATTTAGTTTTATGGCCAATAAATACAAATAATTTAATTAAACAGTAAAATACTTATAGTGTAACGTTTATATTCATTTATATGGCCATTATCGAAATGTATAAAATTAATACACATAAAAAAACTTTCTGAGATCTTTTAGAGTATATTATTCTCCAAAATAAATAAAAAGTATGATTACATTTTAACTCCTCTTCCAACATTTGTTTTATTCATGAACTATTTTCGATTTTTGCAACCGGAAGTTTTCTATTCATGTTACCTAGTCTATCTTCTTTACCGCATGTCTCCTCATGGCTGATATCCAGTTGCACCGGCGGTCAAAGGAATTTCCACGGGTCAAAACATTCCTCCGTCCGAAAAGTGTCCAGATGCACCGGTGGTCAAAATCTACCCACCTCACTTATCCCCGCTGCAAATTCCTTCGACCGCCGGAGCCGGTGCAATTGGAAGGCCCCTTCCTTCCCCACCCCACTACATTTCTTCAAACATAGTTTATAAGTGTTTAACAATTTCGCAATGGAATATTCTATCAAACACTTGCCGATGTTTCGTGGCACATACTAATGGTAGACCATAGCAGGTTCTAACTAATAAATATGGTAACTATGTATTTAATGTTTAATTTTGTGTTTATCCGTGGCAACACTAACATCTAACCTAACCTAACCTAACCTAACCTAACCTAACCTAACCTAACCTAACCTAACCTAACCTAACCTAACCTAACCTAACCTAACCTAACCTAACCTAACCGACTCATGACTCATGTCATAACAAAGGGTGTGGAATTTGGCACGGTCAGCTTGGGGTTACTGTACTAGGAATCCGGCCTGGTTGGACTTTCCCGGCTCATGTCATAAACAAGGGCCTCTGGTGCAATTGGAACACCCCCCAAAAGGGGCTCCGGTGCATCTGGACACATCAGTTTGGGGCCGATCCCTGACCCCGGTGCAATTGGAAATCTCCCCTCCTCATTCCAATTGCGTGTCCTTGTGTACCACCCCATAGAATCCTGCATGTAAGCAATCATGAGCAGCATTGATGGTTCAGTGCTGTATACAATAATTGTATTATTGACCCTAAATTCTATTCAAAGTGGCATATTCAGCCCTGGGAAAGATGCATCGAGAATGTATCCACTCATAACTTAGAGGTATATTAAATAGAATTACAGTTAAATATCTAGTAATCAAATATTTTGAGTATGTGGATTTATTTTTTCTTTACGGCAGTCTATGTGCTTAGCAAGAAAGTATAACTACTGATAAAAATGGCCAAGGAGTAAATTTATTAGCCAGCTGACTACATTCATTTTAAAAGTACATATGAAAATAAACCTTAAAAAACCTCTGTTGTCTCCTTACCTCACTCACACTAAATAGTTTCCCCTCACAAGCCACACATATTTTACCAAAAGCAAATCATATAAATGATGCTGGCTACTGTACATGTAACTAATACGCGGCATGCCTCAGGGGTCCGTTTCATCGCCCATATTATTTACAAAATCCCCTCTGCTCCAGCCGGCTGTAAGTTAACAGAATGTCGTCATTTGTCTGTCTGTCTGTCCGCCCTCAATATCCCCCGCACATTTATTCTTACCCTCCTTCCTTGGTTATCATCCCCTCAACCCATCCCGGCATCATTCAGACACGTGTGGACAATATAAGTTGACAACGGAGGCAACGAAATGAAAGGAGTGGTTTCGTGATTGGGGAAAGAATAAATGATGTATAACAATAGATGTCATGAGGAGAGCTTAAAATACTAATAAAATAATGAAAAAGTTTAAGAGGTAAATCAGTTAACTTTAAGACATTTTGTGAATTAAATAGTCGAGGGCTGTAAATATGAAGCTGATTAATATTTGTAATAAGAACTGGAACAGTGAACAGATCATTTGATCAATCTCAGATATGTTAAAGAACGGAATAAAACATTAAAAACAGTATTCATTATTTTAGTATCAGTAAAGAATGAATACTATGAATACAAGGTAAAAATAAATAAATAAATAAATAAATTTTCCAGACATAATGACAATAGTGTACCGTAAATATTGTGAAACATTAAATTATACGAATACATAAATAATGATTATCAAGTACTGTATCACCAATAAAAAATGAAGCGTAATACACAAATAGATAAACGTAGATATTAGATAGCAATGTATACCATATTATCTTAGTAATACGATATCAACAATATGCAAAATGCTTTATAAAGAGAATATAATTAATGGATTTTTCTTTACAGCATATTTTGCGCTTTTCTTTACTACATAAAACTTGTTATATTATGGTTTTCATGACTCCTTTTTATTGTTACCATTTAAAATAAGATGTACTTCTTTAACGCAATTTAATAAAATTGTAATATATATTTTCCCGTTATATTCAATAAAAATATTAATATATTAACTAAGCAAATATTCTATAAGTTTCACTGTTATAGATTATCTTTAGAGCAGTTGTTTTATTTGAATATAAATATACAAATGTTAGTAACACGTACTGATATTCACAGTCATATGTTTTGAATAGTTGTAATTTTCAAGCGAATATTTCAGTGAACCAATACGTAACTCCTGTGTTTTCTTCAGACAAGAAAAGATAAATCGAGGGCCCATTCCCATAAGATAAGTCAAACTATCCGTTTTTGCACACCAGTGTAATAGATATTCACCCAAACATTTTAATTCAATCTTATTTTTTATTTGTTTAATGTTATTGTTTAATTTTTTTCATTACTATGTAAATTGTTATTTTTAATGTTTGAGAATTCCCAGTTCTGTTGTATTTTGTTCACATGTCAGTAATCCTCTGCTACTAACATACAAACATATTTTAGAGGTGAGATCTAATTTACCAATTTTAACTAAATATACTTTTATAAAAAAAATATGTAACATTAGGAAACTATATAAAACTAGCATTTTTAATACTCTTAATTTTGTATTGAGAAGTTTTTTGAAGACAATGCCGACAACAGTGTAGACTAAACACGAATAAAGATTATGAGATTTTTATAAATTATTTAATTCAATCAAATCTTAACTGAGTTAAATAAATATTTCTCAACCACTACATAACTAAAGGTCTACATGATATATATTTAAAGTATCTGTATGTATGTTAGTATGACCTGGCTGTTTATATTGAATTTTATTAGAACAGGATTAACCTATTGTGACTCGTAATTTCTTTGTTGTCTAGGAAATGTTATGGTTTGAGTAGACAAGAATAAACATTCTTATAAACCATTAAAAGAACATATTTTATTGCTCGAGATTATTTAATTTTAATATTTTTTCAAAGAAACTTTATAAACATATCCTAAAGAATTTTACTTTTATGTTAGGCCTTGAAAAAACTGCCTCTGCCATGCTCATAATCCTTTCACCAGTTGAAAAAAAAAAAAAAACGGAAGGATTCGTAAAAAACGAATACAAAAGTACAAAAAATATACACTGGCAAAAAATTAATGCTTCCGATTAAGCCATTGTAATTACAGAATAAGAGAATATTGCATAACAGGAAAATTTCACTAAAAAAAAAAGAAGGTCGTTGAAAAAGGAAAACAGATAGGGTGAATCGAAAAGTCTTATACCATAAATGATAATGAGAGGGTATTTTATTTTTTAATATCCTGGAATAATATTATTTTTTATAGTTATTTATCAATATTATATTGTGTAAATAGTGAATTTTAAACACTTTTTAAAGAAAACCTATGAAGTAGTAAATTTGATAACACTGTTGTCTATGGCAAATTCTAAATTATTTGGATTATTGTACACTGTGGGAAACAAATGAACGAAAATGGCTTGCCCATTGGGGTAGGAAAAAGAATAATATATTTCTAGGCCAGGAGAGGGGGGAGGCAGACGAAATATATTGGCCTGAACATTTATGTGAAAATGTATCAATTTATTTAGAGGAATGAAATTAGTTATCGTTTAATATATACTTTAGTAATCTACTTCAAAACTACATTAGGTGAATATTGTAATAAATAGACTTCGTTTGGTAAAGAAAGACTACGTCGGTAAATGTACTATAATATTAATTTAGTTTTTGCTGATAACATTATTAATTAAATTTTGCGAGTTTTATCTATTACCTCAATGAAAAATTGCTACTTTTTCACTGTTCTAATAATCGGATACTTCAACAAGCAATAATTCCTCATTTGTTCTCACCCTTCACTTTGAGGATTCATTTTCATCCCTAATAAATTGGGGATTAACTTTGTCCTGCTTGGGGCTGGATACGAAGATCCGCCAAAGTCCGCCAGTTTTACGGCAAAGAGTAATGGCAGCGAGAGGGCTGAGGGACGGATTTTTCTTGTTGACTTGAGCGATAAATATTCATTTAGATCTAATCTCGCCCCTCTCCCGGTATCTTGGCGATGTCATCACTCTGGGGTAGGTTTAGGGACTGGCGGAGAATAATGATTTAAATTGTTTGAAGAATGAAAAATGTAGGCTGATGAAGCTGTGAAATTGTGCAACAGATCATCAGCTAGATTATTTGTAGAATACCATGTTCAATAATTTTCAGATGCAAAAAAATGTAATAAAATATTTATTAACATTATTTTAATTTAAGTTTGTACATGTAATAAAAATTCACATTAATTTAAAAAATTAATTAAATTATAAGTTAAACTTAGCCTAAATACTACTAAATTGGTTAAACAGGGGAAATTCGTAAAAAATATTGAACGAACATTTGCTAAAAAACAAACTTTATAAGTCATCAACTTGTGCTGAACATTTAATTCAAGAAAACCAAAATGAAACTCACTGAACAATAACAAAAGTACATGTTAACCTTCAAGTTTAACTAGGGTCAACTTTACCCTACTCTATTTTTAATACATATTTTTTAGTAAATAAAGAAAAAACTGAAAATTTAGCATGCAAGTAATTTTAATCGGCCCTTTTATATTTTTATTGTTTAAGTTATTTTTAAACACATCGATGTGTTTGTTGTAAAGTCTACAAATTATATTGGAGTTTTAAGACCCAAGTACAACAGTTACGAATGCCATTTTAATATATTCTTTAATGGGAATCAAGAGAGCAATTAACGATAAACTAAGTTCCATGCTGTGATGAGTGATAAATTATAAAAAAATTTAATAAAAAATGGAAAGTAAACATATTTTTCTTGTTAACTTTTCTTTAGTTTTCATAACTAAATTCTACTATTTTTGTACAGTATACGAAGAAAATATTTGAATATTTCCAAATTGTGAACATTGTGGTCTTAAAACACGTTAATTTCCGGTTTAAAATATATTAGTTTTGTTATTTACAAGTTTTGTTATTATTGTTGGGTTGCATATGTTTTAGTGATAAATAATTATAAAGGTTTTGAAAACTTACTTAAATATGAAACTAAATGAGATACTTTAAAATATAAAATATCAAAATAGAAGTAGATGAACATCATATACATTGTTTTAAATAAGGAAAACACAAAACAAAATTGGTTTATGGAAGCGAATTCAAATATACCCAAAGAAAATAGCCAGACTACTCAAAACGAAGATAATATAACTGCACTCGTCGTGCTACCTATAAAGTGATATAAAACTGCAAAAAGAGTTAGAGTTAGACAATTGCCTGAACGTAGCCTCTTATCAGACATTTTATTCGATAAGCAAGCGGAAATAGTGTATTTTTATGTTATTTTATGTTAATTTATTAAGGAAATACATTTTAGGTATTTCTTTGGATTACCGCGAAGATTCATTTAATTTTTTTTTTTTTTTAATTCTTAACGATATAGACGTATTGACAAGGTAGCTGTCAGCAATGAACACACATCCTTGACAGCGTGTATTCATCGTTGTTCACGACGTCCCGTGACCTTGTCAAGGCAGGGTGTCTTGGTCAGTGCCAAGCCAAACCCATGATGTAATGAATGCTGGAATGTTCGTTGCTGGTGCCAACATCGTCCCGTGACCTTGGCCAGAGTCAAGGAGGAATGCCAAGTAATCTAACGAACATTGACGGGTCCTGAAGAGAACCTAGAATATAACTTAGCAGATAAAGTATGCATAGGCGAAACATTTTCACTTTGAGGTAATATATTGTGTAAAGAAAATAACGTAATACGTTTTCTGCGTCAGTAAATAAATATTTAAAAACTCGATATGTGTTTACTAGTGTACGGTTACAGTTGGGTGGGTGGTTCAGTACCACAGTACGCATAATAGCTTACACTAAACAACTTAAGTTAAACTCATCACTATGCATTCAAGCGGGCCAATATTATCTATGCGATAAGATACAAAGCAATCGAACGTCACTCAACAAACATTTATTGCAAATAAAGTCACTATTTTTTTAATAATTTTTTTGAATTAATCATCCAAGCAAACATCTGGAAAGAAAGCAAACTTTCTTTATTTAACAATTGAAAAGCACGGATGATCCAGTGAGTATATTGCACTAACTGATTCAGTTCATGTGCTTGTTTGGTGTTGAGTGGTCTTGATTTGTATTATACGATAAGTAAGGAAGACTACTGAATTTTGTTTTAGTTACACTTTTTGAAGTGATCATGATACAAAAAATCTGGGAAACACTAGGCCTTTGAGGAAGCAGGAAGACGAATGTACTCTAGCCCGAAAATATACTGTAACAAACCAAAAATAATAAAATAAGCTTTGGAAACTTATACGAAGAAAGCACTAAGCATTGTTATGGTACCATTAGGTTTGTACAAACGATATTTGAGTTAGTATGGTTTATGAATTAACTGAGAAGATTTACCATTTTTAGTACGAGCAGTGAAACGGTCATAAATGTCCGACTATGATAAATGAAAAGATATTATTCTCTCAGCGAATGCAAAAAGTTCCGTTCTTTCCACCATTTGGTATTATTTTGTTATGTATTTTCTCTGTTACTGAGCAATATTTATCAATTTTGTTTTATCTTTCTCAAAAATATCAGATTGTATTAAATTTTTTTACTATCCATGTTTGTTGTGATTTGAGTTTTGTTAGGAATTCGGTTATATTGTGAGACTAGTCTCTGGTAATAACTGTACTAATAAGAACATTGAAAATAATATTTGGTTTTTCACACCCTTGAAAACAAAATTAATTTTATAACACGTGATAAAAATGTAAATATTACACAAAACAGTATAAGTTTATCGTTTATATTTTCGTTTACAATTATATATGTGAAATAACACGTAAACATGTTTAATTGATCTTGCAACATTATGTATTTATTCTAAAGATAAGATATCCCTTTAAATTTAGTATGTACGATAGTTAAAATAATGGAGCTTATTTTTCTAGTTATTAAAATTAAGAACACTTTTCTTCATATTGTCTATATAATGTATGCAGATTATATACTAAAATGAATGCATATATAGTAAAAAAGCAATGCAGTTATATTTCCATCCCTTAAAAGAGAATGCGGACGATGTAAAATCAGTCTTTGAAAGAAGAGAATTCCATTTATCATTAAGCACATAGAGATATTTTCTTCTTCTAAGTGATTAGGTTGGCTACACTGCTTAGTCAAGGGATATTTATTTGATCATCTGTTTTTGCCAGTAATACAGATATTCAATATTAGATTTAGAGGTTATTAATGACACTCAAATAACTTAATTTATTATTTTGAAAAAGCAGGAAAATCGGAAAGTAAGAATGGTTAATTATTTAAATGTTTGAAACTTCCTCTTTTCTGTTTAAGTGCCACTAAACAAATTAAAATGAGGAGTGAAATTGATTTTTACAGTTTATTTAGCTTTAAGTTTTACAGTGAACTTGACAACTTCCCGTAATAGCTTTTAAAGCGGGAATTTTGTCACTAGCTACAATAGTTTCCCTATAACCCACACATTTTAACACATTGATGTTAAATTTCAGGTATTTAAAGTACTATTACGATTTTGAGTCAATATATCAATAAATTTTGAGTCACATAATTCATTGATAGTTTCTATATCTTGTAAGTTTATGTAAATCACAATTAATGACAGCACGGAAGGACAGCGGTTAAGTATTCGGAATATGATATGCATTTTCCTAAGTTCAAACCTCCAACTGAACTAACAGTCATTAATTTACTTGCTGAACAAAGTTTATGCACAGGCCTGCAGGTGCATGTAAACTGGCGAGTGAAATAAATAAGTGTTGACAGAAGTCAACTAAAAATTTTAATTTTTATTGAAAATAGGTTTTGAGACTTACCAAGTGTACGAAGCGAATTATGGACATTTTTACATTATGTTAATCAAAAAAGTGTGTCTATATAAATATTTCCGTGAAAACCAACGTCAACTCTTATCATTCAAACCCATTTATTGTTATCTTAAAATTTTTTGTTTATTACTTTAATTTTAAGTTAGTTTTCAAAACAAAAACAAATAGGTATTCGTTATTTCATCACAATTAAAAAGAACTCCCTTGGAATATTACATCAACCCTCACCGTATCTTAGAGAGGTTGTACGCAGTTCGGGGGAAACTTTAGAGCGCCATCTACAAAGTTGAATTAAGCCGGTAATCGAGGGTAAAGGATTTGGACTGGTAAAAGAGGCTACCAGCGGTTAAAATGTCTTAATGTGATTCGGGCTCCCCATAGAGGCAATTCACTGGAATAATTTATCCACGACTCAGACGGCTCGGTTCCAAGAGAAGGATCTTAACTCTAAACTCTTAAACTTATAAGAATTAAAACATAATTTATCATGATGAAATATTTACACTTGTACAAATATATCTGAGAATAGGAAAATAACATCTTAACAATTATAATATTTTTCAAACAATTTCAACAGAAATTACAAAAAATAAACATATTTTGGATCTTTTCCGTAAATTCACTACCACTACTTATTTTCCCCCCTTTAATTCACTACCACTTGATAAATATTCTATTACTCTAAAAACTGTTCTCCAATCATTTCTACGTCCACTATGGTATTCCTTATCCGTTAGGAATCCGATATCGCTGGCCTTATCACTTTCCAAGAACTTTCACACGGAGAGCGCATTCAAAGGTAAGTCAAACATTAGATTTACCAGTTTATGGTTAACAGTTTTAAGCCACCTAACTTAACCAAACATAACCGTAATTACGACAAAAAAGTAGTGGTAGTGAAGTAACGTAAAAAGTAATAATAGTGAATTAACGGAAAAGATCCACACACTTTTAATTAATTTCAGACTATTATTTACAGAAAAGTTCTCTTGAAATATTATTAACGCATTTTTAAATGTGTAAGTAGTAAAGAAAAAAATATCAGTGTTATACTTTTACATTCTTGTCTTTGTCCGCACAAATTCTTATGTTTATAAGTAATGTCTCTAGTCATTTCTTTACTTACAATTAAAATTTAACGAACAGTTCCTTTTGTATTTCATATAATTTATAACTTCAACAATCTGATGAAAGATATAAGATTAATTAAATTTAGAAATATATGCATACAAAGTAATTGGGTTCAGCTGAAGCGTGGTGAGAGCTTAGGTTTTCAACTATTATAGCGCTTTTAGGAGAAAAAAAATAAAATGTAATTATTATGTCCTACCTTTCTTCCACGAAAGAACAAACAAATTTAATTTCTCTGCTACATTATAATGTTACTTATAATTTCATAAATGAATTACTAAAACACTTTTCAATATTGGTTTATTTTAGAAAATAAACCATATATTGGTTTTATATATGGAAAATATGCGTTTCTCTAAATATCAAGCATGTTAATTTTATGGCCAGTTGCTGTAAATATTTTACAAATAATGTACAGAAACAAACAGTAATTTAACTTTTTCAAGAAATTAATCAACGAAATTCACGCAATTTCCAATATAGGAAGAAATGGAAAAATAAAAACAAAATATAGCTTCAGTTGGGAATTTTCAGTATTTTCTGTAAAATAATTTAATGTGTTGCACGTTAAAAAGATTCTTTAGTGAACTTAACTGCGGATAAAAGCTAGGATATGTCTTGAATAGAGATTGACTATTAAATATGGCTATATAAAGGAAGAGGAAGAAGAGGATAGCGGTTGATAAACGACACAAAAGAAGAACAGAAATACGAAAGAACAAAGATAATGGGGATGCAACAAACAGGTATTGTGGAAGGGTACAAGAGGGCCTGCATGAAGGCAAAATGCCAATAATGATGATGATGAATGAAGAATAAGATAATAGTAAAAAATAAATGTGTCCTCTTCATGGAGATCTATAATTGCAAGTGGTATATTCAAAACAAAGTTAAAAAAGTCCATCTTCAAGCTTAATTTCTAAAGGAGGGCAAAGAAATGTTTCCACAATCACAATAAGAAAGTGGATCACAAAAGTCGTTACAAACGGAATGGGGCAGGTAAGTACATTGTTGTGCAGATTTATGAAAAGTGACTCCCGAGGGCATCACGTATTGTTCGTCCTGGTTTGCCTACAACAATCACCATACTACGTGCTGAGCCTCAACAATACACTCACATTGTTGTGTAAATGATTTTATGTGGGGAGTTTCTCCGGTCATCTTCTTTATTGAGTCTTGTGTTTGTGGTAATATTGTTTATGACGAATTTAAGTGTTAGTAAAAAACTTTTTATATTTTTATCACTTAATAAAACAAAGTGTACGTAATTTGTTATATATTTTGTCTGATATGCTTGAATTTTCTTAAAATTAAAATAACATTTATTACATAGGTGTAAGGAATATGATGTTACATTCCTTCCCTAAACGTTCTTCGAATGTATTATATTTGGTATATTGTACACTACAACACAACAATCAATAATGGTATGTGTTAAAACATTATTAGTTACAAAATATACTAATGATAAATAATTTATTATGTATAACACACGTTAAACGAATTTTAGATTGTGAATCTTTCTATAGAAACTATCGCTTATTATATATAACGAAAATATTTACATTTCCCTTATTCAGTTTTGTGGGTAATGGTTCCCACAGGAGACCAATAATGACCGGGTAGGTGGGCTACAAGGGCTGGATCCTGCAGACGGTCACCCATCCAAGGAGCAGCCTCGCTGAATTCTGTTTGATACCGTTATCTTGCGATACCGCAAGCTTGTTTATTACATGTTTACTTCTACAGGATGTCCCTGAACTGTCTGAGGATATTTATAGGTATTGATTGTGGGTTAAAAACAAAACATAACATCAAATTTAAAATTTTCAAATCACCTCCGGTACCCGTACAGCCACCATTTTGTATTTTTTACAGATTTTTTATTTTTAATACTATTTAACCTATTGAGTTAAAATTTGATATACACATTAATAAAACAATTTTATTACTGAAATAAAAAAAAAAATAAAAAACCTTTTTTAATTATTTTCCAAATTGAGGTACTTTGTAATGTTTGATCCTTAATAACTTTTTAAAGGTAAGGAACAAAAAAAATTATAAGATTAATTTTTTTAGCAAATTAAACTGTTAATGCAAAAAAGTAAAGTCGAATGAAACCAGATGACAAACAATTGACATTTGAGTATTTTTATATTTTATCATTTACGCGTCAATGTGTACAGCCATGGTGTCGTGCCACGAATCAACCACAACAATACATCAGGGATATATTCTGATTACTTTCATCCAAAACATTACATTAAAGTGATTTGTGATGGTATTGTAATAAAAATATTCCTAGCAGATGATTTTCGTTGTAATTAAATTAAAAATTAATTTTAACCTTAAGCAGAGCCCTAAAAAATAAAAATGTTGTAAAATTTATTTTCGATACAAAGTAGTTAGTTGACACAAAACAAGTAAAATTAAAAAACATTATATTAAATTAAAACTTTAATTAAATTTATTTTCACTTATGAACCATGCTCAAAATTTGAGCCCAAACACAGCATTTTCCTCCTTAATAATCAATTCCACTGTATGTTTAGGGCTGAGCAGGTAGGTTAAGATCACTGTACGTGTAGGGGTGGGCGGGTGGGTCAATTCCACTAAAGATTTGGAATTGACCCACGTAGTAAAATTTAGTAAAATTATGACCATTTTCATAATTTTACTAAAGATAATTTAGCACAATATAATACAATACAATACAAATCTCTGTATTAAAATGTTTTGGATGAAAGTAATCAGAATATATCCCTGATGTATTGTTGTGGTTGACTCGTGCGGCACGACACCATGGCTGAACACATTGACGCGTAAATGATTCAATACAAAAATACTCAAATCTCAATTGTTTGTCATCCGATTTCGTTCAACTTTACTTTTTTGGATTGAACATTTAACTTGCTAAAGAAAGGTATACTTATAATTTTGTCGTATTCCTTACTTTTAAAAAGTTACTAAGGATAAAAAATTTCATAGTGCTACCATTTTGAAAATAATTAAAGAAGGTTTTTGATTTTTTTTATTTCAGTAAGAAAGTGGTTTTCAAAATGTGTATATAAAATTTTAACTCTATAGGTTAAATATTTTTAAAAATAAAAATAATTTGTAAAAAATACAAAATGGTGGCTGTACGGGTCCCGGAAGTGATTTAGAAATTTTAAATATGATATTATGCCTTGTTTGGCCCACATTCATTTCCCAAAAATGTCCTCAGATTGATCGGGGACACCCTGTATACTTTTACAAAATTTTTAAAACCTCTTTTACAAATATAAATACAATACTACATACAAAGAGTAAGTAGTATTCTATTAAAAATAGTAATTATTACACATCAAAATAATTTACTGTTCTTAAAGAAGGGAGGACAAGAAATAAAAATGCCGAAGTTAAGATGTGGATTTCCCAACAGCCAACCAATATGAGGGGGACGGTAGGGTGAGATAAGGTGAGACAGCTGATTTTGACAGATTCAATTCCAAACGTTGCTCAGCAGTGGACAGTGATTTTTTATATAAGTCACAACATGTGTTATAGGATTTCCTCAAGGTTTTTATTTTATTTTTATTACTTTTTGAATTTTATATTATGTTAAGGGTTAACTTATGAACTTTTATATGTAATCCGTTAATATTTGTATATAAATTACTACATAAAACATATTTGAGTATTTTTTATACTTTTGTTGTCTTGGTATGTTCATATTCTACAGATAAACATAATAATTACATCATTGATAAATAAAATGATATCCATAAATTTACGGAGATTAACTTGCCGCTTAAAAAGTTAATTATTTTTCAAAATTGTTTGTCAGATGACCAATATTTAAATGCTAAAAATGTTAAAAATATAAGAGATCATGTGCTTACAATTAAAATGTAAAAACAGTTATAAATATAAATAAATCCATACCATTGTTTAAATACATTTCAATTTAGTGAAATTAGCCCGAACAGTTTATTAAAAATAAAAACCCATTTTATAAGAATCCTAAAAATAAACAAATAATTAGAAAGAGCAATAACTTTTCATTATTTTTCTCACATAGTAATTATTGACGATTATTGATTACAAATTGAAATTTTTCTTTGTAGTTCCATCCCTATAACGTAAGGATCGTAAATGTTATTTACTGGAATTGACTGTCATGATAATAGTGTTTCTTGTATTTGTATTGTTTTAAAAATATTTTTAGTTACATTTTGCGTATATAAAATATTACACTTACAAATAGTTTAGATACAATTAAGATGAAATGTAATCTCTTATATAAAATAAAAATTTGCTTGAAAACATTTACAAAATCAATTTACGACACTCTTATAATCTAAGAGTATTACAATTTAAAATCGATGTATTCTTATTTTACTAAAAACACTCTTAGGATGGACTTCATCCATCTATTTTCCAAGATAATAAGAATAGTTGGGAACAAAAGGAATGAAGACAAGGAGACGCGAACTTTAAAGGATTTCTAGCACTCCAACTATTTCCAAGCATTCTTTACATTTCACACCAACTGTCGGAAAGACTGTTTCTACATAGGGCTTACCATTATTCTGTAATTTTATTTTACATTTCATATCTAGAACACTTAAAAACAACACAAGATTTATGTTTTAAAATTTTCTTTACAAAGAGTATTTAAAGAAACTACAAAATATGAAATTAGGCCATTAACACATTTAAAGTTATTATTATCATTAACATTTTAGGCTGTAACCAAGAACACGATTAAAAATATATATATAGTAAAAACGTTAACAGTTTCGGAGGGGAATTTAAGGTACGTAAAAATTGAATTTGGAAATTAATATATTACGTCTTACATTCCAGCTTAATTTTTTTTAATTTATATAATTTCTTAATCACCTACGAAATCACGTCTACCAACCGATACATTGCTTTGTCAAGAGATGTGGCCTGTTTTGCTTTAAAAAATTCTCATACTAATATTTATGGAAGGGGATAAATATTTTATTCATAAGGTATTCCAAGTTTATTGGATATTTCCCATCACATAAACAAACAAAATCATTGTTAATATTAAACGTTCCTTTTGGCGTTCTTTATCGCTGTTGATTTGCGACGCGTTTCGTCAACACAGTGACATCTTCAGGCATCTATTAAGCAGCTTTTTGAATATTATTATAAAATAGTTATTGTATAGTTTAATCATATTTTGTGCAATGACTATTTTATAATAATATTCAAAAAGCTACTTAATAGATGCCTGAAGATGTCACTGTGTTGACGAAATACGTCGCAAATTCAACAGCGATAAGGAACGCCAGAAGGTACGTTTAATATTAGAAATAGTGGACGTTCTAGTAGTAAGAAATGAACTCCAAAATCATTGTGTTTGAAATTGAAATATTTTTTCACATGTTCACGTTGAGATGCAGGCTATGATGGGTGCTTTTTAGTATATGTCAAACTACTAATATCGTAGGTTTAGATGTAATGAGGGTTGTATATATCAAGTCAAAACGTCCTGCATGGCTAATTGAAAGCATTAGGAAAAATGTCCAACAGCCACAACCTATAGAGTTTTAAGTGTGTTAAGTACAAGAAACCAAGTCAGTCTTGTAGGACTACAAACTATATAAGTCAATTTTCCTTCCATGTAACTTAATTATGTATTTTGAGTCAAAAATATAACCAAGAGAGAAACCCAATCAAATATTCCATTATTATCAACTTTTAAAACAAATGATTTTACTCAGTTTCAAATTCAATATGGAATGAGAAAAGATTGACATAGTTAAAAGGTAGGAGACCAATGGATATCATTCACGTCAGTTGTAGCAAGTCTGAGCTAACTTTCCTCCACGAGTCCACTTCAGTACACAGAACAATAAAAGTCCCGACTGGTCCATCCACTTTAAGCTTTCTACTGTTTTACACTCGGAAACTTGTTCCGTTATGACACTGTAAAAGGCAGACACTCTTCCTAAATGGTCAAACGAATTATTCAAATAGTTAGTTACCAGTTTCACTGGTTTTACGAAAATAAACTTATGTAAAGTTACTCTTGCCTCAGCCTTGTTTTGTTGGAGGTAAACAATTTTTCTTTAGGCCTATAATTTCTCTCACCCAAATGATCAATTTGCTTACAATACCCTAGTTATATCAATTTAGATTCATAGCAAAAATGTATACTTTTAAAAGTTAACCTATAACACTGAAATATTTTCAAATTTTTTTTATTTTTATTTTTTTTTTATTTAAAACTTCACTCGCCAGTTGACATGGGCCTACAGGCCTGTGCGTCAACTTTATTCAACGAGTGAAGTACCGACCGTTGGCTCAGTGGGGATTCGAACCTTGGACCTTGCCCTCCGCAGTCCGAAGCCTTAGCCACTGAGCCACCACGCCGGCATTATACATTGTAAACGTATTATTAAATACATAGGTAGATTTTTTAAAACTTATATCATTTACTGGAATCCAAATAACATGATCACAACAATTTCTAAAAAAACTATTAAGCTTAGAACCGTTAAACTTGGAACAAATAATCGTTATTAGTTTGCCCTGTATGTGACTAAGATATGATTTTAAAACAGTTTCTCTAAAAGTCCTTAAATAACGAGTAAATATCTACTGTTTTAATAATTAATTAAGTAAAACATACGCAGCTCTAAACTTGAATATTTACTGACATAATATACCCGATCAATTTATCATCATTGTTCCCATTACTAAATAATATTTGAATAGAATGAGCTATCAAACAAACATAATATCATTAAAATTGCCTATTTTATATTTACCATATTACGATGAAAGTATGAATAAAAGTACTTAAAGATAATTTATATTAAAATAAAATTGTTAAACTTGGCCATACACAATCTAATAGATTTGTTGCTATAATAGTTTAAAGTAAATAAGCTATAATTTGTAACCTTAAAATAGATACTTCCGTCTGTTTGAAATAATGGTATTTTAACAATACTTATATCATGTAAATTGATTATTTAAAGTACTTTCAAATCAACTTTCACAATGTTCGGGATATGAAATGCTATCAACATAGAACAAGTGTAACATAGAAAATATGTATCAGTACTTTATTATTTTATGACTAAACACGTTAATTTACTATTTAACAGTGAATGAACAATACATTTTTGGGGTACTAACAATTTTTTAACTATAGCGAAGTGCAAGTATCTAGATAGAGATATGTATATAAAAATTATTTATCCGTAATTATTATTAATAATATACAGGGGGTGATATGGAAATGCTTTCACCACAACTTTATTTTTTCGATAGATAATTAATAAATGTTTTAAAAATAATTTTGTTCCACAAAGTATAATTTTTATCTCGATAATTTACTTGAAACCGTAAAATAGTGGAGAAATAATTTGTTCAAGTTAGTTTCTTTGAAATTCAAATGACCGCTACTCTGAAACGATAAACCTTTCGAAGTCCAGTTTGAGGCAATTTATTTCTCTTAAATAGACTTTTCATTTTATACCAAACTCGACCTAGGCTAGCATGAAGATTTTCTCTCAACTCCTCGTGGGCTGTCCACCTTAAAAAATTAAATGCCGCTAATGACGTCAAAAAGTATGTTCTTTGTAACCACGATTACAAGTGAAGTCATACAAAACTTGTGAAAGTGATTCCATATTTTTCCTCCCTGTATATTCAAATATTATTAAAAATATATTCAGTATGGCACCATGATATATTTTAGTGCACTTCTACAATACAAGATTACGTAATACAATCAATGAGTATTCTAAATTCAACTTTATTAAAAATAAAATTGACTATGATAAACTATTTTTAGTGAGTAAATAACAGTCAAAACTAACCATACATATAATATCTATCAGAATATCAGAGGTAACTCAGTGAGAGTAGAGACTAGAGAAAGGTCCTCGGGATTGTCACGTGGGGCTTACATTTCTTCAACGATCGACTCCACAATACGTGACGGGCTTACATGGTAGGGCTTGTGGAGACCAACACACAGACGCGCACTCGCCAGCCGCAGGCGATTGTAGTGTCCCCTAAACCCGGGCCCTAAGTGGATTCACCCAAAGCCCTTGACTTACATGCCTTACATGGAATAATCCTTTCATTTTCTTTATAGATTATGAAGAAAATTTCACTATCAAGGTTGAAAAAACTGATGTCATAAAAATTATTAAAGAATTTATTTTAGTTTACTAAAAACTGATGTCATAAAAATTATTAAAGAATTTATTTTAGTTTACTAAACAATTATTAATGACGATATGTTACCAACAATGTTATAGTAGTACAGTTTACTGTTGTGTAAAAAACCTAATACTTATTTTTATCTAAAAATGGTAGTTACATGGTCATAAACTACGTATTTGATAAAACGGTAGGTTGGTCTAAAATGGTAAGGCTAGGTGTAAAAACTACCATAGTTTGTAACAATAGCTGGATCGTAAAATGAAGATGAAGTTATTTGACTGATATAATTAATCTTCACCTGGACCACACACTAACACTCTTGAGGATCGAACACCACTACTTAGATCTCAACATAACAGTTTCATAGCCAATTGATTGAAGAATTGCTTTGACGTTTCAGGTAAACACTTTTGAACAATAATTTTTTTTACCACTCCAACTTCACAAGCGCTAGTGTTTTTTGTTTGTTTATTTTTTTTAGAATTGCAATTTTTTAAAACGGCAGTAAATAAAGCAAAAATCACTTATACTTCATTATTGTTCTATGTTAATGCGTTTCTTAAAATCTAAAATACTTATATTTTAAAATATTCCCTTTGTATTCTTTAACAATTTTATAAGATCAACTATAATCTACATGTAACTTCTTAATTAATTCATTTTTGTATTTAAGTTTCAGGTAAATTGAAACGGCTTCTTTGTAAATATTTTGTTTTTATGATACCAGATAATACGTGTGCAAGTAAAATAATGTTCTTCTTTTTCTAATGTTTCAAGAGTATTTAAGTTCTTTAAAAAAATAATAATTATGGTTAAAATGTCACTTAATCTTTATTAATTTCTATTTTATAAATGTTTTTATTTCCTTTCTTTTTAAGTCATCTCATGGTGACTTTCCATTTTTATTAGAAGTCTAATATTTATTTCAAGAACTCACCTTTTGCCTCATATCTATACCCCTTTAGGGGAGGATATTTGTGTTGACAATCACGATGGAAACAACGATGACGGTAAAATATTTAGCCCTCCTACGAGCAAATATAAGAGTTTTCACTTACCTATAACTAAAGGTGTTTTATCCATCCTATGTTCTTACTCAATAACGGTACCCCAGGCACTCACCTACAAAAAAACACAGTTTATATTAATATTATATCATAAATCTAACTACAAGATAAAACACACACACAAACACACACACACACACACACACACACACACACACACACACACACACACACACACACACACACACACACACACACACACACACACACACACACACACACACACACACACACACACACACACACACACACACACACACACACACACACACACACACACACACACACGCACGCACGCACGCACGCACGCACACACACGCGCGCGCGCGCGCGCGCGCGCGTACACATAAATGTATGTGACCATAAAAATGCCATAAACAAATTGAGTAGGTTTCAATATATTTAATAACTTTAAAATATATTCTGTATTTATCAGTGACTTATAACGGTATTAAAATATACTAGATTAATGAACTATAAAGTATTGTGTATTATACGAGAAGTGAGCACTCAAAGTGTTTACACTGTTTGTTTTGAATTAGTGACAAGAGCTCATCTTGGGGAACGCAGCAAGTGAGTGGAGTGGTGGAGGGTAGGGGGTGTTATTGGCCAATTTAGGGGCTGTGGAGGGAAGGAGGGGGTGAACAGATCAGCATCTCGCTGGCCAGTGAACCCTTGTTTAAGAAGGGCCACGTGTGACCAATGGAGGAGAACAAGATTTCATTTCAGATTTGTAATATGATTACAATATGTAATATTGTAATATGATTACGACCCTTAAGAGAGAACTAGTATATAGTGGTGTTTATGTACAAATAGTGTTTTTATATACTTCTACACTTTCATGTTAAAATACCATAACGCTTCCTACGTTTCAGCTAAAGACAAATATTCTCTATTTCTTTTTAGCATAAATATCGTTAAATTGAAGCTGGCTTTTTCGATGGTTTCAAGGATTTTAACAACATTCGCATATCATACCACTTAAGTAATTACTGTAAAAAGTTATTCTCTATGACAATTTATGTTGCAATTGGTATTGTTTTAGCTTTAAATTTTGAAAATAATTTCTTAATCTGTAAAGGTTTTTCCTTTGTCAATCCCTCTGGTCTGAGGAAGGTAAACTTGGTTTATTGAAATCGACCATCACAGTATTTGAATTAGTAAAATATTAGTACTAAATATTTATTCACAAAACATATGTATAATCATAAAGTCAACTCGTAGGTTTTAGCAGAATGGAAAGTGGCTCACAGAATCAAGATCTCAAACCATCGTCAGGTGGATTTCCCAGTGGCCACCTGAGAAGGAAGCGTAAATTGCAGAGCAGAGGAAACGTCTGACCTCAACTGATTCAATCATGAGGAAGGGTCAGCTGCAGCCACAGATATATTTCCTTAACCCATGAGGCAACAGAATTTTAAATTTTACGTAGTTGAGCAAATATCAATTAGTTCTGAAATATATCGAATTTCCATGGCTCCAATGTTGCGAAATTATTTTTATTGTATTGAATTTTAATTAGAACCATAACTAAGATCAATGCTCCCTTCCTCCACTCCTCCCAAAGACATTCTTCCTCTCCACACAAGACCAAGCAAAAGTAAAAAAAGTAAATATTACAAAAAATAAAATATGCAATGGTTCTTTAAGACGAATTTGAGTGGACTAATTTGTCATATTATATGATTTTTTGTTAGAAACCTTTTATCAGAGATTGAAAACACTATAACTCATAAAAGAACTTTACAGTCAGACAAATATCATCAATACCTATACTGTCTAAAGTAAAGTAAAGCAATGAGTGACGCACTGATAGCCATCAACAGCAAAGGTAATTTTATTGTTGGTGATATTATTGACAATAAAGCAAAAAGATAATAAAATTACACTTTACAAAGACAAAGACAAGACAAAATAACGAATACTCAAATACTGAGGAATATTTTGTGATACTGCATTAGGGTAAATAGTATAATACACCAAGGGATGGTTTTTAAATTGTTGCCTAGGATTCGTTGTTTATTATTTTAATACTTGAAATTAATTATGGTTGTTGGTTTATCTTAGTATGTTATATGTGTATTTTTAATTTTATTTTCTCTTTATCTTATTTTACTATTTTAAAAGTTCATTTCTTAGCATAAAAAAGTTTCCAATGAGTATAATTACAAGCACTGAGCAATTTCTTATATTTATTAACAGGAATATTTTTAGTTTAACATAGTGTATTTGTTGTAAATACTTTAGAATATTACTGTAAGGAAGATTAGGAATATAATTTTGTTTTTTTGCTACCGCATTGGTCTTTTTGTTGAATTATTATTGTTCTAATGGAAAACAGATCTTTAATCTAAGGGGCCCTATTTATTTTCTCAACAGCTTTACATTTAAATGGTACTAAACATATGAATGATACAGCTGCAGGTTGGGTAGTTGTGTGTACATGTTAAATCAAGTATGTGTGTGTGTAAATATTTATATGTATCTATCTATTTCTTGTATATGAAGGCAGTATTACAAGTATAATTATGTTTGATTTTTTATCTTTGTATGTATAAAATGAGGAAATGAAAGATTATTATTATAAAACATACTACTCATTTTATAGGAACTTAAAAAGTTTATTGTTTGGATTCCGAACTCTTTCATATATGTGTTTCAAGCAAAATTATTACTTTTTGCTTGAAACACATATTTAAAAAAATTAAAAAAAAACATGTTTAAAATGTAATTTAAAAAAACTGTTTTTGTGTATATATTAAGGTTTAGCTATGAAATATTATATTTTTCTAGGTTATAATATTTTAGTATCGGAATAAAATACAGTTTTACACGGGACAACCTAAATACCAATCAGTGTATTTAGTGTAACAAATATTAATAATAAATATGACAAATTGACAAGTTAATATAATATGCACTTGATAACAAAGAACTAATTTAAATAAGTATTTAACTGTTTATTTAAATAGGCCTACATGTGTCGAATTTCCTAATTTATTCATTACAAGATGACAAAGTTCACAAGATGAGAAGTCATGGAATTTTAATACCTAATACTTGCCCAACAGGTAAAATGTAAGTCTAACGCTTCTTGAATTAAGAAAATATATCTGTGGCTGCAGCTGACCCTTCCTCATAATTGAATCAGCTGAGGTCAGCCGTTTCCTCTGCTCTGCAATTTACGCTTCCCTCTCAGGTGGCCACTGGGAAATCCACCTGACGATGGTTTGAGATATTGTTCTGTGGGCCACTTTCTATTCTGCCCGAACCTACGAGTTGGCTTTTTATATGACTACAATACAACTAATAATGTTATCTAAGTAAAGGTTGACAAATAATTTTTCGAAACATATGGGATATTCAAAACTATATATTTGGTAGTATTTTAGTTCATAGAAAATCGTACGCCATTTACTAAAACTACACAAATATCCCAATTAGAAGATTGGTACAGATTAGTAATACGAGTGTCAGGAGATTATATGATAACAGTAACTACAACAATCCTACAAAAACTTTGTGAAAGGAAACTAAAAAAATACCAAACAAACATTACTAAAGTTTCTATTTTTATGAGCATGTATCGTAAATTATCATAACAAAAATTAAAAATTTAAAACTAAGTAAATTGCATACTGCCCAATACTTATAATTTCACCAAATATAAAGTTATATGATTAACTTCCTTTAGTAGATGGGTTGAAACGTTTCGAGTCGACGATATTGAAAGATTGATTAGGAAACTCTTGCCAAGACTGTTGTAAAGGAAAGGGATGCTTGGAAATAGTTGAGATATTTGAATTCTCTGGATTTCACACCGTATCGACCCCAACTTGTCTGTAATACAATTTTAAGTCCTCAGCAGTATATAAAGCAAATATAACAGCAGAATTCAATCAGATGGTTGTATTCATGAAATTCTTAGAAGCCAAAAAAACAAAAAACAAAAAAACAAAATGAAATTAATACAATATATTTTAATTTGAACAATATATTTCTCAGTAACGAATTTTGCCTATCTTATTTATTGGTTATGTGCCATTTATAAACGTTTTATTACTAATAGACAAATAAATAAAACTGCATATATAATAGGGACAGTAAATAAAAGGACACTATGTATCCTATCAATTTTTCATGAGATTAAATTAGAAAATCAGAGATAAACTAATCACTTGTGAGTAAAGGGCAGAATATAAGCAATCAATGGATGTAAGTTTGGTTTTTCAATGTTGTAGAGGGGATTAGCTGTGATGGAGGGTTTAAGTGTTAGGACAGGGGAAGTAGCTGACCTTTACTGATTCAATAGTAATCTAGGCTCAGCTGTGGGCTCAGATGTTCTTTCCGTTAACCCCACCGTAATCTGCGTTATCTTTACTGTCATTAAGCAGATAATCTTTATAAAATTCCGTTTCATATGTGTTTCTTTGTTTCCTTACTCGGATTATGGCGTGTTTCACCATCAAACATGCTCTAATTTACGAGTCACTAAATAACGAAGTATTTAATAATAAATAAACTTAAATATGTGCTAAAGAACGAAATAAATAACTGTAAAGTCTATTGAGTAAACAGGAAACAATTTACTTTCATAGGTTGTACAATTTAATTTTTATTTCTTCATATTTTATGGGTTTCATAGCTAATTTAACAAAACACATTTCTAAATTTAGTTATTAACCTAAATTTTCTTTTACGTAATGAAGTATTGCTCGTATGTTCAGTTATATTCTTTGTTAATTAAGTGCATAGAAATGCTAATTTTCTTTACTTGAATGTTGTATTAAATTGTAAAAGTACAATATTTTTTTATAAAATATTGTATGTTTTTGTGTTAATGGAAGTAAAACATCATTATCCAAGAACTAATTGAGTTTTGTTTTAGTTTGACGTGTTAAGTAAGACGGATGGGAAAGTCCATCAATAGTATGTTCAGATCTTAGTAAAACGTCAGACCCAAATTTTCATTCGACACAGGATCTCTTACCCTACTTACTCATATCTTCCATTCTACATGTACATTATGTTATTATTATTCAGATATAAGACGCCGACATAGCCTTGTATCTTAAGACAAATATGAATTAGTATACTATTAGTGTGAATGTCTTGTGTAATCTTGTTACTAACTAACTAAGGTCTATTAATTTAAAAGAACTATTTCTTAATAGCACAATAGACAGGGCAACCAAGAGACCTACATCTTTACGTAAAGTCCGAGCCACGTAGTATTGCTGCGATCTAAAGCTTGCGAACAAGCTGATACTCATTTCTCTCCCGTACACAACATCCGGACTACCATAGAAAAAAAAAAAAAAAAAAAAAAAAAACTTCAGTAGTAGTAGTGTCGACGTTGATGGCATTCATTGAGCGGACGTCGCATCAGTAAAAAGAGGGCTGAGCATAAAACATATCACCTACACTTTAACCCCAAGTAACTGGGTTACATCACTGCGCCACTTTTGTGTCGATTAATACAGACTAATATACCCAACTCATTTAGTTGGGAATATTCCCAAAAATACCAATCTATTGATTTATTGATGGTCCCACACAATATTATATGAACGTTGATAGCAAAATAAATAAATTGAAACATATAAATTAAAAATAAATGCAACATAAGTCTAAGAACATCTTCCTGAAATAGTTTTAGGTATGGCTAAAATATTTTTTGATTACAAAAAAATTAAAAATTAAAAAAAATACGCCACATTTAATGTATGTTCAAAATGATGATTACAATTCTAAATAATTGTCTTTCACTATTTTCTTCGACGATCATTAAAATTACTGTACAACGATATACTGTTTCTTCTACATTACCCACTGCCGTTGATAAAATACACCAGAATAGAAGCCAGTGTAAAACAATATCCCTCAAATCTGGGAAGGAATCATATTTTCTACTCTATTAGGTACACGTGGACCTGCCTCCAAGTGGGGTTCAGTGGCCAGCGAGATGCTGATCTGTACACCCCTTCTGTCTGCCATAACCCTCTAAAGTGGACGATAAGCCACTTCCCACCTCACCACTCACTTGCTTCAATCCCGAAGAGGTTGCCCTGTCAGTAAGTAGTAAGTAAGTCAATAAAAAGAGGTCAGGTTTGTCAGTGTTAGTACAGCGCAAACGTGGAATAAAAAGTGTTGGATGAATAATTCAATATTTTTAAAATTACAATTATAAAAATACAACTAAAAATGTGTGTTACAAAACTAAAGTGTTTAAATCATGTATGGTGAGTGTTTATTCTATGAATACACTTTATCAATATTCTCTGTAATATTAGTTAACAGTTAAAATCAAAATATGTCTTATTTTAACATATGAAGTTAGGGATAAGAAGCTCTCTCTAACACTTGACCTGGGGACCAACGCTGAAGGGTGACCTCCGAACCACCACCAGTGAGTGACCAGGCAGGCAGGCTGCGTGCATGGACAGGGTCGCTCAGACGGTCACCCATCCAGGGAACAGCTACGCTCGATTTCGCTTGGCTCAGTTATCTTGCGAAAACGTCGGAACCCACTGGTCAATGCCATTGGCAAAAATTAGTAATATCTACTCGTATAATTAAACTTTATTCGTTAGTTTAAGTAAGGGCTCACCTGAAAAAATGTAGTAAGTCCTGTTTCTTAAGTGCAGACTTTAAAAGAAATAGTTTATTGCAGACAATTCTATTTATTGGGAAAATGGTTCAAGCTAGTATAACATAGTTTTTAACGATGTACCGATCTCATTACCAGCCTCCAATACTTGATTTTCAGGTTTGGATTATGATTAGATAGATCCTGTTTACACTTTTAATAGTCCAACCCTGTCCGGGCTGGAAAAATGACCTTGAACACGTACTTGCTAGACTGGACGTACAGGTAAATAAATGGTATAAATATCTAACGATAAAAAAGAAATAACCTCAGGCCAGTTACTTTCAAAACAATTATTTTAGATTTAAGAAGGCTTATTTTGTCTATTAAGTGGGGATGTGTTTTAGAAACACACTTAATATCTGAAAAAGTACTAAGTTAATAACTTAAATACATATTGATATGTACAGATATATAAAACTGTAATATATCAATGTCAGTTAGATTCCCTCACTAAAAAATATAAAAAGGATTACAACATTATTTAAATGTAACAAACAAAAAGAAAATGCAATTTGTACAGTAATATTTCAATATATTAAAACTGAAGAATGATAAAACTATTATTAAAATTATGTTTAAATAAATAAAACATCCACTAGTTTTTAATTATAAAGACGTAAAACTTAATGAAATTCTTTTAGAAAACAAAACTTTGTCGAACTTTTCAACAAACCGTCAAGCATTTCTTAAGTAAATTTATCAAAACTCCGAAGTTTCAAGTAAATATTTATTTCACGTAATTAGGTCTGGTCAATCGAGTGGTTAAAAACTTATGATTTTCTTTCTACTCAATTCTACAGTTTCCGCATTGTTCTTAGGAATTCAACTGTATACCAAGAGTTATTTGCATGGACCTTATATTTTATACAAAAACCACAATTACATTTGTTTTGACAGTTCTGTCCTATAATTTTTAATAATCTTCATTCTTTAACCTATAAATTGAAAAATGTACATCTTAGAAACTTGATTAGTAGATTGTAGTCACCTATACAGGGTGTCTTTTTTAAATGAGCCACCATTGTGATATTAGAAAAAAAAACCATAAGTCTGGAAAAAACTTCAAATTGGAAAGCTTACCTTGTTTTTAGAGTGGATTCAAAACACATAATTTAAATTTTGAAAAACTTCCACCATTTTTCAATATGGTGGTCAACTTTGGGTTTTCTTATGGAACACCCTATAATTTTTGATAAAAATAGTAATTCTAAGATTTTTTTATTCCTAGCAGTTTTTGATATTTTGCTTAATAATGTAGATATGAGAACTCAAAATATTCAGATTCCTTATGGAGTTTACCATTGAGAGGGTAGTTTAATGCTTTTTTTATATTTGTTATAGTGTATAATTTGTTTAACAATACTAGAAAAACATCACATATTTTTCTTTTGAATTGAAAGAAAATGTGTTATTGCTCAGTCGTGTTTGGGAGATTGTAGGCGATAGGTTCTATGCACGGCCCTCTTAATACCAACACGGCGTCCACTCAATGGTTGCCATCGACATGGACACTACTAGAGAAGTTTGGGGTGTCCATGTTGAATGATATTCAAGATTCAGATGTTGTGTAGGGAAGAAAACTGAGTGTCAGACTTGTCAGTTAGCTGAAAATCAGACCAACACTACGTGGTTCGGATTCTACGTAAATCTGTAGGTCCCATAGATGCCCTGGGAACTATTGGGCTATTCATAAATAGTCCTTTCTGAGCTAAGTCGAATTCAGATAGTAACAATGACTACACTAGTGCATCTACACTCATCACTCTCATTTACCCCCTTACATTCGCCCATATATGTATGATCAGAGTCTTAGAAATGAATGAATAATCGTCGTAAAAATGTTGTAGTGGTTTTAAATTAAAATTAACATATGTTTAGTATAACAATTAAATTAGTACTATTGGTTATTTGACCTCGCTATCACCATTACAAAAATAATTATAAATGTATCCTATGCAATACTTTGAGACACATTTATGATAAATGTTAATATATCTAATGGTTCTAAAAAAATATTATTTTATATTTTGTGTTATTAAATAGTTTGCAATGAATCATACAAAATGTTATAATTTTGTAAGAAAAATTATATTGTTTTACAAGATCTGGTTACAAATTTATTTTTCATGCTGTTTATCTCTTAGACTTTAAATTTAAATTGAAAGTTAAAAACAATTGTTTAGTTTGACGAAGCTTTTGTGAGTGGAATGGATTTACTTGAAGATGATAAATTCTTGCTGAAACATGTAGTACATTTTAAAAAATTCATAAAAACCTTATTGATTTATTTACCAGTTTAAAATTGATAATACAGGGGTCCCTGTAATAAGGAAACGCTTTAACAATTTTGTATGACTTCACATGTACAAGTAAAATCTTGTACATCATCATGATTAAAAAGAACATATTTTTTGACTCCATTAGTGACATTTAATCTTTTCTGGGGACAAACCACGAGGAGTTGAACGACAATCTTCTACATAATTTTTAGGTCGAGTTTGGTATCAAATGAATGGTATATTCAAGACAAATTATTTGCCAAAAATTAGATTTAGAAAGGTTTATTCTTTTCCATTCAAATAATTTCAACAATATGATTTATCCGCTATGTAACGGTTTTAATTGGATTATTCTGATCAAAAAGTACAGTTAATGGAACACAATCATTTAAAAAATTAAATTATCTAATTATCTTTAGAAAATATAACGTTCTTGTTAAAGCGTTTCCATAGTTTTCCCCCTTGTATATACTACTGGCCACCAAATGAATTTTATCTGATTAATATTGAATTAATTGAATCATTAATTAATAATAAAATTACTGTAAATGAATCAACGGTAAAAGAAATCATGCTCCCTTAATACTTTTTTTTTAATATTCTTGTATTTATATACCTTAAGAGTTCTATCAAAGTATTAATCATTTTAATCCGGAGAACAACACCCTCGGGGTCCGGTAAAGAACATGAAAGGATTCATGTAAGGCATGTAAGTCAAAGGCTTTGCGTGAATACACTTAGGACTGGGTTTGGGGGACACTTACAATCGCCTAAGGCTGGCGAGTGCGCGTCTGTGTGTTGTTCTCCACAAGCCCTACCATGTAAGCCCGTCACGTATTGTGGAGTCGATCGTTGGAGATATGTAAGCCCCACGTGACAATACCGAGGACCTTTATCTAGTCTCTACTCTCACTCAATTTACTTTTGACATTCTGACACATACGTTTGTATGGATAGTTTTTGTATAAAGGATTATTCCATGTAAGTCAAAGGCTTTGGGTGAATCCACTTAGGACTGGGTTTGGGGGACACTTACAATCGCCTACGGCTGGCAAGTGCGCGTCTGTGTATTGTTCTTCACAAGCCCTACCATGCAAGCCCGTCACGTATTGTGGAGTCGATCGCTGGAGATATGTAAGCCCCACGTGAAAATACCGAGGACCTTTATCTAGTCTCTACTCTCACTCAATTTACTTTTGACATTCTGACACATACGTTTGTATGGATAGTTTTTGTATAAAGGATTATTCCATGTAAGTCAAAGGCTTTGGGTGAATCCACTTAGGACTGGGTTTGGGGGACACTTACAATCGCCTGCGGCTGGCGAGTGCGCTTGTTTGTGTTGTTCTCCACAAGCCCTACCATGTAAGCCCGTCACGTATTGTGGAGTCGATCGTTGGAGATATGTAAGCCCCACGTGACAATCCCGAGGACCTTTCTCTAGACTCTACTCTCACTCAGTTTGCCTTTGATATTCTGACACATACGTTTATATGGATAGTTTGTTTTGGTATTTATTTCTAACACCCACCAACTTGACTCTACGTTCTAAAGGTACTGAAGTTATTCCAATTAAAAGAAATTTAATATATATTTATTTTTAACACGGTGAAATTTATTATTTTAAAAGTTACTAATAAAAACACTTGAGATTTTCCTTCTTTTTAAATCTGAACCAAGAAGCAAAATATTTTTTCTGTCAAATAACTTTGCTAAATATAACATGCATTATTGCAATCACATATATATTAAAAAGTAATTTTTTATTCGTGAGATTATTATAAAATAATAAGCTGGATTAATAATATAATGAGGCGGTAAACTTACATATCAGAAAACAAAGTCATACGTTTTACACTAATACATTTGCATACTGTTGTAAGTTCTAGACAAAAAGTACAATCGAGTTAAATATATTCGAACTGTCACGTGGAGATTGCATGTACTCGACAATCGGCTATAAAGAACGTGTCGAGCTTGAAATATAAATAGAGCTTGTGAAAAAATACACCGGTGTAGAGTCACTCACACAAACACGATTCAGCCGAGGGCAATTGTAGGCGACCCCAAACCAGAGACCTCTAAATGGATTTCCCTTTACCCTTTGACTTGTAGGTAGGACATTTTGATTTTATTTATTTATTTATCATTGTTTATTAAAATTGTATATGGGCACGGATTAATTGTATGAATTTATGTATTACTTTATAGATCCGAGAGTGTAATCATATTGTAATACCAAATAATGTGTAACTAGGAATATTGTCTCAGATTGGACATATTTTTAGGGTTAGAGTATTCATGAGGATTTATCGTAAAAAAGAAATTATTTTTAAAAATAATGTTGGTATATGCATCTATTAACATTTAATTATTATTTGGTTTATCATTAAAAGATTTGCTGTGTAAATACTAATAATATACTTTTCACTCTTAACTTTTTATGGTATATGTTCTTTATTTTTTGTAAATAATACTAGATAAAAATAAATTAGTTAGATATAATATCGTTTAGTTGAAAATTTAAGCAATTTTATCTCTATTAGAAGAAATAAGTGAACATCCTCAAGTATTCTTAGTTATTTATAAATAACAATTTAAAGACAAATACTGAAATTGTTTTTCGATAGAAATCTTGTGAAAAATATTATACTGTATATAAACGAAGAAATGATTTGTAATCTGCAGTATAATTAATTAGTTACGTTAAGAGAGAAGCCATATATTTATCACGTATACCAACTTTAGACCAAAGAAATGCACAAAAGAGATTCTCTATAGTCTTAGAGTTGTTATGATAATTGATCACCGCAATGTTTGAACTCATTTTTTGTGTACTTATATTAAGATACATTTTCACAGAGTGACGATCAAATGTTTGCAATTTCTACCAACTCGTAATATGCTAATTATAAAATTTCATAAGCTTGAAAAAATTTTGCGGAAGTTCAGTTTTAAATCTCAAAATAGCGTTGCAATAACTAATACCTTTGAATGCAAACTGGAAACTCTTACACTCAAGTTTCTTCAATGTTAATTTAAGAGGTTATAGTAAAAATAAAAATTACGGAACAATCTGAAGCATCTTAATTGAACTAAAGGTTCAACTGGACTTAAATTAGTTGGTAATTACTTGCACTTAAGAGCTTAAAGAGCTCTATTGAAATTACAACGGACACTTTTAATTGTTTGTGCGAGAGATTTCCGAGATTTTTTAGGTAGGCTTAAACAAACTTTTTAAATTATAACACTCACCAGGTCGTAGTTTTAATTATTCATAATTTGCTGGTGTAAAGTTCGTCAATTCTCAAAGTTATGACTGTTTCATGCTTTGCAACACTTTATTTCCAAATATCAAAAGTTTCTTTGTATTTGAAAAAAATTAAATATTTAGAAAACTCACTAGGTTTCAAAAAATTACAAATGTTCGATATGCACACATGAAACATTAAGTTTTTTTCTACATCTTTCGATTGTTAACATAGTTTACGAAATTCATTTTTAATTAAACTGAAGTGAGCCAGGACGAAAAAAACTTTAACACGTTTGACAATATTCTCTCTCTTTCTATAAATAACTGTGTGTGTGTTTATGACACTCTCTCGTGTATTAAACAAGTTCTCTCTGTCAAGAGTTACAATTTTGCCGTGGTGTTTATTACGATCGTTTCGATATTAAAATGCCATCTTTAGATAAAATACAAAAAAATGCTTCCATAAACTTTATAAAACACAAAAATGATGAATTGACATTGAAAGTATATACATGGAAAGGTATGTCATATCAGTTAACTTATTCCAGTTGGTGTTATCAGCTGGCCTTTGTTTCCTTGGTGTTGTCTTATGATTTAAAATACTATTACAAATAAAATGGGATCCAATTAGTCGTTGTAATTATCGTTCAAAATATGTTCATTGTGGTTTTTACTAGTATGAGCCTTGTATATCTTGAATTCTTCAAGGATAGCTTTGTTAGGTATATATCTGTTTTAACGGTTTCCAGTGTCTTTTCAACAGGTAAATATGTGTATGTATATATATATATATATTAACAATATAGAATTATAACATCAAATTATGCATATTTACCTTTATATTTTTAGATTTGTCAAATTAAATCAAACATCACAAAAAATTTGAACTCTTGACAGAGGTAATTTATTTAGTATAATCTTAAAACAGTTCAGGGGCTAAATAAATAGTTTTTTATTTCCAGAAAATTTTTAATATTTTTAAGTTGCCAATTTATGCTGAAAATAAACTATTCGCCTGTTGGATTATTGACGATAAACTCAGCTTGACCCCGGGGAAGGAAACCTTGCTCCGTATTTTCAATTACAGAAAATGTTCAGTTACATTTTGCCGAGAGTTACATTTTGCATGATTATCGGAAATTCGTGGAATCTCTTGGGAAATCGGTGTGAAATTATACGTTGTTGATAAGAGTTAATTATAAATCTCTTACTTGGAAAAGTCGATATGTTTAATATATTTTGTGTGCTTCATGTGTTGCTTTTATACGTTTTCTCTAATTGTGAATACGTTAAAGTATTATTTAAATCATTTATTTTTTTACAAATTCTCTATAACACAAAGGAGGTAGATTGCTTTTCATGCCCTGGTGAAGAACCATCAACTCATGTTATTAAAAAAATTTAAGAGTGTGTACACTAAAAATTTTCGCTGTATTGTTCATTTATAAAAAACTAACAATATTTAATAATTACCAAGATAGCCATAAATATATAAACTGTTTATTTCAACAGGCACGTAACTCTTGTTTGATTAACTTGCCACATTAACTCTTGTGTATTGACTTAATAATTACCAAGATAGCCATAAATATATAAACTGTTTATATCAACAGGCACGTAACTCTTGTTTGATTAACTTGCCACATTAACTCTTGTGTATTGACTTAATAATTACCAAGATAGCCATAAATATATAAACTGTTTATATCAACAGGCACGTAACTCTTGTTTGATTAACTTGCCACATTAACTCTTGTGTATTGACTTAATAATTCCAAGATAGCCATAAATATATAAACTGTTTATATCAACAGGCACGTAACTCTTGTTTGATTAACTTGCCACATTAACTCTTGTGTATTGACTTAATAATTACCAAGATAGCCATAAATATATAAACTGTATATTTCAACAGGCACGTAACTCTTGTTTGATTAACTTGCCACATTAACTCTTGTGTATTGACTTAATAATTACCAAGATAGCCATAAATATATAAACTGTTTATATCAACAGGCACGTAACTCTTGTTTGATTAACTTGCCACATTAACTCTTGTGTATTGACTTAATGAGGAAATTCTGATGCGGTCAGTAAATTTTTAAAATTTATTTGTGCTATACAGGTTATCACAAAATGTGTCCTGACTGTTAATATTCAGATTCTACTTGTAATTTACAGCAAAAAAATGAGGAATAACTTGTTTTGAAATCCTCACCGTTTAGTGTTTATCCGTCGTTTTGTGTTTTTTAACACAGTAACTATAATAACGAAAGAATTCGTTGACCGATTGACTTTTAATGTGGCATACTTATTTTCTTAGACATTACTAAACAGCATGAAAATAACAATTCACTACTAACCATTTGAATAAATATCTTCAAATTGTGGGCATTTAAAAGTGTTAACTCGAAATATTTTGTAAACAAAAAACCGTAAAAATTTAAATAGCCACAACGTAGCCTGCCATCGACTCTCCATAAAAATGTTGTTGCTGTCTAGTAATTTTAAAGTAAATTGAATAAACTGTTTATTTAGCCCCTGAACTGTTTTAAGATTATATAAAATAAATTAACTCTGTCAACAGTTCAAATTTGTTGTGGTGTATATAACGATCGTTTCAGCACAATCATGCCATTTTCAGATATTTTTAAAATCACAATTTAAACTTATTTTGTTTTATAAACTTCTTTGAAACCTTTGTGGCATTGTATCTGAAGATGGCATAATTATGCTGAAACGATCGTTATACACATCACAACAAATTTTAACTGTTGACAGAGGTAATTTATTTTATATAATTTAAAGTAAAGAAGTGTACAACTTTTTAAGTCAGTTGATCAAATCGTGAGTCTTTATTATCATTATTTTTTTAAGTACAAAAATATAGTTAGAAATTAAACAGAGCAGAGCTCTAAGAAATTTTATCCTTCATTTTGTGAACTAAATTAAGTGTAGAATCGTAAAATTAACCAACAGAAGACCTGCTGTGTGACACCCTGTATATAGAAATGTGTTATACGATTATACGGAAGGAAAATAAGGATTATAAAACAATTTTGTGTTGTGCCGTGATTGTCCTATTCTGCTTTATTTTTCATCATAGTTTACTGTACAACTGAATGAAGTATTAACATAATTTAATCTAAACAATCTAGTAACACAAACTATTATTGGCTATAGGTATAAATTTTACTGTAGTAATTTTAAATATTATTTTAAACTATCCCCTTTTATTATTATTATTATTCGTTTTCTCATAAACAAATCTGTTAATAATATACTCTGCACAAAATATCAATCTCTTATCCCAACCGTCTGAATTCTCAACAAGTTCAGAAATGGAATGAAGGGCTCCTTCAACATCTTCATTCGCTAATTAATTAACGGCATTCATTATACATTGGCTGATTCCGTCTTTATGAAGCCTTAGACACTCAACAGTCGAGATCCGATTATGCATAGCAGAAGTTTTCTTAGATATCTCGATTTTTGGAATAATTGTATCTATTCAATTGACTTGTAATACCACCATAATTTTAATTTTTAGTTCAATTGTCCAATATTTTGAATATATATTTTACAAAATGGTTCTTGACGATAGTGAGTGAATGGGGCGGTTCTTCGGCTGGGTGAATTTTGTCTTCGCGGTGAAATATCATGCACTCCTCCCAGAGCCTCATGATTCGCATGTCACGAAACTGTTTCACTCAAATAATCTACTTTTTTAGAACTACGTCATAATCTAAAAATCTAACTATGTAAATTTACATCAAACCCTTCATACATTATCGCATTTCTGGTAATTCAGTTATCTTTAGATTTATCGGATGAATTTACGCCGTAATAAATCTTATTTTATGCTAATGTTAAATATAGAGACGAATGTATGTATATATAAATATATATTGCAATTGCTTTATTCTTGCAACTAAAGACACGTTAATAATGTATAGCTTCATAAAAATCTATAAATTGGAGATAATAATTTGTAGAGAAAATTAAATCCTCTTTTCATTAAATGTTTTAAGCTAACAAACCAGCATGGTGACTTTTTAGCTTGAATACTCCTATTTATCTTTTCTACAATAAAGAATAAAAGACTGGTAGTATATTTCACAACAACGTAAATTTACGTTAAAAATTCTCAATTTATCTCATGAAAATTTAGTAATCTGCTGAAAGAATTAAAGAGACGTCGTGTGATGCCATACAAATAGGAGGTGAAGTTGTGGTTGCTGCAAAATCCATTCTCCACAATGGAAGAATATCTCTAAGAAAAATTAAATTGGTGAACTTGCAACTATAATTATGCAATCGTAATTATGTGACATAATTTACTAGGTATATTCCATCTGACGAATTGAAACTATCAACGAATTTGTTCCCAATTAAATAAACAAATAATTGTGTGACTTGTACTGATTGAACTAAAGATATAGAAAGATTTGTTAAGTATTGGTTATGCATGACTGTTCCAAAAGGATAATTTGGATGAAAATTTACTGAAATTATATAATTTTATTATAAAGCACAGAGCAATCAATTTATATCCTTATTTTAAACACTATATTCTATTGTTTTAAAAAGCTATATTAAGGTAAATTTCTATTACATTTAAAATGTTATTTAAAGACAGAGTCACTTTGTAGTTAAGTGCCTATGCAGTATAATTGTTTTAGATGTTCAAGTCAGTCTTTTGTCTCTTTTGAACGAATTTTTTTGTATAGATAGGTTGATGGGATTTCTCTTACTACGGTATCTAAAAGAAGTAGCAAACAATTTACAAAATTTAAAATAAGCTAGCGAAAATATTATATTACAGAATAAAAAAATAAATTAAACTTTATGAGTTATCACCTTAATTGCAAAAAACTATTCATGTTGTCAATAATGAAAAAAAGTAAAAAAAATAACATTTTGTTAATATTACAAACAAAAAAATAAACAAATAGTCGGATATTTTGCAAAAAATTACCATCGAGACACATGTTGGTGTTGAGACTACATACAGACCGAGAAAATATCATAGACATTGTCACGTAGAGGTCCCATTTCTCCAACAATCGACTCTAGCGGACGTGACGAGCTTGCAGTGGAGGGTTTGAAGAAAACAACTCACACACGCGCACACACAAACCACATTCGATTGTAAATGTCCCCCAAAGCCGGGTCTCCAAAGTGGATTCACTAAGGCTTCACCCTGCAGTTTCCATGATAAGTACATTTATTGTCTTCGCTTGAATCCTGAGGAGACAGTCTATGAACGTAAAACGAGGCTACCCTAAATGAATTTTTAAAAATATGAACAACAAGTCCCTACGATTTAATTAAGAGTAATAAAAAAAATATAGGTTGATAGCGAATTATACAACACGGAATTGAAAATTGAACGCTTGTGAGGAATTTAATAATCATTTATTTACTTAACACTTAAAAACTCCGGTTATTAAAACACTAAATCGTTTAAACAAAGTAATTTAATCGACACTAAACAAGTGAAGCACAACAAAAGTTACAAATTTTATGCTGTTACTAACCCTCCCGCCCACCCAAACAAATACAGTGATACTAACCCACCCGCCCACCCGTACACATACAGTGATACTGACCCACTTGCCCACCAATACAAATACAGTGATACTAACCCACCCGCCCACTCATACAAATACAGTGATACTAACCCACCCGCCCACTCATACAAATACAGTGATACTGACCCACTTGCCCACCAATACAAATACAGTGATAATACTACAGAAAACGGTGTTAACATAATCAGACCAGAGGGATTCATAAAGGTTCCTCTTGGCAATTAATGTTTTCCAAAATCAATCACCGTAATATTTTTAATTATTTTACTTACATTGCAAAACGCGTTTGCTGTGTTGCGTTCTCTAGTTTTATATTCCTAACAACACGTTGCTTTATAATAATTGTACTTACATTGCAAAACGCGTTTGATGTGTTGCGTTCTCTAGTTTTATATTTCTAACAACACGTTGCTTTATAATTATTAAACTAATTCTAAATTAATTAACCTTCATAAGAAACTATTTCACATATGTTTTACCATTTAAGCCGAGATAATCAGTTAGCCCCCATAAGCTTATTGTAAAATTTGGTGGATATGTAATTAATAATTTGCTATAATAAGGTAGTATACAGTACAAGTAAACGTCACGTAACACAAATCTATTACAATATAAGCGCAGAATGCACAAATATATAACAATACAAGCACAAAATGCACAAAAATTATGGTGATCGATTTCGGTGAACCACGCCCACCTTCCTCAGACCAGAGGGATTCACAAAAGGGATTTCTTTTGTGAATCCCTCTGGTCTGAGGAAGGTGGGCGTGGTTCACCAAAATTGATCACCATAATTTTTGTGCATTTTGTGCTTGTATTGTTATATATTTGTGCATTCTGCGCTTATATTGTAATAGATTTGTGTTGCGTGACGTTTACTTGTACTGTATATGTACCTACACGTGTTATGCTAATTAAAAAACTATCTATAATAAGGGTCATGTTTAAGGTCGAACTTTAGCTTAAAAAATAGAACCAAACATAAATAAAATGGATATAATAGAAAAATGTAAATAAAATATAAATAATCATACTAATAAAGTAAATTAAATACAAAACAATTTTAGTAAAAATGAAACACAGTAATTGTTAGATGCATATTGACATTTTTAATATGTTTAACTATTTAAAAAAAATTAATTGATTTGTAAAATTTGGATCTAATTTAATTTAACATTTACATTATAATACACCGTACGAATAAATTTGCCAGTTCTTTAGTAAACAGAAAAAATACCCATATACGTATCAGTTACATCAACTAAAAATATTTGTTTTGGTAATAATTTGGGCCGTAGAACGTTTGGTACACAATTTTGGCCGATTTGGAATGGCACTTTTGGCACAGTCATTAGAGGGGATTAAGAAGGGTCAACCTGTAAGTTTCAGAAAGGCACGATTGGCACACACCGCCCGGCCAGGTAGTAGCAGCCAGGTGGCCAGAATGCGGGAAAATGGGAACTTTTTTGCCCCCGCAAATTTCCTGCTGTGGTGCTTATTGAAGTAAGCAACTAACCTAACCTAACCTAACCTAACCTAACCTAACCTGCGGTAGATCACGGATGCTACCCGAGTAGATCACGGCTGCTACCCAAGTAGATCACGGATGCTACCCGAGTAGATCACGGCTGCTACCCAAGTAGATCACGGATGCTACCCAATTGGAACACGGATGCTACCCAAATAGATCATGATCTAACCTAACCTAACCTAACCTAACCTAACCTAACCTAGTGAGGTTTAAATTTAAAAATTTGTTATATCACGGGCAAATGACTGCCACGCAGAGTTGACGGGAATAATAAAATTCCCGTTTTCCCTCGTTCGATGGCGTCTACCTGGTCGAGCGACTGTGCCAAACCTGCCTTTTCCAAGCAGGCGAGTTGACCCTACTTATTCCGCTCTAATGATTGTGCCAATACTGCCATGGGCAGAAGGTCCAAAAATGTGTGCCAAACGTGCGGTTCCCATAATTTGTTGTCAGAAAAATTTAATTTATTACTATATCTAAATAAAACTATTACTATTGATAACATTAGTATGTATTGTTCAAACGTACTATTGTTGTTAACATTAGTATGTATTGTTAAAACGTACTATTGTTGTTAACATTAGTATGTAGTGTTCAAAAGTACTACTGTTGTTAACAATAGTATGATTGTTCAAACGTACTATTGTTGTTGACATTAGTAGGTATTGTTCAAACGTACTATTGTTGTTAACATTAGTATAATGTGAATATTGAAACTCTTATTTGTTTATGTCGAAGAAAAATCTAGTTTCTCACAGTTCATAACTCAAGGCCGAGATTAAACTTTCACTGAAGCTGTAAAAATGTTATAAATGTCAATAAATGTCGGAGATGAAATTCTTCAGGCGCGGCTGGTGGAAAATTGGCCGTTCAGCCCTCTGATCCCGGGGGGCGTCGTATTTCCAATTACGGAAAACTGTCGACCGATCTCGCAGAGGGAGTCACACTTTCCCTGATTATCGGAGATTCTAAGAATTCCCGGGAAAATGTGCGAATGTTAAACAAATATGTAAATGTTTTATTAAATCTTCTAATTTTTCACTATATAAAATTACATTATATAAAAAATCTGTTTACTCAACAATGTAAATATTAATAAATAATTAAATATCAATAAATAATAATAAATAAATGTTTAAACTATTTACATAAATGCAACATGGTGGTTTTTTAGTTGAATAAATAGCTTTACATATTAGGAATGTTGCTTTGTGTATAGAATTCATATAATATTTTAACGCAGATTAAAT
Source organism: Stictocephala bisonia (assembly GCA_035578905.1). Lineage (NCBI taxonomy): Eukaryota > Metazoa > Arthropoda > Insecta > Hemiptera > Membracidae > Stictocephala > Stictocephala bisonia. The sequence goes on from JAQJVL010000083.1 coordinate 1,459,874, forward strand.
TATATGGGAATTCAACTAAACAAACGAAAAAAGCAAAAAAGGAGAAAGATATAAATCGATAAAAAACAAACTGATAAAAATATCTTTTTTTCTATAAAGTAGATCAACACGAAAAATAATTAGAGAATTAAGAATCGATAAGTATGGAATAAAACGGGATTTCGAGAAGGATAAAATACCTATCAAGTAACCTACTAAATATTTAATCTCTTCTGAATTTCTTTGTAAAAGTGTATTTGTGTAGATTACGTAATATTCAAGCTGATGGATACGAATCACAGTATAAAAACAAATTAAATTATAACAAAAGTAATTTATTGTATATTATGCCTGTACATGTTATAAGAATGTGAGTATGGAGACAAATAAGTTAAGAAGAGTAAAGGTAATTTAAAAACACAAAACAAATCATTTTACCACTAAACATACAAATTCGTTGGTTAGGTATACTGTACATTTTCCGTCCAGCTTCAAACATTCAGGGCTCTCACTTCATTGAAATCCAAAATCAAAACAAATGTTGAAAGGGATCAGCTTATGGCTGTTCATTTGTCATTGGGCTGTTAAATAATGAAATTAATTGTAAAGGATAGCTGGTATTATTATTTACCAATACTAAATTCACTCATTTACCTTCTTAGTACTCATTCCAAATTCATTTTTACCCATACTTTTATGTTTATTATGAATTCATGAACCTAGGGTGTGGTAGGTGATGTGTGAGCTTTGTAATACATTTTGTTTATTATTATGAGTTTGCATTATTTAAAATTGTTAAAAAGTTGAACTGTTAAAACCTGACAACTTGGACAGTACTATTATTTATTTATTCATAGTAAATAATAGTACTGTATTCATAATATTAAACAAAATGTATTACAAAGCTCACACATCACCTACCACACCCTAGAATTACACCCAACAAGCTAACACCATTAGCGGCATGGTTGGTGGCCCAGGCGACCTTGATCCCTACAATACCAGTAACAGCAGTGGTTCCAGAACAGACCATTGCGGCGTCCCAAAACAATCGGCTATCACATCTCATTTGATAGCTGGTTACAATGGACTGGTCGACCTTCACCTCTGTGTCTGAGAGCAAATGAATATGGAAGGCTCACATAAAGATTTACTTGGTCTTTTTTTAATGTTATATTATTTCTGGCCAAAGATTAAATGTATGTCATGTAGCTTTCACCATCAGGAGTGAGAATATAGTTTTTTCCAGGTTATGTTTTGAATTAATAATTATCATATACTCTACTATAAGTACATTAAAAAAAATATACATTACATTATTACAGTTTGTGACACCAAAAAAGGTAAAGTCCAGTCCTATTCCTCTATTGTTAAAGTAGTGCATGAGGAAGGAAAGAACTTAACGTACAACCCATTCTGACTATGTGGTAAGAGAGCTACAAATATAACATCGTAGTACATAAGTCACACTATATGAAGACCAGCATCACAAAGCTTGGCACACAATTATATTACACTTCAAAATGAAGACATGCAGATGAGTTAGTTCTTTTAAGAATTTAAGGCAAATAGCTTGGAATTTCAGCCCCACAATAATAGTGGTTTGATAAAATGGGATTAGACCTAGTATACTCTTATCTTTTTCTATGCGAATAACTTTAATATGGACTAGTCTACCAACCAATTGTATTTTACTAACTCTCTTGACCAGAAGTGTGTTAATTTCATCAAAAGTTTTATACTAAACCAAGGTTTTTTGAGTTTGAAATTGGCCATTAAAATATTTATGAATGGAAGGTGAGATCGTGTATTAATAAAAGCTGAGCATATTGTAGCCCAAATAATTTTTTTTAAATAGTTTAAATTAAATATGACTATTTTTCGTGTTGACTGTTCGACAGTTTTAGAAAATTGTTACGTTCTCAGATTGTTGGGTTATATGAAAGGAACAGTACGTAATGATCAATATGATTTAAGATCAATACGTATATGGGTTTGTGGGGTGAATAATACTGTAATTGTAGGTGAGGGTGGGTGGGTCATTAGTACTTGTAAACGTGGGTGGGTCATTACTACTGTAGGTATATGGATTGAGCGAAAAGTAATCACCGCTGAAAGTGAATCCTATTAGATTCTTGGTTGGCTGTCTAACACTTGTTCTATTTGGAAAATTAATAATTTAAAGTACATTAAAAACATCCTTTTTGAATTTCTTCAAATTCTTGTATTCATATAAGAAAACGCTTCAATAAAATCAGATACGAACAGATTTCCTTCTAATTGACTTGTTTCTTCTACGTGTAATTTCTTTCTTCCTCTCCATAAAGGTCATGCCATTCTTGTCATCTCTTACGTCTTATGCATATATCCTCATCCATACCTCACAACCTGCTCGACCACATTCCTGTAGCCATTGTTCACTAACCATACATATTAGTCGGCCTTGAAGGAATGTCCACCCAATGTTGACTCTTGGCCAAGAACAAGTGTGAAATACAACATCAATACAAGTTAAATTAGTGAAAGTTGGCCTACACAGTGTAAATGTTTTAACGACTCACCAATGAATTTACAGTATATTGAAAATGTTGCACTCTTAACTATAATTTATTCTATATTAACACACTCACAGTCTAATAACAACGATTCACGTATTGCATGCAGAACATAATCCCAACCATTTGTCAAAGTCAGATCTGATGTAATCAATAAACGAACTTAATCAATCAGTCAGTGTTGAATGCAAATCATTAAAATGTAATTACATTATGTAAATGTATGTAAACCTAAAACTTTAGTGGTGTGATATTACAAAGTGAGTCATGTAGATTATGCAGCCTCCACCAGGATATGGACCCCTACTTATTTATGCGCATGACATTGGTTGTCTTGTTTGGCTTGAACTAGTTTACTATAATGTAAATAGCGTGTTAGGTATGGGCTTGAATTTTACTAAATTGAACATAGATTATTTATACATTAAACATTTTACAAAAAAAAAAAACACTAAAAAATAAGTATTTTACAAAATGTAAATATAAAAACTTAGAACCACCTTTTTTAAGAATAAGAATAAGAATAAGAATATATTTATTTTCTCGAAATATATACATAAAATACATATAATTACATTCAAACATAAAAAGGTTTCTTCTTAATTTTCTGTTAACAAAATAAAACTTATACTACTAGAACAAAACCTTTCATAAATTACATATTTCATAAATTACGTATTTTTTTATTTGGTTCTAGAAGCTACATTTTTAATTAGTCTGCTTTCTCAGCTAATGAATATGAGAATGATTTATAATGTCGTTTGAAAGTTATTTATTGAGTTTATTTATTTATTTATAATATTGTTTGAAGGAATATATTGTTTTATGCCATTGAGTAATTGGTCTATTTAACATGCGCTGTGTTTTGTTGACTCATTTCATATTTTTCATTTCTTTTGTATTTCATATTGTGCAATATATTTTGTATAATTATGTTATGAGTGTTAGTTTTTTAAGAATTTTTGACTTTCAACAGTAATCTTTAGTATCAGCATGTAGTATTAAGTATTTTCTGAATTAGTATTGGTTAAAGGGGAAAAAATTGTTTTATGTGTAGGCTAAGTTACACCTGAAGACGGGAGGAGTTTGTTATATCTGTGAAACGTTGTATTTGTTTCTAAATACTCAAAGCATTGGAAATCTCTAAATATTATCTACATATCATGATTTATAATAAAATAATTATTTTATCTTGTGAACCTTTTGATTATAAGATTAGTTTTGGTGAACATTTGAAAAAATATAAAATCTTAAGTATATTATTTTTAACTTACCTCTGCATATTATTTCAAGTATGACGAATCTTCGTGATTAATTACGAACCATTTTAGGATTACTTCGTCAAAATAAAATAATCATCATGAACATAATGATACACTATGTTTGTATAACCAATCACAACAGGAATGTAGTAACATTTCCCAAGAGAACACGAAACCATTTAATGAAATAACAATGTAAATATTTAATAAGGACGTTCTGTCGTTAAGGATGATAATTTGATGTACACGAATCCTTCATTTATCCTGTGGAATGCAGTTGTCCTCAAGTGGGAGGAGCTCCGTGTCCTGCGTGTGTCCTTGGGAGTTGGCAGTCGGTGTCATAAGTCCCCCCCCCCCCGTCAAAGGACCCATGTCACGTGAGGTGCATACACAGTGTATGACCTCATAGGGCAACTTGGAACCGTTTCTCAGGGATTGACTTCAGCTGAAGTGGACGTGTGACAGCAATACAGAGAGTATCAAGAAAAAATCAATATTTTTAGGGACCTGAGTTCCCTGATTCATTTATTGTAGATTAAACTATCAAATAACAGTAATTAAATATTTAGTCTGTGAATGGAACAGCAGTAATGTCTATTTCATTAACAAACTAGTGCACTTACCATGAACACACCACTTTTTTACCATGTTACTTTACATCACATATATATTAAATTTAACTTTTAGTAAAACTGAAAAACAAAATTGTGGCTATGCTCTTTTCACCAAAATACTTCTAATGATTCACCAATAAACCATACAAATTGATGGTTCATCTAGCATATTTTCATACATGTATGTTCTCCCCATATCCTCTTTCCATACCAAAATACTTGGCGGTCCATCACCCTAATTCCTTGTATAATTAGTGACTACCCAAAGCAACCTCTTTCTATACTAAAACTCTTCATGGTCTATCCACCCCATTTCCATGTAAAACTCTTAATGGTTTATCCGAGCTTTTTCAAATAACAATTCTTGATGGTTTAGGTAGTTTTATTGAAATCACTTTTTATGACAACTATTCTATTAGCTTTTGCATATCTATATTCATGTCAAATTAGCGTTGCTCGCACTTCTGGTCCTTACTATTTAAGTAACTGAGTCTGTAACAGTTCCAAAAATGTTTTCTATCATATTTGTTATCTCTATTGATATTTCAACGTGTCCCAAAGGCATTTAAAAATCTTCAAAACAATTAGGAAATAAATATATTTTGAGGAATAATACGAATCCAAAACTAGAAATATTCTATACTATGACCGTGGTATTTGATATTATTTAGAGAGGTTGTTAATTATTGAAAGGTTAACATTGTTATGCCTTTTCACTCTCTACCCTCACAGTAATTGAAACCATGCTGTTTGTAGGCAGGTCGCTAAACAACAGCGACCGTAGCACTACTGCTCTAGTATGTTAATCAAATTTAGATAAAAGAAGATGAGGATAAAATATACAGTAATTTGATTAACATACTAGAGCAGTAGTGCTAAAGTCGCGGTTGTTTAGCGACCTGCCTACAAACGGCAAGGTTTCAATTGCTGTGAGGGTAGAGAGTGAAAAGGCATAACAATGTTAACCTTTCAATAATTCTATACTAACTGTGCTATTTAAAGACCAAGACGTGTATAAATTATTCTTAGTGCTACTTAAGAAACATTAAACGTTTCTGAGAACTTGGAATTCAGATTGAAATATTACATACTAAGTAACTAGCTAGAGGGAGGTTTCATTCTCGAACTTGCGAACAAGGTGCTTTACTTTATGGTAGTATATATTCTACGAGAACAACGGTGAAGTTCTTCAACTCTCTTCCTTCACTAATTAATTACTTAGAGCTCAGTTATTTCAAAGCCATAACTCATATTAAACACTTTATTATGATTATGACAGTAATTAATATTATACTTAAATTAGTAGGCTAATTATTATTAGATTGTTTTATGTATTTGATGTGCAATATTAGTAAAACTATCTGTAGTTGAATAAATTTAAAAATGATCAAGTGTCAGACGTTAGTTTTGTACTGAAAGTTAAGAGTGGTCAGAAAAAACGAAAGCATAATGTTTTTAATGTTGCGAAAATATTCCATTAACATCATTATAAAATTTAATGATATACAGTAAGACGTAAAAACAGAAATTTAAAAAATTATACGATAGCTGTATATATTATTAATTAGGTATTTAAAATGTAAAGTTCATAAATATTTAAATAAAAAGTAAAATACCATTGGCTTACAGATAAGGTTTCTTTTTTAACTATAAGGCTTTGGCCCATGGAAGTTGTCAAACATATTTTTTTTAAGCTTTTATAAGTACTAAGCAAGGATATAAATAAATACTATATCAAAGAGTAAAATAATGGAGATAATAAATTGCCCGAATCCTGCCATTCAGAGACTCTTCGTAAGAAGGAAAGACGGTGCAAATTTAAAGGGACGCCTTTGCATCGTTCTCCTGCCAACCACATCACTCGTGATATTTTGTTGTACAAGAATTTCTTCACGTTGAATGCTTAGGGTTGCACGTGAAGCTTGCAAGGGTGCCCCTAGTATTTGTATGTGCAATCATATGCTATTAATCAATGAATTAGTCTGGTTTTATACTAACTATACATATGGATTTCAAGTGTTTAATTTATATGGATTAATCATTGATCGATATTCTTATTTTTGCAAGTAAATCTACAACTTTATTCAGACATATTTTCTACTTACCAAAATCTCTTAATATGATTGGTTAAACTAAAATACCCATTCAAATAAATATTGCATACGCTCACAAGTATCATAAGGAAATATATATTTTCCTTACAGTGGTCAAGTGGAAGAGATGAATAAATAGTCCTAACTTTACTACGTTAGTAAAAACTATTTTCATTTCATTTTACTAATTTGTTCAATTCTCCACTTTCAGAAATGCATCACTTCTGTAGATGTTACATCATAGTTGCGTCATCCAATGTCAGGTCAGACAGCTCTAACCATCCATAAGTAGATTCATGTGAGGAAGCCACAGAGTGGCCATTGATTTTGTATCAGAAGCCAGTCAACCCCCTAGCGCTGCCAGTCTGCGTGAACGGAAGCCCTGTAATACCCGGTATCGGCAGTAGGTCAGGGTACGATGCGTCTCCTTCGGAATAAATATTGTAGCAACCTTGAATGAAAGAAGTTTACTGTATTTACGACTTAGTAATGAGGACGTTTGTTCAAAGAATGAGTTAGTGGAGTGGCCGTAGCTAAGGGCACCGAACTGGTCGGTGTTCGTTTCCTGAGGTGACCATCAACAGTTTTTGCTCTGCCGCTTCCGTGGTTTGGAAGTCACGTAAAGCCGTTGATCCCAGGTTAAATGTTAGAGGGCTAGTTAGCCCTAACTTCGCTAGGTAAAATAAGACAATCTTTAACTTTTTAGAATTTATGCGTCCTAATTGTTTTATGCTCGGACATCGGGTTTAAAGTTGAAGTTGAACGGGGTAAACGTTTACTAACTAGTTTAAGTTTCTATGCACTAACTATCCTGAAACTTCTTAATATGAACTAGAAAAATACCAATCACGACGTTTCGATTTGGTAAAACCCAAATCTTTTTTGAGTGCTAAAAACTAAATTACATATAAACAAACATGTTCTAAAATTACTTTCTTAAACTAATAAACTTATCTACATTAATTATTTACTTTTTACCTAAAACCTAGAATGGAGTACAACAAAATGAACTTGTACTACACATACAAAATGTTAACTGGGCAAAAATTAATATAACTGATCAGGAGTTGCCTAGGTCTCAAAAAATGTTAAAATACAATTAAATTAATATTCTAACACAATAACTAAGCAGAAATATATGGTACCTGAAAAGAAATTAGATAATTAATTTAAATAAGTTTATTAGGTTAAGAAAGTAATTTTAGGACATGTTTGTTTTGATGTAATTTAGTTATTAGCACTTGAATAAGATTTGGATTTCACCAAATCGAAACGTCGTGATTGGTATTTTTCACGTAATGGTGGCAAATGTCTAACTAGCTTTGTCTTCCTCATCTGATACTCCATCATTAACAAATTTCAAAAACAAAGATGAACTAGAACGCATGGTTGGGTTGACCCTACATCCCACCCATACATGTCTGAGGTGAACCAGTTTATATTTTCGACTGTTAAAATATTCCTCATTCAATGTTACTTTGAAATGAATAAGATCTGAAGTGACAGCACATTATTGTATATTATTGTGATAGTTAGATATTTAGAAAGGAATAATTTGAATGAATATATAAATCCATGATGAGTATGGATGACAATAAAGGATGGTTTATGAACAGCACGATATTTAGGGCAACTAAGAGACATAAAAGATCGAATTAGAAATATATTCTTGTTAAAAACTCAAAAGTACTTTTAATCTAGGCTAAAAATAATGTTTAAAAAGCTGAAATACCTATGAAAAACTTTGTTACATACATATATAAACTAGGGGACACCCATGCACGCTTCGCATGCCAACCCCGACGCTCGCTGCACTTAATACACATCGGCCTTCGACCTCAGCATGTGGCTTTTGACTACAAATAACAGTAATAATTAAATTAAATTTATTTTCAGTATCTCACTAACATTAGTTGCGTTGCTACCTATTTTTTAATATAAATACCCAATGGTATTACTCAGCCTATTTCAAACGTGTTCATTTCATTTGTTTTTATTTAATATCTGAATATTAAACTCTTAATGCATCAATAGGATATTGTCAAACATAAAAAATAAACATGTTTGTTTATTTACAAAACAGCTGCTATTAATTTATAAAAATCGACACAATGTTATCCTTATGGAACAATATTTTAGGGACGATTTTTACTCCTTATGAGTATTTTACCAAGAAGAAAATACTTAAGTTTTCCTATTTAGTCTACAAAAAACAGTTGTACCAAATTTCAGCTCTGTACGATTATGAGGAGTGGGAGAGTTAGTTATGAGTGAGTGAGGGCTTTCTCATTTATTCATAGAGATGTAGGCCTACACAAACGAACGTAAAGTAGGTTTTCTACATTCATAATTACTTATTTAGATGGTTCCTGAGTTAGATAAAAAATAATATATTGTTGGTTCTAGGATATTTTTTAGTTGATGTTTAAAATATTTTATAGAAATACACGTTTTAGCTGTAACATGACTACATAAACGAACGTAATACAAATTATAAGTATTCATTTTGTAGGGTATCTAAAAAAGGAAGAGATTAATAACACAATACTTACCTTTGGTTTTATGTCTTCTTCATGATTAATTTTTACTAAAACAAAAGCTCGTAGATAAATATATTGTAAAGTAAATTCAAATATCGTGTTCCTTAATATGATGATGAATCTGTGCCCAAATAAATGTTCATCGGCCAGATTAAATTAATACCAACGGAAGTAAACAAACGGGGCCAAACAAGCTGTGTGTGTTAGAGAACGAATATCCAGGAAGTTGACTTTCGAATCCGCTCGAGAATGGGAATAATTTAGTCAAATGAAATTATTTCGGAGATCGTTGATTGAATATTCTTAAACTGTGTTACGTTTCCTATAATTTAGAATTAGATTATGACAAATCTAGGAATACCTAAGAAATCTTTACGTTTTTTTTAGAGAAAGGATACGATAAATGATACTGTTTTTTATGATGGGAATATATGAAATATTGATGGGTTAAGGTGCTAGACAGATGAGTTTAAATGTTCCTAACTAAGAGAGTTCCCATAGAAAAACGTTATTTATTTAAATATGTATTATTTTAGTTTTCATATTTTGTATAAAATAAACAAATCCATAAAATATAAAGCATGTACGTCATTGTCATAGAAAAAGTGTTATTCTCGATATTTTAAGCAATTAATGAAATATATTACAATATAGCTCGTATGTATATATACTGTGATTTCTTAACCAATTCTTTTAAAAGAAACCCTTTCTTTAGAATTTTAATTAAATTGCCCCAGAAGGTGGATCAGCTAATGGAAAGCAGAAGGATTCATTTCTTAATGCAATATCCGTCTCCATTAGAGATCTTTGAATCTTAAACCTAAAAGATGATATTTTACTAAATAATTTTCTTTTAATTGAGAAGCCTTCTGATAAGACTAAATTAATTATACAAATTATGAAAATTATTTAAAATTATTCCTATGATTAATTAAATGAGTGTTATTTTAGATATACATCTAAGTAAGTTTAGTAGGTTTGATATCTGGACAGTAACATTCGTATTGTAGAATGGATTACTAGAAGTTACGACCTTACATATTAGTCTGAATGGCTGAGTTGTCAGCCATTTACATAGTTTAGATATACACCTAAGTAAGTTTAGTAGGTTTGATATCTGGACAGTAACATTCGTATTGTAGAATGGATTAATATAAGTTACGACCTTACGTATTAGTCTGAATGGCTGAGTTGTCAGCCATTTACATAGTTTAGATATACACCTAAGTAAGTTTAATAAGTTTGAAATCTGGACAGTAACATTCGTATTGTAAAATGGATTACTAGAAGTTACGACCTTACGTATTAGTCTAAATGGCTGAGTTGTCTGCCATTTACATAGTTTAGATATACACCTAAGTAAGTTTAGTAAGTTTGATATCTGGACAGTAACATTCGTATTGTAAAATGGATTACTAGAAGTTACGACCTTACGTATTAGTCTAAATGGCTGAGTTGTCTGCCATTTACATAGTTTAGATATACACCTAAGTAAGTTTAGTAAGTTTGATATCTGGACAGTAACATTCGTATTGTAAAATGGATTACTAGAAGTTACGACCTTACGTATTAGTCTGAATGGCTGAGTTGTCAGCCATTTACATAGTTTAGATATACACCTAAGTAAGTTTAGTAGGTTTGATATCTGGACAGCAACATTCGTATTGTAGAATGGATTAATATAAGTTACGACCTTACGTATTAGTCTGAATGGCTGAGTTGTCAGCCATTTACATAGTTTAGATATACACCTAAGTAAGTTTAGTAGGTTTGATATCTGGACAGTAACATTCGTATTGTAGAATGGATTACTAGAAGTTACGACCTTACGTATTAGTCAGAATGGCTGAGTTGTCAGCCATTTACATATTTTAGGGGGATGGCTAGGTCATCAGGAGATTAGGTACTGAATGGTGGACATATATCCTACCAGAAATGTACGTATCTTTGGATAGGTATTACGATCAACGGGAGCTTATGTAATAAAATGTGGATAGATTGATCGCCAAAGGTGTATACATCTATGCGTAAGAGGTGGGCTCGTTGGGAGCTTAATAAAACGTGGATAGGTAGATTACCAAAAGTTTTCGTATATTTGGGTAGGGGTGGATTCGTCGGTAGTTCACGTAATGAAGGTTGGATTTATAGAAACCCGGAAGTTAAAGTATAATTGGGTAGGGACTTTGTTCCTCGGGATTTTACATAAAGTAGGGTGAATAGATCGACCAGTGGAAGTCTATACGTATCACGTGGGTGGTGGGGTTTTCAGGAGTTTACATAATGAAGGTTGGATAAATAGGCACCGGAGTGTAATGTAAGTTATCGTTGAGTGGGGTTTTTGGGTTTTGGCAGTTTACATAACGAAGAGTGGATGGATATACCACCGGATGTTTACGTATCGTTGGGCAGGAGGTTGTTACGTCGGGAGTTAACAGGATGGGTTTACGTATCCTGTAGGTGGTGGAGTTTTAGGGAGTCTACATAATGAATAGTGGGTAAGAAGACGACCGGAATTTTACGTATCGTTGGGTTGGTGGTAGGATTGGTGGTGAATGGAGTTTATTTAATGAAGGGTGGGTAGAAAGACCACAGGAAGTTTACATATCGTTGGGTACGTGATGAGGTTGTTGGGAAGTTTCATAATAAAGGATGGATAGAAAAACAACCAGAATTTTACCTATATTTGATTGGTTAGTGAGGTCTTTAGAAGTATACAAAATGGAAGGTTGATAGACAGAACGACATGTACGTAGTTAGGTGGTGGGACCATTAGGAGCTTACGTACTCCGGATAGACCAACATTATTCAGTTGGTATTCGTACACCCACCGGTCAGTACCACTATATGTAAATGGGTGGGCGGGTGGGTTAGTACCACTGTACGTGTAGGGGCGGGCGGGTGGGTTAGTACCACTGTACGTGTAGGGGCGGGCGGGTGGGTTAGTACTACTGTACGTGTAGAGGCGTGCGTGCAATGTTACTCACCGTAATATATGTCAAAAGAATTATTCACATTTTGAACGAATATATTTTTGAAAAGATATAAATGCTGTTTTGTAATATAAACTTTTTTATATAGCCAACCCATCGTTCGTTAGGTGGTGGGGTCCTCATGGACTTGATAAGGCAGGGTGGGTGACTGGGGTTTTACAAATAGTAAGTTAAGGAGTAATTTTATCAGGAACTGTCCACTATAGTAAGGATGGTTCTTTGGAGTATAAAGTTATAATGGTTTAGCAGTAGAATATGGTGCAAGTGAAAGGTATGGAGGAGTGATATATTTTTTTTAGAGGCTACTCCATAAACTCATTGTGCCATTGTAGGGTATAAAATAACACTTTTTAGTTATTATCGAATGTTGCCCTGTCCAAAAACATTAAATTTGGGGGTAAATCAAAAAAATGTAAACTCAATTTGAGTTGCATTTCTTTCTTAAGATCCTAATGAAATTATGTTCTAAGTACATTTATTACATATTTTTATATAAAATGTGCAGACTTGATGGTAATTTATATTATGTTAGTTCCAAAATAAAATAGAATGAAAGAAAATGTACGAATATGAAATGTGGAAACTTCTTCTTCTCGTTTCTCGATTGATTTTGTCTCGTATCAAATTCAAACATAATCCTTCCCAATTACGGTTTATTAGGTTAAGTGAATTTCTAGGTCAAACCTAGTCCCACGGTGTGATGAAAAGCTACTTACGTAAATTTAATTTCGTAGGCCTATATTTATCCAAACCTCAATAAATTTAAAATTAACCTTGCTTGATTACAAATACTTAAATGTGTCCATAAAGACTCTTTCATTGAAAAACGAAAGACCAATAATTATGATAAAAATAGAGACACATCACCTATTGATTTAGGGTGAAATAACTTTGTCACGACATTAATTTTGGAACAATGTTTACATACAGATGGCTTGATACACTTTAGAGAACAGTCAGAGACATTACTTGATTAAAAATCAACATCAACCAGTGCTATATTCATTTAAGCTTTATTGCAAATTGAAAAATTGTGCAGGTAAAAACGTGTATTTCACTTATTGGACAATCTCATAAGTTACAAAATCATTACGTACTAATATACATTAAATAAGACATCAGACAAAATCAGACATTAAGATTAAACGCGTTTTTTTTAATTTTAACTGACTGATTTATATTGCTGACAACAATATTAGTGTCATTATAATTATAATACACATAAAAGTGTTGTAGTTTAAAGAGAACATCAAAATCATATGACACATTCTGAGTGCTTTGTCGCTATAATTTTTCATTACCAGCCAGGAACTCTAATAAAGAATGTTTTTAAGGTGGCAACACTGACGTATTGGCATAAGTAGTGAATTGTTTATTTGACTATGGTTCATCTTAAGTAAGTATAGTATCAGTTCTAATTGTTAGTAGGTAATGTAGTAGGTAATTGAACGGGTAGGAATTGTTGTTACTTTAAATTTATGTTAAAATATTCAAATAAGGTGCACACATTGAAATTTTAAGTTTGTACTGAAGACTGTTTTTATTCTCTTTGCTTGAAGAAACAAAACCATGTTCTTTTCATCAGAACAAGCTCTCTCCAAGGTCACAGGTGACACTGCGCGTGTTCCTAGGTGCGTCTCGACTCTAAGGAATGTTTCATTTGCATAACAGATATGCAGGAAGTTATTACGATGAATTCACATACATTATTTACGTAACTTGCGACTTTCAGGAAGGTCAAGTGAACGCCGGAAGGTCAGAACTTGTTAGTACTTATACAATAATCGTTTATACCTATAGATCATTGAGGTGATAAAGAGGTAGATTTTATTTTGTATTTTTATAATATTAGTCAATTAAAAGTACGAGACAGGCTAATAGAACTGAGTATTTTTTAAAAGACAGTTGTTTACCATATAACGATGTATCTAAACAACTCTCCCAAGCTTTGCGCTTCTTCGCTAAAATCGTAAAACAAATTTCGGTTTAGTATAGGTTTTAAAATGCTTCGTTTCCTGTCACCGCACAGTTGTTGAATGTATTTTCCCCCCTCCCCATATTTATTATTGTATTTGTACTAACAAGGTTTGTTAGATTTCCTGGAGACGCATTTACAACTTGTACGCCTTGTAAATGTTGTGTGATTTACGTTCTTTGAGTAATTTACATTTAAACATTTAAAGGACTGCCATTTTTAGCATGTTAACCATATTTTTAAAGTAACTGTAACTACTAAACTATCCTGATTCTTTTAACCTGTATACCATATTTGATGTAAAACGAAGTGCACGATAAAAAGAAAAGTATTGGTAATATTAACCAAGGAAACATAACACAAGTATAAGAACGGAGTTGACAACCTCTGTCTATAGTCTACATTATGTTTAAAGTAGACTTACCAAAGATTAAATACTTTTTCACTTAAGAATCATTGAAGTGAACTAGAAATCTTGTATATCTCACCTAAAACAAAAGAAAATTGTAGATAAATATTTAGGACAAGTAAATACGGTAATGTATTTTATCTTTTATAAATTTATAAATTTCTACTCAAAGTCTCTCAGTTGCTGAAAGATATGTGGATTAAAATAGGAATATGGAAATATCTCAAATGATCGAATATCCTATTAAAAATACGATATCATTAAAAAAGACTTTCGGCTCTTCGTTGCCGTTCGTAATGGGATCTGGTGGTGGTTCAAGATTCTGTTTATTGTGGACTTGAAAAAAGACTGCTGTATAAGTTGAATTTTAATAACTTTGCGAACTAAAACCAAAGAAAGCTGGGATTGTCTTTTCCACTAATAAAGTTGACTGCCTGACAACAAAGGAGTCCACTCAATATGAATCTTGATAACGTTATGGTGGATTTGGTTGGGGGCATGATAAAATGGTTGGAAAGTTGTATGATTGTGAATTATGATAGGTATCTGTCAGAAGAATAAGATAGAGGAGCATTAATTGTTTTTACAATTGTCTTCAAGATATGGGTGAATATGAGAGGAGTGTAATGAGTTTAGGTGAACAAGTATTAAGTAGGTCAACTGTTTCTTAGAAAGAGCCTCTATAGCCAGGGCAACTAAAGGACCTAGAGTTTTACGAGGAATTATAACTAGGTAGTATTAATCTGATTTTCAGCTAACTAACAAATCCGATACTTAGTTCTCTTCTCTATAAAACATCCAAACTCTGTCTACCACCCAACACGGACATCCCAGGCTTTGATAGTATTTCCTATGTTGATGAAAACCACTGAGTGGTTTTGGTTTTGCAATAAGTGGACCAAATATAAAGCTTATTACCTACAACCTCCACAGCACTTTTTCTATAAGTAGCTGGATTACAGCACTGTAACAATAATGCCAACTCAGGAGTTTTGGTGCTTAGAAGAAAGTCAAAGAAATTCTAAGATCATAAAATTTATGTTTTTCTCTTTGACTTATAATTGGCAATCTTTTGTGACCTCCAAGAAATCCCATGTCGTCATCTATCCATCCAACAATATCGTGACAGGACCTGATAGGTATGCGTCCTCCAAGGTTGAGTCTTGCAATACTCCAGCAAGGACGTCTGTTGGGAGAAAGCAAGCGCAGGAAGTGGCGGATGGAGGAGGTATCTGGCAAAGGCGAGAGAGATTTACATAACATACATAAGGTTAAGTAGAGATGAGTATACATTATTTGGATAGGCAAGCTTTGTAAACTTCTACGAGTATGCCCTATTATCAAAACTTCTAAAGTACTACTTGGTAAATAAGGATATAAGTCAACTCTAAGATAGGAGAAAGTAAAATACTATAGTAATATTTCAACAGCTGATTTTGCGAAACTTTCTTTGGACCCCTCATCACATTTGCATTCCTACACAATAAAGCCAGTAATTTTTGTCAAAATATATAGCCAAAACATATAATCGACCATATCGTGTAACATTTCTCAACACATACACTTACCAAACTCTCCTTGTCAGTAGATTCCAAACATGTAATCAATCATCTTACAAAGTAATTAGACAGGCATATCTCAGAGAGGATTTATCATACTTAGATGTACTTAACACAGGTTTAAAAAAGATAAATGTTTCAAATAGGACTGAATTCCTTATCTCTCAAATAAATTATGCTGTGTCAGGACGAGCCGGTGGGCGAGCGGTCTAAGGCGTCAAGACTTTGAGCTTGGGTTAGAAATAGTGCTGGTTCAAATCCGGCCTGGACTGGAAGATTTATCAGTAATATTCACCTTGTACTGTACTGGTTCGCTTTGTTACTCTGTCTTAATATGTTTCTCGCACAGATCAGTAGTCTATGAGGAATGTAAGGAGGTAGAGTAAGGTAAAAAAGGAGGATCGGCCTCTCCTTAAAAAAAAAGTAGTAGTGGCTGAAAACTAGATATGCGTAAACAAATAAGCAAGTATAAAATATCACATACTATTCTGGACAATACAGTGATAATGTTGAAGCATTAAAAAAATATCAAAAAAACAGCTGGAAGAGATATTAACAAGCTAATTTAGGGATAACTATGTAGGCGATAATTTCTGCTCTCAAAATTTATGATGACACAAATTTAACTCAATGGCGGTATTATACGTAAACACTCCTTTGTCTATTGACAAGCCTAGCGTTTCGTGTTGATTGGTAGCCAGCGATATGATGTTGGCTCATTGAAGAAACTGAGTGTAAGGGTTATAGTAAGTTAAATAGTTATATCTCTATGTCAAGATTTGGCTCGCACGAGTAGCTTTAACTATCTTGGTTTCCCTGATTATTGTGGGATTAATAAATAAAATTTTCTGAGAATCGGTCTAAATTAAATAGTAATAAATAATAAATTACACTAATTAAGTTTCACTCATTTCAAGCCATAATAACAAATATCCTAAAGGTGAGTGTATAGATTCTGTCCAATATATATATATATGATAATATAATGTCCAACTTATATGATTATAAGACCATTTTTTAAAGTAACGTGAGTTAGCATTACAGAATTAATAATCATAGGCTAACCAAAACAGTTTTTATGTATTTTAATTTTATTAAGTTTTAATTAATTTAAATTTTTATTAATATCTTCAAGATTTTTTACATTTTACACCTGAAGATGATCTAAGGATCGAAACATGTAGTGTATATGAAATAAAAGTGATTGAATAAGGTATATATTTTTCTCAATTATATATTACAGAATTGTTATGTGCACCTGTTCTTTGTTCTTCAAAAACATGAAAGATGCCATATCTTTTTGGCAAAATATACACTCCTTCCAGTATATGTTCTCATGAATCTCCCCATCCTAGATTTGTTTCCCCATCTTAGATTTGTTATAATCAATTAAACACTGGACGTTACCTTGAAGTAATTCCCACTACTAATAGTGGGATTTAGTAATTAATTAAATCTAAATTTAAGCTCACTGCTGACATAAAAACATATTCTGAAGTTCTATCCTTCCCTAACACTGAGTAGAAATTCACTCCAGAACAGATTAATTATGATAGATTGTGATGGGAATCAAAAGATATTCAAACCTTGTAAAATATATGGACAGTTTTTACTATCTATAGAATGTTTTTGAAAGTTTGAACAGTTGCTGAGGAATCGTTTGCATTTGTAAACGAAAATTAAACTCTTGCTGACATGTATTTAGGGAAAAACTTACTGATCTATCTCTATTTTTGAAGTCTCATTTTATTTTTAAAATATATTAAACGCTTCCCCGGAAAAATAAATGTCTAATATTTTAATAATACAAGTAAATGTAAGTCACTAAAAACATCAACTGTTCGACATATTGCCATCTAATATTAAAGAGGAAAATATTCTGGACATTTCAAAACATGTCTAAAACAGCTTCTGCTAAATAAAATTTACTCGTTGAGTGATTACATGAATCTGGAGTTTGTGTAAATGTTTGACATTTGGCCAAATGTCTAACATTACCGACTCAATGATGTAATTGTAATTTAAGTATGTTATATTTAAGTAACAATGAGACTCTAGATTTGTTATTTAGTTATTTTAAGTACAATAATATGTGTCAATAAAAGACTTTAACTGATTTTGAAACACATCTGCAAAGCAAAAATGAAGGATTCCAAATACCACGTGAAAGAAGATGAAAAGAGAGTAAATATAGTTTCAAACATTCAGCTCTGTTCGGATATTAAATGCTGTAGGATGAATATAGCTTGCAAACAGATTAATTATTTCTAAAAATGAGCTGGTAAAGGTTAAATTTATTTTCCTCAAGAGCCAATTATGTTCCTTAAAGAACAGATACAAATTATTACCTTTTAACTAAATAGTGTACATAACTATGTAATTACTCATATAAGATCACACCCAATCAAGTGCATGCTGGGTAAAAAGAGCAGAAGACCGATAGTAAAAACATAGTAAAACAAACGTATTTCGATGTAAATGAAATGCAATTTGTAACCTCTAGTTTAATGCTAATGTTTTATTGTTTCAGAAGTATTATTTAGGATAGTAAAACTTATTGTTTTAGAAATGCCCACAAAGAACTGGATATATTTATTCATATCCTAATTTTAAGATCACTACAGATTGGTTTAGTTAGCAGAAAATGCGATCTACATAAATAAGCAAACTTATTTTATAAACTCGCCTAAAATGGGCCCAATAAAACCACTTACATGGCTAAGGGCCTTGAAGAAATCTAATGGATCTGTAGAAATAATCTCTATTACGTACATTACTCATATTACAATAAGATAAACAAACAAACGTAATAATAATTAGTCTCGTTTATCAGATGAAACCTCATTGTTGTTGTCAAGGTTAGGTGGTAGCTGCACGTGACCTTGACGGAAGTGCTTCTATTGGCCGAAGACATCAATGCGGATAACTACTCCATTGTTGGAGACAGGAGTGCCCAATTATAGATTATACTCTTTGGATGCCCTTCCTAACGGCTTGGTATTGTGTAACCGTTTTGGTGAAGGTGAGCTAGCTCGTTATAGTAGCCATTAGTTTGTTAATGATAGTTGTAACTCTACTATGCTAATGGCAAGAACAAAGGAGCACGAAGGTACGATAACATGATGATCTAATTAAAACAAAATTAATGTAGAACTGCATAAATTAGAGGACTTTTCAGGAGGAATTTTTCTATGTTGATGTAATAATTTCAGAAGGGTTTACTTTTAAAAGATGTGATCTTTCTCTAAGTGTTTAGTCTACGATGATGTGATACATTCAGATTTCAGAAGGGATCGTTCTAGTATAATGTGATAATTTCAGAAAAGTTTACGATAAGATTACGTGATCACTTCTGAACGAATGTGATCATTCAATATTATTCATTTGAATACGATTTTATTATTTCAGAATGGTATGTTGTATGGTAATGTGATCTCTTCAGAGGCGTTCTTTTTATGTTGATTGGACCATTTCAGAAAGGTGTGCGTTCTATGAATTCTATTTTTATTAGACTAAATGGTAAACGTCTTAAGTCTAAGTTTCTCAGATTCTATCGATAAAGTCCTAAATGTATTAAGTCTTCGTAGATAATAAAATGTTTTTTTTCTAAAATCAACCATACAGGTAACCTAACCTAACCTAACCTGATCTAAAGGATTGAAAAAATAGTTTTCTTTGCCATAAATATTTAAACAACAATTTTTGTTTTTTAGTTTGTAATTTATACTATATACTATTTGTATTTAAAAATTTCAAATAGTAGAAGTATACTACTATAAATAATCTAAAGAAATAAATTTACGTAAACAATTACATCATATGTATCGTAATAAACTTGTCCTATTACATATAAAAAATGTTTAAGTTATTTAAGTAAACTATGTTAGTTTAGTAATGCAATAATAAACGAGGAAGTGACACAACACAAATTTATTGCAATCTAAGTACAATATGTACAAATGTTATGGTGATCGATTTCGGTAATGTGGTAAAAGTGAATAATGTAAAACAGATTATTACTGTTTATATTAATTAGTTTAACATTAGGATGCCAAAGTGCTGCATAATCCATTTAAACCGATGCAGCTTATTTAGTTATTGAATTAATTATGATATTAGTATAAATATGCGAAATTAACTTAAAATCGTGTTTACTTTGTTAATTAAATGTATATGTAGTATTTACAACCATGTACTTAAAGAGGTCAAGTTTATTTAGATACAGGAAATAACATTTCTGATTACCATAGTTAATTTGAATAAGCTTTTAATATAGTACCTCTGTGCTTGTTATGTTTTATTGGGAGTAGCTAACTATTTACAATGATTTATTCCCTATGAAAAATGATATATAATTTAATTCCTTAATGGACTCAAGGGTTGTTGGATGAGATACTAAGATATGTACTTAAAAGAATGTTTAATCGAACACGAGGCTATTTTTTCGAAAGGAGAGTGAATGGGTCACAAGGACATTTTTGAAAGAAGGATGGACGACCACCAGGAGTTAAGTTTGATCGGAGAGTAAAAGGGGAGCCCGGAGTTATGTTGGAAAGAAGGATGGATATAGCATATTTTAAAGGATGGTGGAGAGACCACCAGAAGTGATGTTTCAAAGGAAGGTGGATGGGCAACTAGCCATCATACTTGAAACGAGTGAGGACAATTCACAAGAAATTATGTTAGAATGTGAATGTATGGGCCAACAGGTGTCATGTTTGAAAGGAGGGTGGACAGCACTCCAGGAGTCGTGACGGGTCAACAGACGTCATGTTTGGAGACTGGATATGTGAACCACCAGGAATAAAGATTGAAAGGAGGGTGGATGTATTTCCAGTAGTCATGTTTGAAAGGAGGATAGATGGGGCATCAGAAGTTATGTTTATCAAAGGAGTGTGAATCATCATGATACAAAAACCTTTATCGAACAGTCTAAACAATATTCAACCATCCCCGGACTTTTGGAACACTCCGTATATGGCTGTAGATTGTTTACAATAACTTTTCAGTATGGCAAAATATAAGTTCAATTTTATTTTATTGTTGTTGTAGGTATTTTAGGTTAAGGAATCCTCACTTTCCCACTCACAATTGTTTTGTAGCATTCCTGGTTTTATAGAGTGTATGTTACAACATTCCTGATTACTTATTGTCTTTCGTTTAGAGGATATTAATAAGGAACTTAAGTGTTTCTAAACACTTAGAGGTAATCCTTTCAAAACAAATCTTGAGCCTTAATGTCCAACACAAATATGAAATAAGTCTCTAATTAGTGTTAAATTAAACACGAGATATTACATATTTCTAATGTATGATAAATATCGTATATTCAGTGTAAGTGGTAATAGGGTTTACCTACGGACCCTACCCACTTGTGTCCTGTAAACAGTCATGGAGGTCGTGGTTGTGGACCTGCCGCGAGAATGCGCTAGCAGTGGTGTGTCATTATGTAGCTATGTGGCTGGTAAAAGTGGTAACAGTTACGTGACTTTCGGCCCACAGAACATGAGACCATTATTGTATGATGCCATAGCCGGTGAATATCAGCCATACCTTTGTTTGTTCCTTACGTAATGTCCAACATCAATTCGATGTATCGGTGGTTATTACATTTTGATTATTACGAACAGTGGCCTTCATCAAGGTACACAAATCGAATAATGGAGGTGTAACAAATCATTATACGATTTCGATTTTCTAGAAAATCTTTCGATCTAGTTCTAGGTAGATCCGTAAGTGTGTAGTTTATAATTCCCCTTCTTCTATAAGTGTATGTTTATATGGAAAATTCTACTACCATTTACATTAACAAAGTTTATAACTCTGCTTGCCTAATAAACAAAAGACTTTTGGGTAATGAATTTAAAAATACAATTAATTTTAAATGTATATATATAAATTTAAAATAAGCCAACCAACAGGTAGAAGGCTAATTGAAATCTAAATGGTTTAATAGTTCTTCATCATTGTTAACTTTTGAATTTACGTTATTTAACTCAAAAATACTACAGTATTAGATTATTTTTGACAATATTACTTCAATTACATCTATATTTATTATATTTGAAGGACATTCCGTTTTTCGAAGTAAAGTTAAAAACTTTTACTTAAAAGATTAAACTAATTAATTATTTATGAAAGCTGATTATATAATTCAGTGCACTTTAATAGTACGATTTAGAATCTAAGCAAATTCTACTAACTACTAAAACCAACTTTAAAGTAACTTTTAAACCAAAATTTATTCAACATTTTAAATCGATAATACGAGTACATTTTTTACTTTAAGAACGTGATATTAGGGTAACTGCTTACTAATTTTATACATCTATACAATTCGTCAACAAGCGTTTAGTACCGCCATTAATTAGTATAAAATGAGGAAAACATAAATTAGATTCTAATGTACAAGTGGTTATTTACGTTGGATATTTTATAGAAATCAATTGAACAATATTATGTAAAACAGAGTTTCTCTTACATTTTCTTGAAATAAATGTTTAATTGTGTAAAGGAAAAGCAACAATTTGAAACATAAAATTTGTTTTTCAGAAAATCTTTCATTAAATTCTTAGTCTTTTTTTATTATTTTTCATCCAGACTAATTTTAGTTGTAAAACATTTACAAAGTAAAAAATGTGTTAACATTAATTATGTTATCAAAATTAAAATACACCATATATACATTTTGCGAATGTATACCTTCCAAAGGAGGATAAACATTATTAGAAGATAATAATATTAAAAAAAGGAGAAAAGATAAACATTAAAGAAAAATAAAAACTACAATTTATCTAGTACATAAAACATGTAGTTACAGTTGGATTTAAAGCAACTAACTTCATAAGATTTTAATTTCCTAATCTAAATGGTTTAAAGTGAGGGTTGCCAGAACTGTGAGGGAGGGGGGGCTTGAGACACAATCTACAACAGAGTACCCCATCCAATCAGAAACCTCCCCTCCAGGCCTCAAGTGTCATACAATTACCAGAATATTCACCACAAGAGGGTTAAATATCCCTTTATCGCCCAGCCTTAATTATCTCTCCACACAGTGACGGTGAACAACTTACATTTGAAAATTACGATCCTATAGTGATTATTAACTTGGTATAGAAAACAAAACATATTGTTCGGCTCAAATAGTTTATTTTAATTGATTTTATTTCGTTATTTTGTATTTCAGTTATTTTTATCAAAAAAAACTTTATAGGTGTAGAAATTTATTATCATTATAAAAGGAAATACGAATTAGCTCACTAGATTTGTACGTATTATAATATCACTATATCAATATATCACAATATCACTGTACGTGTATGGGTGGGTGGGTGGGTCAATATCACTGTACGTGTATGGGTGGGCGGGTGGGTCAATATCACTGTACGTGTATGGGTGGGCGGGTCAGTCAATATCACTGTACGTGTATGGGTGGGCGGGTATATATTTTGATTGCATTCTGAGCTGCCTAAAGTTTGATTTATTTGTTAGATTGTTAGTTAACAAACGAGTTTTAAATGTTAAACCATCGAATATTTTGGCAAGGTGACTTATGTGATAAATTTTTATATTCGTATATGAACCTAGGTCAAAAAGTTCCAGGTAGCTATTTTTATCTAAATTTTTTTAAAGAGGTATGAATTAATTAAGAGGTATTTATAAAATCAGTGATATACATTTAAAATAAAATAAACAAGCTTTAAGTGGATTAATTGTTGTAAACGTTGCTTAATTAATAATTGCCATTTTGGCAACTTATTGTTTATAGTATTAACTTTATTTGGAATGATGCTCCCTTTCAGCTTGCATAAAGTAATTGAAACAAGGAATTCGATAAACATGCTAGGAATGCAATAAAATGTTTAGCTTGTTGTCTGCTATAAACCAATATGTCTTACTGATGTCACAGCCCTATTTTATTACTCGCCGCTCAAGAGAGTTTCTCATTTCATTCTACTACATTTTGTGCCAGACAAAATTGGTTCCCTGTTTATAGTTAAGTGTTTATTGTATTATCTAATCTTTCGTTGTTTATTTATTGTTAAATCATACCTACTCTAGTTAACATAGTCTATAGATAGTGTTTAGAATTGGGTTGTTTACGATTGGTTGATTTGTTTGATTGACCTACAGCTTTATGTGGTTCGGATTCCACGTAAAGCTATAGGTCCCATAGCTTCCCTGGCCATTGGACTATTGATAAATAGTCCTTTCTGAACTAAGTTGAACTCAGATAGTAACAATGACTACACTCGTTCATCTACACTCATTCACTCCTCACATTCACCCATATCTTGACGATCGGCGTCTTAGAAATAAATTATAATGAATAATAATAAACAATAACTCTTGTCTCGTTTTATTGTGACTATTAACGATTTCATTGGAAACAAGATAAGATTGAACCTATCGTGCTATAGGAAGAAAAAATCGAAATTGAAGATATAATATTCAAAAATATCTTATCTACAAGCTTGTATAGATAAACTTATATAAGCTTATTTCTTCTGCATTAACAGTATTTTATTCAATAAGGGAAGAGTATCAATTTTCTTTAAGAGCTTACTCATGTATTTATTTTACAACCCTTCCACCAACCTACTCATGTACTTTGTACTTACTAAGCCTTAGTAGTTGATAAGGCTCCAGTCTAGTGAGTGCAAGTTCCTACGTTCACACCCCCATCTGATTGACAGTAGGTAATTAATTAATTGCGAAAAGCTCATAATCAGGCCTGTTGACAATGTGAACTGATAAATGGATTTTCACTTAAATAATAATAATAAAAAGTAATTTAAAATCATGCTGAATGAATTGGCTTTGAATTAATCAAACTTAATTGCATGTTTTTATGTATTTTTGTTCTAACATTTTTATTTTAACAATTTGTGTTTTATTTAGTATTGTGAATAATCATTAATAGAATAACTCAGCATTTTATATTTACAGGCCGACCAGTATAATTTTATTAATGTGTGTAGCAATATTTACGCACTAAGGAAAAGCTTGGCAGGAATTATTTCAAATGAAATTGAGGTTAGAAAAACAATTAAAATAAATTGTAGTTCCCATAGCTCAATGATCTAAGTGGAATAATATTTTATTCCTCAGAGACTAGCTTATTTCTAAAATATTTATTTTTATTTGTTAAGTATGCGATTGGGTCACATCTGTTTCTACAACGAAAGGTAAAAATAGTTTATTTCCTAAAAGTAAATTTTAAGAGTTTGTTCAGCAAATATTTTTTATAAATAAGTGACTTAAAGATTGTAATCATTAAAGAGTATTAAGGGTACATTATCTTCCCTCCTATATAACCTAGTAAGAAGATAACTGGTTAACAAATAATAAATATTAAATATTAATGGGGCTATGTAAAATAAAATTATAAATATTCACATATAAATTTTATATAAACCCAAGCAAATTTCTCATCATATGATCGACCACGTCTTTGCATAGTAATTTACTCATAGTTCAAAATTAGCTCCCAAATCAATGATTTCGATATAATTTCACCGATTGTTTCATAATCAAATGTATCGAAGGTCTTATTTTACCGAATAAAGTTAGGGTTAAGAGCCCCTTCTAATACATAATCTGAGTACCAATAGTTTAAAGCACAGAATATATTCTGTGCTTAAAGGTTACCTCCGGACCACCACCAGTGACAGGCAGCCAAGATACAAGCAAGCACGCGATCGCTCAGCGGTCACCCATCCAAGAAACAGCCATGATCAATGGTACTTGAATTCTTGTCTTACAAAAACATCGGAAATGTCCGCTCAAAACAATTTTCAAAGTTGACGAGTAGTGATTCTGAAATAAGTTTTTTTTTTTTATAATGACTGACGTAAGTGACCTTGTGTTTTGAGGTCTTCACTAACATTGTCCTAGGATTATACTTTTTTGATAAATAAGAAGGATACTTGGAGCTTAAACTGATATGAGGTAGGACTAAACTACGAAGAAAATTTAGCTAACCTTGAAAAATATTGAGGGTTTTATTAAAAAATTGTTTAGAGAATACAGTAGTGTTGCGCATATTTAGGAATATCTCACAGTTGAAAAATAGTGGCAACCAACCAACAAGAATTTTAAAATTTTTCATAAAATAAATAAAAAAAACTGTTATTATTACAAAATCCACGACATATTCGCTCAGCGCTACTAAAAGTGAATACTAAAACGCTGTAACAGTTCAAATATGTAACAGTTGCCTGATTACAATTCGGTAACAGCGTGTCTGTAAACATGTTCCAGATAATATTCAATCTATAGTGTAACGGAACTGGAACTGGAAGTTTGTGTAATAATACTCTCCAGATAACGGAATGTTTGCGTGCAGATCGAAACTAGTTGAAATTTGAGGTTTCTAACTGAATATAAATACGTGGAACATATTTCTTTACATTCTTACTATAAAAGAACATTATTTTTATCTAAATCTACAAGGAAACATTATTATTGCTTGAAATACATTGTAATGTTAAAGAGCATTTACTAAAATACGTAAGATACTGTTTTATGTGGCATATAGCAGGACTTTCTTCAGAAGTGATTTGAGGAGTTGGTGGAGAGCTCGTAACTGAAAAAAAAACATCGTTGGAGCAATACTAAAATGCGTAAGATACTGTTTTATGTGCCATATAGCAGGACTTTCTTCAGAAGTGGTTTGAGGAGTTGGTGGAGAGCTCGGAACTGAAAAAAAACATCGTTGGAGCAATACTAAAATGCGTAAGATACTGTTTTATGTGGCATATAGCAGGACTTTCTTCAGAAGTGGTTTGAGGAGTTGGCGGAGGGCTTGGAACTGAAAAAAAACTTCATTGGAGCAATACTAAAACGTGTAAGATACTTTTTATGTGGCATATAGCAGGACTTTCATCAGAAATGGTTTGAGGAGTTGTTGGAGAGCTCGGAACTAAAAAAAACATCGTTGGAGCAATACTAAAATGCGTAAGATACTGTTTTATGTAGCATATAGCAGGACATTCTTCAAAAGTGGTTTGAGGAGTTGGCGGAGAGCTCGGAACTGAAAAAAACATCGTTGGAGCAATACTAAAATGCGTAAGATACTGTTTTATGTGGCATATAGCAGGACATTCTTCAAAAGTGGTTTGAGGAGTTGTTGGAGAGCTCGGAACTAAAAAAAACATCGTTGGAGCAATACTAAAATGCGTAAGATACTGTTTTATGTGGCATATAGCAGGACATTCTTCAAAAGTGGTTTGAGGAGTTGGCGGAGAGCTCGGAACTGAAAAAAACATCGTTGGAGCAATACTAAAATGCGTAAGATACTGTTTTATGTGGCATATAGCAGGACATTCTTCAAAAGTGGTTTGAGGAGTTGGTGGAGAGCTCTGAACTGAAAAAAACATCGTTGGAGCAATACTAAAATGCGTAAGATACTGTTTTATGTGGCATATAGCAGGACTTTTTTCAGAAGTGGTTTGAGGAGTTGGCGGAGAGCTCTGAACTGAAAAAAACCATCGTTGGAGCAATACTAAAATAGTGAGGAAGATTATCTAGAGCGCCTTATATGCCTACATACCTGACTGGACAGACATCAGCTCTCAAGGCCGCTGGAGCCATCCTCTGAGCGTGGAACTTACGACAAGCGCGATGTAATAACCGGAACGGCCACAGGTTAGTTAGTGTCCAGTGTCCAGTGCTGATGAGGATCAGCATTGTGGTTAGATAAATATGATATATTTTGTGATTTTGTAAAATAAAATATCTATTGGATATGTTTTTATATTTCAAACAAAATAAGAAAATTCGAACCCAATCGAATTAATAACGTTAATATTGATAAAAACTATGAATATTTTTTCTTTTAATTGTGATGATTTTGTGCAAACACTATTTACCAAAAAAATATTACTGTTTCATAAATTTAAATTATACTGTTACTACATAAATATTAGCCTTCATAAGATCAGTGAAAAGAGAAAAATATAATGTTACATTTAAAACGTGTGCTTAAAGACGGCTTAAAAAAGTTCAGTGTACATGACACAAATAAAATACCTTACAATAGTAAAGGGTTTTATTATATTATTTTTCATAATATTATAACATAACAGTACAAACTTCACAAACAAAGATAACTATTACATATCAAACATCAACGATTACGTAATGTGGCACTAGGTCGACTGCATGATCGTGAGTAGGTTTCCTCACAGTCCATGGACGTCCTTCGGTGCAACTAGTGGTTGCCGATGAGACCTTCACGACCATCTTCTACTTCCGGAGAATCATTTACATAAGACCAGTATTACTAGTTGAGAATGCATGGCATTGAGTAAACATCTGATACGATCTTATGTCTTCTGCTTGGTTACATTCCAAACCAACAATAATAATGGTGCTTAGATATTATTGTTGTTTATAAAACATACTGCACTTATATTTGAATCAATAGCATCCTATTACTTGCATTTCCCCACCAACTCATTTACGTACAGTGGTAGTGACCCTTCCATCCGATCATACACGTATGATGGTAGTGGCTCTTAAGCCCACCTATGCATGTACAGTGGTGGTTATCCTCCCGCTCAGTCATACATGTACAGTGGTGATACTCCTCTCGCCCACCCATACACGGCAGTGGTGATGATCCTCCCACCCACCCATACACGACAGTGGTGATGATCCTCCCACCCACCCATACACGGCAGTGGTGATGATCCTCCCACCCACCCATACACGGCAGTGGTGATGATCCTCCCACCCACCAATACACGGCAGTGGTGATGATCCTCCCAACCACCCATACACGGCAGAGGTGATGATCCTCCCACCCACCCATAAATGACAGTGGTGATGATCCTCCCACCCACCCATACACGGCAGTGGTGATGATCCTCCCTAACACCCATACATGACAGTGGTGATGATCCTCCCACCCACCCATACACGGCAGTGGTGATGATCCTCCCTAACACCCATACACGACAGTGGTGATGATCCTTCCACCCACCCATACACGGCAGTGGTGATGATCCTCCCTAACACCCATACATGACAGTGGTGATGATCCTCCCTAACACCCATACATGACAGTGGTGATGATCCTCCCACCCACCCATACACGGCAGTGGTGATGATCCTCCCTAACACCCATACACGGCAGTGGTGATGATCCTCCCTAACACCCATACACGACAGTGGTGATGATCCTTCCGCATGCCCATAAATGTACATTGGTGATGATCCTCCTACCAACCCATACACGTTCAATGGTGGTGATCATCCCACCCACCCATACATGTACATTGGTGATGATCCTCCCACCCATCCTTACACGACAGTGGTGATGATCCTCCCACCCACCAGTACACTTACAGTGGTGACAATCCTCCCATGCGCGTATAGTGGTCATGTTCCTCTATCCCATTCTTACACGTACAGTGGAACCGACTCTCACACTTATAGTGGTGATGAAACTCCCACGTAGAGTGGATACGTGTAAGATTTAACTCAGAAAAAACATGATCGTACGCCATTCGAGTTATTTTGAGTTCCTTTTCAATTTTATTGGTCTCTAACTCACACGGTGGTAGGAGATTATACAATCCGAAACATTATGACTTTTTCAATAATTTAATGATTTGCAATTGAAAGTAATGGCAAATCATTTTAACTATAAACAAATAAGTAATATGCCAATTTAAAAGAAAAGGTACCATGAGGATTAATGTAAAAAGATGGTGTTTGCCATTGATCTGCTATTGACAGGGGAGGCGATGGGGTTTATTTGTCTATGCCGAAACACACATTCAATAAGGCAATATTGGTTCAGAGGCCTGGCAGACGGCATCCGTCAGGCGAAGTAATACTGTATCACGTGAACTACTTGTCTAGTGAAACACACTCGACAGGATAAAGCTCGCTGTGTATCCTCTCAGTGCTGTAAAAAAATAATGTAAAACATTTTAATTGTAAATAAAGTTCAACAATAAAAGTATTTTCCTTTTACTGGAATATTAGTATTATTCAACAATTTATAACGTGTTATGTGTTGCCTAAACTATACATTATACATTTTACCCGATCAATTATTTAATCGGTGTATATAATAATGACCTTATTGATGTACACTTTCAAGTACAATGAAAACACCAGTTTGAAAAACTATTAACTTTATAATTGTCTTAAAACCTTCACTAGTCACCTAAATGTGATATATAACTCTTGACTACTTGTATAAATGTAACGTAGAACACTCACTAGTCATCTATATGGACGTACAGTCCTCATTTGTAATGTAAATGTGTCACAGAACCCTCAGTAGTCACTTATATTGACATGTAATCCTCAGTAGTTGTCTACATGTATCGTGAAACCCTCATTGGTCATCTACGTGTGTCACAGAACCCACACTAGTCACCTAAATAAGATGTAAAACCCCCACTAGTCATAAAAATAGGACGTAGGACCCTGAAAAGTTGTCTACTGTAACGTAGAACTCTCACTAGTCGAATAGTTTTCGTAGAACTCCTATAAGTAGCCTAAACGAGTCATAGAACTCTTACTAGATGTGTCGTAGAACCCCTACTAGTCATCTGCATATGCCGTAGAACCCCTACTATTCGTCTACACGTGTATTAGAATCTCTACTAGTTGTCTGGACTTGTCTTAGATCCCCCACTAGATGTGTCATACAACCCGTAATAGTCGTCTACACGTGTAGTAAAATCTCTACTAGTTGTCTGGACGTGTCTTAGAACCCCCACTAGATGTGTCATAGTACCCCTAATAGTCATCTACACGTGTAGTAGAACCTCTACTAGATGTGTCGTAGAACCCCTCCTAGCAGCCTAATCGTGTCGTAGAAGCCTCACTAGATGTGTCGTAGACCTCTCACTAGTCGTCTACATGTGTCGTAGAACCCCTATAGTCGTCCACATGTTAGAGGGGTTGGAGTCAGATGGGTCGAGCTGAACTCCCTCATCTTTATTTATCGCGGCAGATCCAACAGAGGATCGTTCACGAACCATTTGTCCACAAATCGCTCAGCAGACTGCGACATCTCTGTTCTCTTCTATTCTATTTTCAGCTCCAGTTTGTTTTGATATCACCTCATATATTTTCTCGTTCTTCATCAAGAATAAAAATGATGATAAATGAATTCAATAATTTTCTTTGTACTGTCCTAATATGGTATAAATTAATACGGTTATTTAAATTTAAAATGTGACTAAAAGCTCGAAACTCACTTGAAATATATGATCAATAAATGATGTTATGATAGATTAGGATCAGTCGATAGTCTAGATATATGTTTATTGTGATTAGTGTGTGGAGTTCGAAGTTGAGTCAGTTTTCAAATTAATTTACTTTCCAATTTTAAGTAATTTTTAGACTTTAGTTTCCAATATATTTCAAGTAGTTTAATTTAAAAGACGAGGATACGCAAATTAATACTGATGATAAAATAAATTGTTAATGAATTCAGTATACGTAATATACAATTGTATAGTAATATAAAAATATTAATGAAACTAAGTTTATTACAAGCTTATGTTTAGAATGCGACAAATATTTCTGGGTGTAAAAATAAACTTAAATCACTATTATAATTGAAAAATAGTACAATAATATTTAATACGCTTTACTTCATGTCACATAATGTCAAGTTTTTGGAATTATTTTACCTGTAGTGAAAAAATTTAAGTGATTATATTATGTTAAAAACTGTAAAAATCGATTTCATTCCAACGTTAAATGAATGTATAGAATAACTCTAAAACGCAAGAACATAATTTGTGGAATCCTAAAAAAACCGTGTTCAGTTTCCTGCGGGTATGAGAGCACTTTCTCTTCATCAGTAATTTTACTTTCAAAAAGTGCTTTGATAAGCAATTTAATCAGTAAATATTTCAGATACAATAAATTTCATGTCTGAGAGGGTTTATACATTCTTGATAATTTCTGTGTAATCAAAGAGAATTTCAGGCGGGATTTAGACCGGGAAGAAGCTGCCCAGAACAAATATTAAACCTAAAGCTAATCATCGACTACTACAAGTCGAGAAACAAACAACTAGTGATCTCTTTCATCGATTTCCAAAAAGCCTACGACAGCATACATAGAGAATCTTTGAAGAAGATACTGAGAAATTTAGGCTTACACCCCAAACTGATCAAAATGATTGGGCTTACACTGGAGAACACAACATCTAAAGTCAAATTCAGAGGAGCAACCTCAGACACGTTCGAAATTAAAACAGGATTAAGACAGGGGGACGGGTTGTCCCCAATTCTATTTAACTGCGCACTGGAATATCTGATGAGAGAATGGAGGAAGATTAACCCAGAACTAATAAAAGTAGGAACGAAAATCAAAGTGAACTGTTTAGGTTTTGCGGACGACTTGGCTTTATTAGCAAACAGCATAAAAGAGGCAAGAACGCAAATTGAGACACTAGAAGAGATAGCTGGGAAAATTGGACTAAAAATCTCGTTCGAAAAGACCAAAATCATGGTCAGGGATCCTCTCTGCGTTGATCACATATCAATTTTTAACACTAAAGTAGAACTGGTGAAAAAATTCAAGTATCTGGGGGAAACAATAACACACAACAATAACGAGAAAATCAACTGGAAAGAAAGAACTGACAAACTGAAGAAGTCTCTATTCACAACTCAAAACATATACAATAAGAGATGCTTATCAACAAAAACCAAAATCAGACATTACCAAACGGTGATTCTCCCGGAAATACAATACGCATGCGAGACAATCTCCGGACCTTACAAAATAGGAGAGATAGAAACAATAGAAAAATTAGAAAGAAAGATAATAAGAAAGTGTATAAACAAGAAGAACCTAGTGGAAGGTCAATGGAGAATAATCCCAAACGAAACCGTCTATAAAACAATCACTCCACTAACAGAATTCTTCAGAAGGAAAAGGATATCATTCCTGGGACACATATTGAGAACGGAAGACACTAGACTAGCTAAACGACTGATCGACTTTTACTGGAATAAAAAAATCAAGTCAAACTGGGTGAGAGAAGTGCAGAAGGACATGGAAGAACTAGGAATCTTGAAGGAGGATCTCGTAACAAAATCACAGAAATACAGCGAATGGGTAAAAACAAACACAATAACACTCACGCACAAACCAAGACCAAGACGAAATGTGGTGTATTCAGAGGAGGAAAGAAGACGAAGATCGGAACGGCTAAAAAAAATATGGGCTAAAAAGAAAGAAGAGACAGCCAAACAAATGAAACAGCTAAGGACGACTACAAGTTTTGAACTAAAGTGATCCAATAGGGTCGTAAAAGCAATAAATAAATAAAAAACAAAGAGAATTTCACAATTATCGATTATTGTTACTTCTTTTAATATTACGTCAGTTACGATCGTTATAAAAACATGTTATTATTTAAGCAATGTTAAAATGTAACTTTATCATATAGAAAATATATAATAATTGTATATTCCAAATATGTAGGTTTAGTCTTCACAGGCTATCCCAGTGGCTGATTCTTGTTCAAGTGTAAGTGGAGAAAACGAAAATGTTGTGTAATTTAATAGTAATTTATTTACAGTAAATTTAATTTTATGTATATTTTTTTAGGAAACGCCTGACTAACTCCTCTTTAAACTTACCCTAAGTTTTTCCCATAGACTGTTGCTTTGTATGGGGAAGTTATCAGACAGAGTAAGGGGGAGAACCAGTACAGTAGAAGGTAAATTATTGATAAAAAGTAGCAGTCTTGTACATGGCTCGAACCTACGTTATATCTAGTTTAAGTAAAAAGTCCTGAAGCCTTAGATCTATATGCAAATGTCTCTTGGTCACCCTTTGTGTAGTTTAATATCGGTGGACAGGTAGTCGAAGTTTGAATGTAAGTGTTAGAGTAGGTAGAGACTACTCTTATATTGGAGACTAAGTAGAGTAGTCAATACATATCATGAATCGACAAATAAAAATACTCCAGTTGTTGTAGCTTGTATACTACGTCTATTACAAAAAATGGCTAACGGAAATAGGGGGAAAAATGCTCTACAAGAAAAATAACCCAAATACCTTTTCAACTATTTCAAGGACTTAGGAAATATCAGAGGTATTTTTAGATAATATTCTACAACCATTATATAAACCCTTATATTATAATAAATGTGAAAGCTTGCATGTTTGGATGTGTTACTCAATAACACAAAAAATATTCGACGAATATGATGAAATTTGACACACAGGTAATATGGGGCCGCAGTAGCCCGTAATAGCAAATGCGGTAATTTTTATATCCGTTAATGAAAAACCTTATAAATTTTTATGATAAAAAAATGTATTAATAACTTTCATTGACTCATTTTTTTACATTAGCTTATATTGTTTACATTTAGTAATATCTAAAAAAATTTATAAAGACTTAAATGAAACAGTTTACTAGATAATGATTAGTAATTGTTTCTATTACAGACAGTGAATTTTCTAGTCACAATTAAAATAATTAGTATTATAGAGCTAATTAGAGCCTATTAATTCAATGTCAGTTTATATATTTAAATTACCATAGTTGTTATTTTTATATCGTTGTTATTTAGTGGATTTATTTAGTGGAATGTTCCGTTCATTTTATTTGCGATTCATTAGTGAAATTTTGTATTCTTTTTTATTGTTTACCCATTGTGAGTGATGTGATCCCTAAGCAGTTAGTTGGTAAATAACATTAAAATATTATGAATACACCTTATCGGCTGATACATTTTAGATAAATATACAAAAATTTAAAGCTGTTGTACATATAGTATAAATTCTACGACATGAAAATATCCACACAGTAAGTAAGAAAAATATAGCACCATAGTATATAATTCATTTATATTTCATATTCGTTATATATAGTTTTGTTAAACACTATTTTTCTTTACACTAATTTCTATATTTATATTGTAATATTTGTTCGTTTTTCAAGCCCATTCTCTAAAAGTTTAAAGGTATACAGGAAGGCAAATATTTGTCGAATCAGTCGATCGTTCGTCTCATGTATTTAGGATCAGCGGATATATCCGCCTCACCACCCTACTCACTGCACTTAATAAACCTTTTATTCCGCATCCCTTGTTTCATTAATTTAATTAAAATCCAAACACATTCCTCTTCTCCACTTCAAACAGGTGTATGCCTACTTTAGCTAATTTGAAAAATACAATGATAAGAGGTAAGTTTATTGACTAGTACTCTATTGGCATATAGTTACACGGTTACAAACTCCACTTAAAAAACTATTTTAATGACAGTTTCTACTATTTTGTAACAAAATAACGCTAACTATTTTCAGTAATAAATAGCACCCTATAGGCTACTTGGCTTCCTTAAAGACACCAGATGTGATTTAACTGAAAGAACGAATATATAAACAAAGTGTCAATTGTATTAATGCCACTATATACATGTTATATACGTAACGCAATATCTCAAGAAATATCATTTTTATGTATTGAATATATATGTTTAGAAAAAAATATAATTTTTTAATACTATTTTTTTTTTTTACTTTCATATTCGGAAGACAAAAATACAAAATCTACAACGTATAAGGAAATATCTGTTACCTTACGGGATTTAAATAATACTAAGAAATATACTTATATTGTAAATAATTTTAAAAATTCTCATATATTCCAATAAAATGATTATGTATGATAATAATATAAAATTTGTTTGTGGAAATACCTACGAGTGTAATTTATTTGGTGTTTATGGATGATCGCTTAAGAAAAATTAAAATGAAATGAAATGAAATTTTGTATATGTACTTGAATATAATTTAAGTAAAAAAAATCTAAAAAGTTAAGAGAAAAATTTAGTTATATTGATAAAGAAGGGGAATGTATATTCTTCACTTCAGAAATTATTTTAAAATGATTAATTGTGTGTCGTTACATTTTTACGCAGTTACATATTAAACCTCTTCGACCATTATGTATGCTTGTTTGTGGTTTACTTAAGCACGCACCACAAGAGTTACCAACCACTAACAACCATCCACGTACATGTGCTATTAGTGAAGAGCTCTTGTGGTGGTATAGGCCATTAAATCGTGTTCAAGCAGGCCTACTTATAGTACAAGGGTTACTGAAGGTGAAAGGAAATGGTTGAAATTATTAATGTATTAAAATATGTATTAATTTGATTTATTTAACTCAAAAATACTGTTTGAGGCAATAACATACTTTATAGTCAGGTAAACATTTGTTGTATGACCATCCTAAAAATTAAATTACAAATACTTGATATAAGCGTAGTAGAAATCCTATTTATTAGTTAATTTTAAAACTCACAAAACCTTTATCGAGTACTATAACTCTAACATATAATTAATGATAAGAGACGAGTTTATGAGAGGGACGACAAATATTAAAACTATCGTATACGATACAACAATGTTTTTAATGTAATATACTAAGTATGGATACTTAACAAAAGGATAAATAAATATGGTAACATTTTAGTACATTGAAATCTAAACACACTTTAAAAATTGGGGAACAATTTCTAAACTAAAGACATGGGACATTTCTGTCTGCTTTTTTGTTTGTTTGTCACTTGATTTCGGTGGACTGCACTGAACGACTGTTATAGTATTTAGTATTTAATTAGTTCGTACGAAGCTGAAACCGTCCAAATGTAAATTTAACGTATATTGAAAATGGTGGCCAAATAATGGACTCGCCAAATATACTTTTAATATAGGCAGTACCTTCAGAAAATATATAATGAAATATTGCGTCTACATTCACCAACAAAATGTCTGAATTTTTATAAATGAAAAGTGATGTGAGTTTTGTAGATTTAGCCACCGATAATATTTAACGCTACAATACTTATTTAGATTTCAAACTAATTCAGCTTTAGCATTTTTAAAACTGAGAAACTTCTTATTTTATCTTTATATTACTTAGTAAAGTTATTTGACTATTTTTTTTAAATTTTATCAAGATATAGTATTTGAAAAGAGCTAAACAATTTGAAATTACGGTACTATAAGATTGTGGTGTTTTTAAATCAGTCAAATAATATTAACAGTTATTTTTTTCTGTTGAAATTTAGTGCTTTTTTTACACGGATAAGTTTTGAAATATGTTCTGTTAAGAGTACGCAAGCCTTGTGTAGTGCATATGTCCAATTTTTATCAAGATAATTATTTGGAATCTGTCTTTTAATATATAATGGTAATTATATGTTTTCGAGACGTTAAATCTTGTGCAAAGAATTGTTTTCATCAAATTGCTAAAAACATGAGAATGATGAGCGATGAGTTTCTGAGAGGGATAAGAAATATGTTGGAGCAAATTGGGTGTAAACAAACACGAAGTAAGGTAGGAGGGATGGAGTAGATAATAAATATAAATGTGGTTGTCGAGTGAGGAAGGATATGAAGGATGATGACGGATGGCGGCCGGGTGATTGATCACTGCAACCCTTCTTCCATTGTAACCTTGCTCAGATAGGGCTGGATGATGGAGACACCTTCATGGACCAATGACGAATACTCTTTGACGCTGTATGACGCCATTTAAATTAAACAACATCTTCTAAAATATTATGATGCCGATGATAACAATATATTTTGTAAATTAACTTTCAGTGCAACAACAGTTTCAATTTAGTTACTCAAAACACAGAGGAGAAAGAAAGGAGTTCGCTTTATTTTTGCCGCAGTGAACGCCAAAGTTGGATTTATAAAAAATGTTTACTCATGTCCATCTTTAAACATCTGTAGTAAAAATAACCACGGTTATTCTTGAGGATTTGGGGGCATAAAGGGAGGGACTGACCAGGCACTACTAGCTCTGCCACATAGCAATCTGGAGAAATAACTAACTGACACAATTAATTACTCAACACACATTTAGCGCACTATTGGATGCGACCTCTGTCCCTTTCTTTTCTGTGTTTAAAACTATCTTTGTACACTGTCTCCTACTTCAGAGTAATATTTTTTTTCAATAATTTTTTAAAGTTACATTTGTATCTATTATTGATTTTATACTGGTATAAGTTATGTGAGATAAATTGATCAAATAGTTTTTTAATTAGCATAATACGTGTCTGTACATATACAGTACAAGTAAACGTAACACAACACAAATTTATTATAATATAAGCACAGAATGCACAAATATATTACAAGTACAAAATGTAAGTTTCTTGATTAGCATTTTATGTGTTGGTATATATTATATAACTTATAACTTACCATGTATGTCTCACAACACTACAATGACTAGATGTTGAGTCAAAATTTACACAGTTATCGATTTCGTCCATCTATGTGGACATCTTCGGACTGACTGAAGCTTGATCATGATTGTTGTTTGTTATTGATTTTTTTTTTTTTTGACATGAAAACATGTCCCATAATGCATTTCATTAATCATATGTTATAATTTATTTTTCAATTTAATTGTATTAGAATAAACTGTTTCTGATTCGAAATTAATTTGTTCATTGATTATTTT
This sequence comes from Stictocephala bisonia, assembly GCA_035578905.1. Classification (NCBI taxonomy): domain Eukaryota; kingdom Metazoa; phylum Arthropoda; class Insecta; order Hemiptera; family Membracidae; genus Stictocephala; species Stictocephala bisonia. The sequence continues at coordinate 1,498,346 of JAQJVL010000083.1, forward strand.
TTGATTTTCAAGTTTTGCTTTGTATATAAATAATTCTTCCCATGCTGACATATTTATTCCTTTCTTACAAAATTTTAATATTTTCATATTTTTATTTATATTTTCTATTGTGTGATTATTGTCAATTAAGTGTTTGGCTAAATTGGATCTTTCTGGTTTATTATTTTTCCATGCTGATGTGTGGTTCTTATATCTTTGGTTGAAGTTTATAGTTTGGCCTATGTAAAATTGTTCACAATCATCGCAATTTATCTTGTATATTCCAGATTTTTCAAATGTGTCCTCATTTTCTATCTTCATATTTAAATTTTTACTTAAGTTGTTATTTGTCTTGAAGGCTATTTTTGCATATTTTCGTAAACTATTTGCTATTTTTTGACTTTCTGATCCAGTATAGTTAAATGTAACATATTTATCTGTTATCTTGTTGTGTTCAGATTGCAAAGTTGTGATTCCTTTTAATCTTTCTTGTTGTTTGATTTTTCTCTTAATTCGATATGCAATATCATCAATTATAGTACGGTCGTATCCGTTGGATTGAGCAATTTGTTTGATGAGATTTATTTCAGCCTTTCTATCTTTATTACTTAGTGGTATTTTAAATGCTCTGTATAACATAGATCTAAAACTGGCTGTCTTCTGTGAAATTGGATGGTTTGATCTATTGGCTATAACCATGTCCGTTTGAGTTGGTTTTCTATATATTTTGTATTTAATATGATCCCCCAATCTTGTGATATTCAAATCTAGATAGTTGATTGATTTTTCATTTTCATATTCCGCTGTAAATTTAAGTTTCTTGTGATGTGAGTTGAAAATTTGTTGCATACTTTCCATTTCTTTGGTTTTCTTTTCATTAAATACAATAAAAATGTCGTCTACATATCTTATATAACATAAAATATCGTGATCTTTTTTTAATTTTCGGATAATTTTCTCTTCATGGTGTTGTAAGAAAACTTCAGATATTATTGAAGATAACGGGTTCCCCATGGCTAATCCATCAGGTTGTTTGTAGAATTTGTTGTTGAATCTAAAATAATTTTTACTTAGTATTTCTTTCAATAATTGAACTGTTTGGTTGATATAAGTCTTATCTAATCCATTTTTCTTTATAATATCTTCAATTAAATCAATAACTTCACTCGTTGGAATGTTGGTATACATGTTGCTGATGTCAAATGATATTAGTCTACTATTTTCTGTCAATTTGATATTTTTCATCTTTTCTACGAATTCGTAGCTATTTTTTATAATGTGGTTGTTATCTAATTTTAATTCTGATGTTAGGTTTTTTGAGATGATTTTAGATATATTATATGTTGGCGCAGTTTTGAAGTTTATTAATGGTCTTATTGGTACATTTTCTTTGTGTATTTTTGGAATTCCTTTCATTATTGGAGCTTTCGGATTGGACATTAGTGCTCTGGATTTTATTTCGTCTGGTATAACCATTTTACATCTGTTGATAAGTTGAGATAATTGTTTTTTATATTTCTCTGTAGGATCTTTTTGTAATAATGTAAAATTATTTTCTTTGATAAATTTCTCTGTCTTTTCTATGTACTCTTCTTTTTTTATTATCACTATTGCATTACTTTTATCAGCTTTTGTATTTATCAGGTTATTTTCTATTAATTTGTCCTTAATCTGTTTACATTTTGATGCTTCTTGTTTTCTTTGTTTACTAATTTTTATGTTTTGTATTTTGTCTAAATTTTTACATACTTGGTTTCTAATTTCATTCTGTTCATCATATTTAAATGATTTTATGTTGGTTTCGATATCTGTAGCTATTGTATCTATTTTAGTATTAGCCTTGGTGTGAAAGTTATGTTTGTAGCCTAATTTCATTATATTCATTTCACCTTCGTCAAATTCTGTGCTTGTAAGGTTGATCACTCTATTTTGAAATTTGTGCTGGTTTAAATTTCCTTTTTCTTCATCTCCTGTAAATTTGTTCTGGTTGTGTTTTTTAACGAGATTATCTAATTTTTTGTTAATTTTGTCGTATTTTTGTGGTAATATTTCATCTAAGTCATCTTGAATTAAGTTTACTAATAAATCATATGCTGCATTACCGTTTTCCTTCTGAAATTTCATGCGTAATTCATAGGCTTGTAGAGATAGTTCATCTTTTTCACAATATAGTTGTCTGATCATATTTCTAATGAAAATTTTTTCCGCTTCCTTTTTTGTTTTTATAGCTGCTAAATTATTGCAGTTTATTTTCAGCTTGGCGTAATTTGGTGTAATTTTATGTTTTAAACATTCTTTGTTAAAGTAAATATCTGCTAATGTGGTGTGTATTTTGATTTTGATGCTTCGGTATTTGTTTGCTATATCTGCCTGACTGGCGTCAACTATAAGTTTCTTGATTAGCATTTTATGTGTTGGTATATATTATATAACTTATAACTTACCATGTATGTCTCACAACACTACAATGACTAGATGTTGAGTCAAAATTTACACAGTTATCGATTTCGTCCATCTATGTGGACATCTTCGGACTGACTGAAGCTTGATCATGATTGTTGTTTGTTATTGATTTTTTTTTTTTTTTTGACATGAAAACATGTCCCATAATGCATTTCATTAATTATATGTTATAATTTATTTTTCAATTTAATTGTATTAGAATAAACTGTTTCTGATTCGAAATTAATTTGTTCATTGATTATTTTTTGATTTTCAAGTTTTGCTTTGTATATAAATAATTCTTCCCATGCTGACATATTTATTCCTTTCTTACAAAATTTTAATATTTTCATATTTTTATTTATATTTTCTATTGTGTGATTATTGTCAATTAAGTGTTTGGCTAAATTGGATCTTTCTGGTTTATTATTTTTCCATGCTGATGTGTGGTTCTTATATCTTTGGTTGAAGTTTATAGTTTGGCCTATGTAAAATTGTTCACAATCATCGCAATTTATCTTGTATATTCCAGATTTTTCAAATGTGTCCTCATTTTCTATCTTCATATTTAAATTTTTACTTAAGTTGTTATTTGTCTTGAAGGCTATTTTTGCATATTTTCGTAAACTATTTGCTATTTTTTGACTTTCTGATCCAGTATAGTTAAATGTAACATATTTATCTGTTATCTTGTTGTGTTCAGATTGCAAAGTTGTGATTCCTTTTAATCTTTCTTGTTGTTTGATTTTTCTCTTAATTCGATATGCAATATCATCAATTATAGTACGGTCGTATCCGTTGGATTGAGCAATTTGTTTGATGAGATTTATTTCAGCCTTTCTATCTTTATTACTTAGTGGTATTTTAAATGCTCTGTATAACATAGATCTAAAACTGGCTGTCTTCTGTGAAATTGGATGGTTTGATCTATTGGCTATAACCATGTCCGTTTGAGTTGGTTTTCTATATATTTTGTATTTAATATGATCCCCCAATCTTGTGATATTCAAATCTAGATAGTTGATTGATTTTTCATTTTCATATTCCGCTGTAAATTTAAGTTTCTTGTGATGTGAGTTGAAAATTTGTTGCATACTTTCCATTTCTTTGGTTTTCTTTTCATTAAATACAATAAAAATGTCGTCTACATATCTTATATAACATAAAAATCGTGATCTTTTTTTAATTTTCGGATAATTTTCTCTTCATGGTGTTGTAAGAAAACTTCAGATATTATTGAAGATAACGGGCTCCCCATGGCTAATCCATCAGGTTGTTTGTAGAATTTGTTGTTGAATCTAAAATAATTTTTACTTAGTATTTCTTTCAATAATTGAACTGTTTGGTTGATATAAGTCTTATCTAATCCATTTTTCTTTATAATATCTTCAATTAAATCAATAACTTCACTCGTTGGAATGTTGGTATACATGTTGCTGATGTCAAATGATATTAGTCTACTATTTTCTGTCAATTTGATATTTTTCATCTTTTCTACGAATTCGTAGCTATTTTTTATAATGTGGTTGTTATCTAATTTTAATTCTGATGTTAGGTTTTTTGAGAGATGATTTTAGATATATTATATGTTGGCGCAGTTTTGAAGTTTATTAATGGTCTTATTGGTACATTTTCTTTGTGTATTTTTGGAATTCCTTTCATTATTGGAGCTTTCGGATTGGACATTAGTGCTCTGGATTTTATTTCGTCTGGTATAACCATTTTACATCTGTTGATAAGTTGAGATAATTGTTTTTTATATTTCTCTGTAGGATCTTTTTGTAATAATGTAAAATTATTTTCTTTGATAAATTTCTCTGTCTTTTCTATGTACTCTTCTTTTTTTATTATCACTATTGCATTACTTTTATCAGCTTTTGTATTTATCAGGTTATTTTCTATTAATTTGTCCTTAATCTGTTTACATTTTGATGCTTCTTGTTTTCTTTGTTTACTAATTTTTATGTTTTGTATTTTGTCTAAATTTTTACATACTTGGTTTCTAATTTCATTCTGTTCATCATATTTAAATGATTTTATGTTGGTTTCGATATCTGTAGCTATTGTATCTATTTTAGTATTAGCCTTGGTGTGAAAGTTATGTTTGTAGCCTAATTTCATTATATTCATTTCACCTTCGTCAAATTCTGTGCTTGTAAGGTTGATCACTCTATTTTGAAATTTGTGCTGGTTTAAATTTCCTTTTTCTTCATCTCCTGTAAATTTGTTCTGGTTGTGTTTTTTAACGAGATTATCTAATTTTTTGTTAATTTTGTCGTATTTTTGTGGTAATATTTCATCTAAGTCATCTTGAATTAAGTTTACTAATAAATCATATGCTGCATTACCGTTTTCCTTCTGAAATTTCATGCGTAATTCATAGGCTTGTAGAGATAGTTCATCTTTTTCACAATATAGTTGTCTGATCATATTTCTAATGAAAATTTTTTCCGCTTCCTTTTTTGTTTTTATAGCTGCTAAATTATTGCAGTTTATTTTCAGCTTGGCGTAATTTGGTGTAATTTTATGTTTTAAACATTCTTTGTTAAAGTAAATATCTGCTAATGTGGTGTGTATTTTGATTTTGATGCTTCGGTATTTGTTTGCTATATCTGCCTGACTGGCGTCAACTATAAGTTTCTTGATTAGCATTTTATGTGTTGGTATATATTATATAACTTATAACTTACCATGTATGTCTCACAACACTACAATGACTAGATGTTGAGTCAAAATTTACACAGTTATCGATTTCGTCCATCTATGTGGACATCTTCGGACTGACTGAAGCTTGATCATGATTGTTGTTTGTTATTGATTTTTTTTTTTTTGACATGAAAACATGTCCCATAATGCATTTCATTAATCATATGTTATAATTTATTTTTCAATTTAATTGTATTAGAATAAACTGTTTCTGATTCGAAATTAATTTGTTCATTGATTATTTTTTGATTTTCAAGTTTTGCTTTGTATATAAATAATTCTTCCCATGCTGACATATTTATTCCTTTCTTACAAAATTTTAATATTTTCATATTTTTATTTATATTTTCTATTGTGTGATTATTGTCAATTAAGTGTTTGGCTAAATTGGATCTTTCTGGTTTATTATTTTTCCATGCTGATGTGTGGTTCTTATATCTTTGGTTGAAGTTTATAGTTTGGCCTATGTAAAATTGTTCACAATCATCGCAATTTATCTTGTATATTCCAGATTTTTCAAATGTGTCCTCATTTTCTATCTTCATATTTAAATTTTTACTTAAGTTGTTATTTGTCTTGAAGGCTATTTTTGCATATTTTCGTAAACTATTTGCTATTTTTTGACTTTCTGATCCAGTATAGTTAAATGTAACATATTTATCTGTTATCTTGTTGTGTTCAGATTGCAAAGTTGTGATTCCTTTTAATCTTTCTTGTTGTTTGATTTTTCTCTTAATTCGATATGCAATATCATCAATTATAGTACGGTCGTATCCGTTGGATTGAGCAATTTGTTTGATGAGATTTATTTCAGCCTTTCTATCTTTATTACTTAGTGGTATTTTAAATGCTCTGTATAACATAGATCTAAAACTGGCTGTCTTCTGTGAAATTGGATGGTTTGATCTATTGGCTATAACCATGTCCGTTTGAGTTGGTTTTCTATATATTTTGTATTTAATATGATCCCCCAATCTTGTGATATTCAAATCTAGATAGTTGATTGATTTTTCATTTTCATATTCCGCTGTAAATTTAAGTTTCTTGTGATGTGAGTTGAAAATTTGTTGCATACTTTCCATTTCTTTGGTTTTCTTTTCATTAAATACAATAAAAATGTCGTCTACATATCTTATATAACATAAAATATCGTGATCTTTTTTTAATTTTCGGATAATTTTCTCTTCATGGTGTTGTAAGAAAACTTCAGATATTATTGAAGATAACGGGCTCCCCATGGCTAATCCATCAGGTTGTTTGTAGAATTTGTTGTTGAATCTAAAATAATTTTTACTTAGTATTTCTTTCAATAATTGAACTGTTTGGTTGATATAAGTCTTATCTAATCCATTTTTCTTTATAATATCTTCAATTAAATCAATAACTTCACTCGTTGGAATGTTGGTATACATGTTGCTGATGTCAAATGATATTAGTCTACTATTTTCTGTCAATTTGATATTTTTCATCTTTTCTACGAATTCGTAGCTATTTTTTATAATGTGGTTGTTATCTAATTTTAATTCTGATGTTAGGTTTTTTGAGAGATGATTTTAGATATATTATATGTTGGCGCAGTTTTGAAGTTTATTAATGGTCTTATTGGTACATTTTCTTTGTGTATTTTTGGAATTCCTTTCATTATTGGAGCTTTCGGATTGGACATTAGTGCTCTGGATTTTATTTCGTCTGGTATAACCATTTTACATCTGTTGATAAGTTGAGATAATTGTTTTTTATATTTCTCTGTAGGATCTTTTTGTAATAATGTAAAATTATTTTCTTTGATAAATTTCTCTGTCTTTTCTATGTACTCTTCTTTTTTTATTATCACTATTGCATTACTTTTATCAGCTTTTGTATTTATCAGGTTATTTTCTATTAATTTGTCCTTAATCTGTTTACATTTTGATGCTTCTTGTTTTCTTTGTTTACTAATTTTTATGTTTTGTATTTTGTCTAAATTTTTACATACTTGGTTTCTAATTTCATTCTGTTCATCATATTTAAATGATTTTATGTTGGTTTCGATATCTGTAGCTATTGTATCTATTTTAGTATTAGCCTTGGTGTGAAAGTTATGTTTGTAGCTTAATTTCATTATATTCATTTCACCTTCGTCAAATTCTGTGCTTGTAAGGTTGATCACTCTATTTTGAAATTTGTGCTGGTTTAAATTTCCTTTTTCTTCATCTCCTGTAAATTTGTTCTGGTTGTGTTTTTTAACGAGATTATCTAATTTTTTGTTAATTTTGTCGTATTTTTGTGGTAATATTTCATCTAAGTCATCTTGAATTAAGTTTACTAATAAATCATATGCTGCATTACTGTTTTCCTTCTGAAATTTCATGCGTAATTCATAGGCTTGTAGAGATAGTTCATCTTTTTCACAATATAGTTGTCTGATCATATTTCTAATGAAAATTTTTTCGCTTCCTTTTTTGTTTTTATAGCTGCTAAATTATTGCAGTTTATTTTCAGCTTGGCGTAATTTGGTGTAATTTTATGTTTTAAACATTCTTTGTTAAAGTAAATATCTGCTAATGTGGTGTGTATTTTGATTTTGATGCTTCGGTATTTGTTTGCTATATCTGCCTGACTGGCGTCAACTATAAGTTTCTTGATTAGCATTTTATGTGTTGGTATATATTATATAACTTATAACTTACCATGTATGTCTCACAACACTACAATGACTAGATGTTGAGTCAAAATTTACACAGTTATCGATTTCGTCCATCTATGTGGACATCTTCGGACTGACTGAAGCTTGATCATGATTGTTGTTTGTTATTGATTTTTTTTTTTTTGACATGAAAACATGTCCCATAATGCATTTCATTAATCATATGTTATAATTTATTTTTCAATTTAATTGTATTAGAATAAACTGTTTCTGATTCGAAATTAATTTGTTCATTGATTATTTTTTGATTTTCAAGTTTTGCTTTGTATATAAATAATTCTTCCCATGCTGACATATTTATTCCTTTCTTACAAAATTTTAATATTTTCATATTTTTATTTATATTTTCTATTGTGTGATTATTGTCAATTAAGTGTTTGGCTAAATTGGATCTTTCTGGTTTATTATTTTTCCATGCTGATGTGTGGTTCTTATATCTTTGGTTGAAGTTTATAGTTTGGCCTATGTAAAATTGTTCACAATCATCGCAATTTATCTTGTATATTCCAGATTTTTCAAATGTGTCCTCATTTTCTATCTTCATATTTAAATTTTTACTTAAGTTGTTATTTGTCTTGAAGGCTATTTTTGCATATTTTCGTAAACTATTTGCTATTTTTTTGACTTTCTGATCCAGTATAGTTAAATGTAACATATTTATCTGTTATCTTGTTGTGTTCAGATTGCAAAGTTGTGATTCCTTTTAATCTTTCTTGTTGTTTGATTTTTCTCTTAATTCGATATGCAATATCATCAATTATAGTACGGTCGTATCCGTTGGATTGAGCAATTTGTTTGATGAGATTTATTTCAGCCTTTCTATCTTTATTACTTAGTGGTATTTTAAATGCTCTGTATAACATAGATCTAAAACTGGCTGTCTTCTGTGAAATTGGATGGTTTGATCTATTGGCTATAACCATGTCCGTTTGAGTTGGTTTTCTATATATTTTGTATTTAATATGATCCCCCAATCTTGTGATATTCAAATCTAGATAGTTGATTGATTTTTCATTTTCATATTCCGCTGTAAATTTAAGTTTCTTGTGATGTGAGTTGAAAATTTGTTGCATACTTTCCATTTCTTTGGTTTTCTTTTCATTAAATACAATAAAAATGTCGTCTACATATCTTATATAACATAAAATATCGTGATCTTTTTTTAATTTTCGGATAATTTTCTCTTCATGGTGTTGTAAGAAAACTTCAGATATTATTGAAGATAACGGGCTCCCCATGGCTAATCCATCAGGTTGTTTGTAGAATTTGTTGTTGAATCTAAAATAATTTTTACTTAGTATTTCTTTCAATAATTGAACTGTTTGGTTGATATAAGTCTTATCTAATCCATTTTTCTTTATAATATCTTCAATTAAATCAATAACTTCACTCGTTGGAATGTTGGTATACATGTTGCTGATGTCAAATGATATTAGTCTACTATTTTCTGTCAAGATGTCCACATAGATGGACGAAATCGATAACTGTGTAAATTTTGACTCAACATCTAGTCATTGTAGTGTTGTGAGACATACATGGTAAGTTATAAGTTATATAAGTACAAAATGCACAAATATTATAGTGATTGATTTCGGTGAACCACGCTCACCTTCCTCAGACCAGAGGGATTCACAAAAGAATGGAAAATGGTGTTCAGCAACTTAATTTATGATCACGTGACCCCATTGGCTGGAATCGTCAAAATGGTGGCTGCTGTGATATTATTGGTTAATCCCTATTGGTTGTTACTTATGTTCTCTAAGTCACTGAAAATATATTATTTAAAACTATTTCGGAATAAAAATTAACCTGTTTATTCATTAATTTATCACGATCCTTAGTTTTCTTTCAAAATAAATAACTCTTCCCAAGCATTTATAATATGACCTTTATTAAAACCTTTAGAATATCTACATTTTCATCTATTTTATTCAAACCATGGTTACAATTCAGAAGGTGTTTAGCTACATTAGATCGCTCAGGTTTCTTATTTTTAAAAGCAGAGGCATGGTTTTTATATCTGTTGCTAAAACTTACAGTCTGACCTATGTAAAACATATTACAATAATTACAGTTAACCCTATATATTCCTGAATTATTGAATTTATCATCACTTTCAATATTGAATTTTTCTTCACAAATATTATTTTAAAAATTGTGTTGTGTGACATTTACTTGTACTGTATAAATTTATCATTACTAACTTACAGACACTTTTCAACTTTTATTTCAATCAAAATTATGTTTTGATATGTTATAATTATATACATACATTTTAATGTACATTAATGTTGCATTAATTAATACATGCAATATATTACACGGTACTTGTAAAAGTAATCAGTTTATCCAAATAATTGTAGGATCCTACAATTATACAGTTTCCTACAGTTATTGTAGGATCATTGGTTAGTGAAAGAAGATAGATTTAAATTCGAACGAAACAGTGAGATATTTTTGTGAAAGAAAAATTGAGTATATTTTAAATTCATTAGGCAGAGTTGTGACGATGTACATCCCCCCCGCATCACCACGCCCCCTTCAACGTCTCAGTAGCAGCTGGTCTTTCATTAAACTCTTATTTGCTGGCAACAGATGTTCATTTAGTTGGTGCAACCTTGTTTTGTCCACTTGGATTCCCTCGTTAGTCATTTGATTAAAAAGTTTGTTTTGTATACAAAAAATTGGAAATATAAATGCATTTCTAATTGAACAATCTGGAATACAATTAGAAGACAACTTGTTAACACGTACGCTCATATATTCTTTTAAAACTATTATTATTTTAATACAACAGTCTCATTGATAACTAAGTATTTAAATACTAAGATATCAATCAGTATCCATATGATTTGTATTCTTAAAAAAAAAAAATGTTGTGCCAAATTATCATCCAATTAAAAAAATATACAGTACAGAGTAAAATATATTGCAAATTCGTTAGAGTTAAAGACAACTTTATCTAATAATTACTATAGCTAATGTATATAAGATATACAATAAAACACCACATTTTTCTAATTTTAACTGGAGTCATATTATTAAACATACTGGAAATATAACTTCTCAAACTTTCTTAGAAAAATATTCATTTGGCAGATAGCAACCAATGGAACAATCTCACTTTCTTATTAAAGCTATATTAGCAGACGTTTCATCGGTAACCTGTAAATCGCGCCCTCTGTAAATCGCGCCCCATGCGTCGTCACGTCAACCCTCGTTAACGTCAATTAGCACAATATTAACCCTTCGCACTTTATCCATTCATAGGTTAGGTTAGGTTAGGTTAAAAGACTAAAGAGAAAGCTACCAGGGATAAACCGGGAGGTGGGCCATTCCCGGTCACTCCCCTTATGAAACGGCTGTCAAGTGACGCTCGCGGCCCGTGACTCAGAGGTTCAGGTAGACAGGGCGCGATTTACCCAGATTTTTGATGGGGCGCGATTTACACAGGGCGCGATTTTCATGCATTCGTTTCATCGTAGTGTAGTATAATAATAGGGGACAACCCTGCATGTTTCACGTGCCAGTCCCACCACTCGCTTCGTCCATTACACCTCGTCCTGTAGCTTTGACTACATATAATAGTAGGTTAACTGTACAACGAACAATCACGATATTAAATGTGTTTAGAATATAACTAAATATACGTTGCTACCTATTTATTGGTAGAAACACCCAATGATATTACCTATCATATTTCAAAATTGTTCATTTTATTTATTTTTGTTTAACAGCTAAAGAGTTAAATTGATAAAATAACTGCATTATATTACCATTGAAACCATTGAAAAGTCCAGAAGAGCAAAGCCCTACAATCTAATGTGAATAAAACCTTTTGTACAACATTTGTTAAAGGGGTTTGACATTGTTAAAGATCTAACCTAGACTTAATATTGCAAACACCATCGTTTTCTAACAGCTGTTAAAACTTTTGGGAATTCATTATTTGCAAATGAACAGCTGTTACTTTTCGATTCATTTAAATATCTCTCCATGTTATTATTATGGCCAAAAATGTACTTTGAGGGCTTCCCATACCCTTCACGGTCAAACTATTGAAGATTTTAGGACCTTATTGCACAACTAGGAACGGAGGAAATTTTGTTTGACTCCTCAAACATTTAAATTGATCAATAAATAAGTGAGGAGTAGCATTGACAGAAAAACAGCTTCACGTATATATAAGGATATTTTTTAATAATAAACAAATAATTTCTTGATTAGCATAATACGTGTCAGCATAGACAAAATACAAGTGATCGTCACACAACACAAATTTATTAAAATATAAGTAAGTAATAAATTAGTGTCGTATAACGATAACTTGGATTGGGAAATAAATAAAAAAAACCACAAACAAAATCACTAGCATTCTGTCTATAAAATCAAATTTAAACTGCCCTGAGTGCCAGTAAAATCACACAAATAATGAGCACAATAAACTGCGTGACGCAACCCAAACAATCCTTGGGAGCTCGTGAAGGCGGTAGCTGTGGCCAGGTGTTAAGTGAAGGGCTGACCTTGGGTGACCTTGGGACTGGATGACCCTGAGGGTCAGGGGTGAAGGTGTGATGATTACTTTGGGCAAAACCGACCGCCAAATCAAAGGTGGAGCACAGCCACGTAATTAAAACAGGCGTGTTATGAAAATCATAGGTCTACTTATGTAGATAGATGAAAGGGAGACCTTCAATGTCCTCAAGGAGGAAAACTTATTTTGGGTTTTGTAAATATGATACATTTATTATTATTATAGGCTAAGTCAAGCCAATGACTACAGATAGAATAAGACGAAAAGTTCATATGGGCAAAAGTCAGACCAACAACATGGAAACAAAAAACAATTTCAGCAATTGGCGGCTACGAGCGCTAGGAGTTCGTTTGCCGGGCGAAAGCTGGGGGAGAGAGAGTGAAGCATGAATGAGAATTTGTAGATAGTAAAAAACGCCGATGGGAAGAGAGGGAAAAGAGAATACAAAAGTGCAGTCCCTTTACCTTGAAAAGGACACCCCTTGTTTTGACATTTGTTGACAGACAACTGACTGCCCTTAGTTGTGACTTGTGAATTCTATCTGTAGTCATTGGTCAAGCTGAGAAAAGACAGCCGAGGGTCTAATGACCTGACCGTTGTCCCTTCTTCTGGTGTAAACAAATTAGTCGAGGCTGCATGGATATGGAAGTTGAAATTTGAACTTTTAGTACTTGACATTTTAATTGAAAATTATTGTTGTCAATGGATCATAATAGATTTTCTTATACAATTAAGATTTTGTCCCAAATTAAACGGACAATTTTAAGCGTTTAATACCTAACATTATTTGTTTAATGTTCGATTACAGATACCCTTAAAATTTATCGATTGATTTGGGCCAAAACTAACGTGTAACTATGGGCAAAAAAACATAGATTAAAATACATAAATAAAGATAGTTTTTAATTACAATGTCAAGTACCAACAGTTCAATTTGAACTATCATTTGCATGCAGCCTCGACTAATTTGTTTACGACAGGTGGAAAAGGTGACGGTCAGGTTATTAGATTCTCTGCTATCTCTTCTTAGCTTGACTTAGCCTATAGACAAAGTAACAAAATAAACCTAAAAATATATGAGTATTTATGTAGTGCCAAAATAAACAATACTGAACTCTTAATGTTATATAGTTCAAAGATTATCCACATTGTATGTAGTAGGAAAAACTAACAATGTTTTTGAACGTCCTTCTCAACGGCGTTTAGCTTGATTTATGTTTCAAGGATTTTCGGTTTAAGCTACTTGGTTACTATAAAACCTTTTGCAACACTCTGCCATAGTTTGCATTTGTACAGACAGTGTTTGGTGACTGAACAGTCCTTCCCCTGAGTCACAACACGACCCGTCATTAAACATTTGTTAACGACACTAGTAATTACTGGGTGAATTTTTGTAACATTTTTTCTGAAAATTCAATGTAGTGTGTAGCAAACTTGGCCCAACCAAACGTAGAATGTCGAATGAGAGAAAACAAAACTCTACAGTAAAAGTTTTATCTGCAGTAGTTAGCACTATGTCAACAAAAATTAACGTAAAACTAGAAAGAAGTAATAAACACAAAGACGTGGCAACAATCAACAGCTGATCGAGAAGACAACTAACTACAGCTGAATCAGTTTAATTACTGCTTATTTTGGTACTAGTTGCTGTTGAATACTAATTTGTGAAAGGACAAGTAATTCTTGTTTTCCATTGCGAACATGTTGGTATCACACCTTACTGTACTAAGTGAAAGAATACTTCTTCATTAGAAATTGAATATTTTGAGTCACTTTAGCTCGGGTGTGGGAATTTAAATTTTAATAAAATATATAAGTGAGGAATTATAAAGGATCAATCATGCGATTGTGGACATGAAACTAAAACTATGAATCAAACAGTTCATGACTGCCCATTCCACTGATTTCAGTTGTTGAGTTTGCTAGTTTTTATTCATTGGAAAGATAATTATTATTTGGCAGATAGTGAACGTTATAGGCTTAGCTTTGTAACAGGCGATTAATATTGCTACACTAATGTAATAAATGTTTAATTTCTCCTTATACATTGTGTAATTAAATTAATTCATTTTGTATGACCAACAAGATAAGGCCATACAACAGATATTCATTTTAATATTAAATATATTGCTTTATCTTCCACCAGTTGGACATAGTACATTATTTGGATGAAAAAAATGAATAAATAGAATTTAGTAAAATTGGGCCATAGGTTAAAACAGGCATATTTATTAAAGTCTTACAAACAAGCATAAGTATGTCTTAATTTGTAATTTTTTTAAATAAACTCGTTCGACGATTCATAAAAACCAATTGTTTAAATATAAAACTCATACCTTTTAAACCCTGCTCTAATCGAAACTGGGGGTTAAATAATTCATAGAAATTTAAAATTATATAAAGTGAGAGAGGTTTCTCTCTTGTTGAATATCTATGCCCTTATCCATACGCAGGTTTCAAACCACTTGCATATCCATATCTTGTCATATCACCACCTTTACCATAATAGATATGATATAAAGTTTCAAAATTGTGTTTTGAGTTACTTAACAATCTCAACTTAGAGTACATTTCGATTGAGATAGCAAACACCAGAGTAGATTTATTCTATTTTCTTTTAATTAAAAATGAGCACTCTAAAGTGGACAAACTGTATCAACAACAAACTAATTAATTTATTAGTTGTTTAAAGGCAACAATGTTAAAATATGGAGAGCCAAAAATAATAAAGCATTTTACTGCACTTGTTAAGGAAAAACATTTGGGAAAGCAAGTCACTTAGTCACTATTACGTTCGAATGTATGTTAAAAACTATTTTACCAAATCACTTCCTTCAATTTGAGATATATCAGACAGATTATTGTGTTTTAACAAAATGTATGAATTGATAAATAAAAGCACAGAAGCCTGACTGTCCTGAACGAAAAGGAAGGATCTACTCAAGCCTCTGCTTTGTTTCGGGTTTTAACTAAAGAATTGTATGGGTCTAGAAAAGACAATGCGATCTCAGCTTAAGCTCCTAAAGAAGGACCCCTGGTCGGCTTTAGTCTATAGAATTTACTCCATAATCCAGACTAGAGAGAGGTTTTCTTATATGGTGGTCTACCTTAATCTATATATGTATATTATATCGCTGGTGTTTAATACATGATTACAAAGTGGTACTCTCTATGTACAACTATTGTATAAATCTTTCCTTCTCAAAGATCACAGTAATGAAGGATGCCTCGATTGTAACATTACTTCTATAAAAATGATTAATCCTTCCCTTAATTATCATAATTATAATCACCATGTTTTCTATTGACGCTGACAGATCTACTTGAGTATTTAGCACGCTGCAAGCACTGCGTGTGAACTGAATACCAACTGGATTTAGGCTAATGGTGATGGCCAATTTGTAAACGGTTAGTGATTAGTCGACTCATGAGGAGATCTGACCTTGAGATGACGTCTGTCGACCTTGACACGTCGAGGAACGCTGATGGGAAGCCACGTGCATTCTTGCCGTCATTAAAAATTCAGTTCAAGATTAGCCATCATTAGGGTTAACCATGCTATTGCCACTCAGTCATTTCGACTTACTGTGGATCTTTTGGTAACTAGTCCTTATCTACTAACCCATTAGTGCCTGTTTGTAAAACCTGAGGCCATTTGGTGGTGCAATGTAAAATACTCTAAGGTATATTTAGTAGAATCAAATGATTATCATAAAAGTATTAGATAGATACATGAAAATGTAATCCTAAAACAAAAATCCACACCTATGTACGAGTATGGTGGACGGGTGAGTCAATACCACTGTACATGTATGGATGAGTGGGTGGGTTAATACCATTGCACATGTACGGTTGAGCATGTGGGTCGATACCACTTTACGTGTATGGATGGGTGGGTTAATACCACTGTACATGTACGGGTAGGTGTATACACTTCTTTACGTGTATGGATGGTTAGGTGGGTCAACATTACTGTAAATGTATGGGTGGGTATATGCTACTGAACTTCTACGAGTGGGCAGGATGGTCTATACCACTGTACGTGTAAGGGTGGGTGTATATATACCACTGCAACATATTTTAGTTAGCCTAATCTTAATTTATTTTATTATAACTTAACCTAACGTAACTTGTACGATGCGCAATATTTTTTAACTTTACATGTACATTACTTTACGATTTAGAGCTCATCCTCTCGTGAAAAATAGCCACTTTTTGATGTTCCTGGCTATGTGAAGAGTATATGAATACAAGACATTTTATTTTGTGTAATGGTAAAAAATTATTTTATTTAATTAACATAATTGTATAAAAAACACAAATTTTTTAAATTATTCTATTTTTTTTATTTTGAATAAAAATTGAGGAATGATTTTAAAAAAATGTGTTCTTTTTTAAAACCAACTTTATTCCATCAAGTGTATACAGCAGAATAAGTTTATAAATCGTTTCACTGCTCAGCTATAAATTTACAAAAAGTTGTATTTTATACTTCTAAGTAAATTATCAACCAAAAAGTGAATTTTATGTTTAAGACAAGAAAAGCACAAAATAGTAAAAATAAATAATTTAATACTCACAACAATATAGTTAGTTATCATCATAACAATTCATAATAGTTTTAAAAATAGGACTAAAAATAAAATAACTAAACGTATTTCAATGTGACGACTATTTTTAATTTTCGTAATTGTTAAGGCTCTTTTTAAGTTATCTCGTTATTTTTATTTATTTTATGTTTAACAAAACTATTTAACTATTATTTTCTCAAAGAAAGTACATATTGCATTTTAACATAAATGAGCTATAAAATAATCTAAATATATTTTAAAATAGTTAAATAAAATAAAAAATAATCAAAGTACTGTATAACAATGTCACTCAAATATTATAAACACATTAATCAGATGTCAATTTTCAAGACATGAGAGCACTATATTATTTCTCCGTAGATGTAGCAATCACTAAAAGGTTAACAGCAAATTAAACACTTGGGGCCTTTGATTCATTGATATATTCCAATATATGTATTGAATTTATTAGGGGGTTAAACTGTAAAAATTGTTTTAAATTAGAGTTTTATCAACTATGTAATTAATAACATATTTTAGAAGTAAATGGAGTAACATTTGAGGAGGCATAGCTAAAAAACAAAAATTCACCAGTGATTCGGATAACGGGTATTCAATTTGTCTCAATCAGACAAATCTGTGAATAATTGGTAAATTTAAATGGTAAAGCTATTATTTATTTAAACTATAATTTATCAACAGTATCTAACACTGGAATTATAAGAGAGTTAAATATTTTCTTTTTAACTCAAGGACATTATGTATTTTTTATGGAGTATCATGATCTTATTTAAGCTCGACTAAATTGAATAATTCATAATAGTTTTATATTATTCTTCCTTGAACGTCTTTATTAAAGCAAACATCTTTAAAAATAAGACAGAAGAAATATTTTAAAAAGATATGAACACCGTTTATTCTGAATAAATAAAAATATGATAACTATGTTAATTCATTTCGTAATAGGCTTACTTTGTATTACGACATGTATAAAGGGCGGTAAATAAACGGGTTCCTCCAGTCTGTGAACCTTGGCATTATATTTCACTGTGAGGCGTGGCAAATAGATTATTTTCATTTGCATTATCAACTTTTAAATGTTTTACACATATTTATATTGCTCAGAACAGCAGTTCCTGGTTAAAAAGTAATTTTGAGTTGTTTCCTGAGAAGATAACTTTATTTTTACAGTTTGCGGAAATATTTCATTTGTCCTTAAATTATGAATTGGTTTCTTATGTAAAATTGACAATCTAAAATATAGCAATTAGGCGTGGCCTTAAGCAAAGGAAAAAGGTGTTGACATGTCGCTAATTCAATTTCGATTCCTGGTGAGCTATTAAGTTATTTTCTACCATAGTTGGCATTGAGGACAATCAAATCTCAGTTAGCAACAAAACTACTCCAAACAAACGTACAACGTATTTACCATAAACGTACATTTTGTAAATCATCACTATTATATATTTGTTGTAGTCATGATTCATCATATTTATTTTAACGACATCGTATATATTCTCACAGTGAATTTGCGCATAAATATATGAAATCATAACACGGCTAAACAAAGACCGTATTAATATACGTACATATTGACGTACTCGGGCCCGTAACGAATGTGTATGGATATAGCTTGCCAAACATAGAGCTGTGTTGCCGTTCAGTTAAATAACTGATTAAACAAACAAAGACCTGTTTGTATAACGTAGGTTAACAATCTGGTTTTATTCTAGACCAAATGTTAAATTTGGAATATAAAGAGTCAATATTAGGTCTTTTATTATTTCTAAAAAATCAAAAAAGAATTTCGTCTACAATGTATTGTTCGGTTTATTTTATTTCATTAATTATTCATTATTAATTTCTAAGACGCAGATCATAGAGAATCAAGAATGATTTACTGTCGTAAAACTATTTACATAACATGGATGATTGTCAGTATATCAGGAGTATAACAATGATGTGAATGTGATAAAATAAACTACTTTCGATAACTAAAGTAGTTTTTTCTTTTTTAGAAAAATATTCCTGGACACTGTAGTACTCTTTTCTTATTAAATATGACTTTAACCTGCCTTTAACATTATCAATCTCAATTTCACATCTTAAATCAGAGGGTAAGGCGTTAAAAAGAGTTATTATATTAAAATATGGCTGTTTTTCAAAAAAGGCTGTGTTATGGTGGGGTATTGTTAAAGTGGAGGAAGCATGTCTAAGATTGTGGTGATTATTGTTACGGAAGTTAAAATAATGTTTATTTTGTATAAAAAAAGGCAATGACTAGTAAATGTACAAACCAAAGAATATGAGTAAATTATTACCTGAACAAACACCTCTACACGTATCAGTCATCCTCAATCCAAAAATCAATCTAACGGATCGTTTCTATAAACGGAATATTGATTTAGTTCTTGTTGTTTCAGCTCCACAGATCGCAACGCCATAACATAAGTGAGGAAATAAACACCCATAATATGCTGTAAGCAGAACACTGGTATCTGCAAACTCAGACAATCTACGAAGTATGAAAACACTACTATTTAACTTGTTAGAAACCTTGGCAATGTATCTAGAGAATCAAATCAAATCAAGTTTATTTTGCCAAGACATTATAAAGGGTATAACAATCGTCATATTAAAAATATTCAAATTAATACATTCATACCACATTCATACATTCGAAACTTCATTCAAACATACATAATTTTCAGTCACACATTATTCATTCATGCCTAATTCCCACTTCCGGCGCCGGTTGTCAGTCATCTGATTATGTGGTCTCCCAGTTGCATGCCATATACTCGTCAGCACTATAAAATGCATGAGACGCTAAAAAAACGTTGGAGACGAGTTTTCAACGCCTTGGGCGTTGGTGCATTTTAATTGAGTCCGGTAATTTGTTGAAAAAACGAATGCCCGTGTGTGAGGGCAAGCGTTCGTAGACTACCGTCCTGTGACTTCCAGTTCGGTAGTCATCCCTGTGTCTGGTTTCGTGCGCATGAGAAATTCAGGCGAGAGGCTGGGCGAATATGAGGGGTGAATGAACGTGATGAGTGAAGATAAACGAGTGTAGTCATTGTTACTATCTAAGTTCGACTTAGCTCAGAAAGGATTATTTACTAATAGCGCAATAGCCAGGGCAACTATGGGATTTACAGCTTTACGTGGAATCCGAATCACGTAGTGTTAGTCTGATTTTCAGCTAACTGACAAGTCTGACACTAAGTTCTCTTCCCTACACAACATCTGAATCTTGACTACCATCCAACTTGGACACCCCAAACTTCTCTAGTAGTATCCACGTCGATGACAACCATTGAGCGGACACCGGGTCGATATTAAGAGGACCGAGCTGGAACCTATCGCCTATAATCTCTCAAACACTTTGTCCCCAAGTAGCTGGGTTACATAACTGCTTGTAACTAAACTATATCGCTACACAAACAGACGAATACAGGCTAACACTCAACATGGACACACTAGATTTCTCAAGCTTCCAAGCTGATTGTAATAATTGAGGAGTCCTAGAGAGTCAAATACGCAACAAGATGCAACGAGAAGTATGAGGAATAATAAAAACAGAACATTTAACCTGAAAATTATATATCATTCAGTTGTCAAGTACTAAGGTCAGCACTAAAAAAAATTTGGACTTGAAAATAACAAATAAAAATAAAGAAAATGAAGCATACCTATGTCTTTAGTTAGTTAGGAAGGTCACTCACAATAACTTAAGATGAATATTGGTTATATTTAACAAATACATATTTTTAAATAATCATAAATTATATTTTACTAAAAGACTCAAATGGTACCATTAAATGTTATGTAATAGTATATTCTTGTTTCCAAATGTATGTGTTTTATTCCAATTATTTCAAACCGAGTTTCTCAACAGTTTCTAAATTAGGTAAAATATTTATTTATCGGTTTTTAAGTGGGTAGATAAGATTTTCAAATAAGTAAAAAATTTATATATTTCGTCTTTACTTATTTGTTTATGATATAACAAAGACGGATAAAACAATTGCAATATTTCCTGAATCCTACACAATGTTTACACTTAATAAAGAATCCTCCATTGTCATGGAAAGTAATATTTTCCGAAATTATCTTGCCCCAGAGAGCTATAGCATGCTGTGAGGAGTATTTTAAACGCCTTTAGAAAACCCGCCCCCGGCGTCTGATATAGGAGATGTGCGTAGCATATTTTACCCTTCCCTGAGACATTCCGAGCTTACATTCTCAATAAAGTACATTTTGAATTTAAATATGAATAATAATTTTGAGAACATTGCTTTTGCTTTTCAAGCAATTTGAAATATTTATTATAGTGAATACTATTGGGACATTTTGATACAGCCATACGTAATTTATTTTATAAAATTATTACTTTTGTAGTTGTAATACATGTTGCTATAAGTTTTAATTTACATAAAAGCTACTTTAAACTATATTCTCAAGTAATATATGTTTAAATTAAGTAATGGTATGTTTTAATTTTTATTCGATGATAATTTTGAGATGGTTATTTTACCTTAAAAGTTGATAGTTATTAAAATACAGGCTAATTGTAAAACAATTATACAAATTAAAATGAAAGCTCTTAAAATAGATTTTCTTGCTATTATGTTTAGGATTATTGTTATTATATTTGGGATTATTATTGCGATTATGTTTGGGATTTTTGTCTTTTTGTTTGGGCTTCTTGCTATTATGTATAAATAAAGCTTACCTTATTTTGCGTATATTTTAGCATTCTATTCTAATAAAAGCCGTCCAAGATTCCAACTACCGAAGTATATTTCTTAGTATCTATAAAACTTAATAATTTTAAAATAATTATTGTTTAGTTATATTGTTCCAATATATTATAAGTTTATTTCCATTTTAAAATCACCAAAGTAGTTTTAAGAAAACATATCAATTGACTTGAATTGTTATTACAAGTGTGCAATTGATGAATTAAAACTTCATTTTTCTTTTTCATTTTACAAACATACAAAGTTATTTTAATTTATTCTTAAGATGCCGATCGTCTTAAGAAGACCGCGGGTAAATTTGTATATTTCAGGGAACTACATCGTTCTTGATACAATAAAACCAATTGTAGGTCTATATATTAACTTTCTATTTAATCGTTCCTCTTTACCTGGTTTACCGTATTAAATGAACAGCCAGCGGTTATCATTTGACCCCTTCAAAATGTTGTTTTGAATCTGATTTGGATCGAACTTAGAATCTTTAGCTTTTGAAAGATGGGCTTTAACCAACTGTGTTTTCAAGCAACTCAAAAAATACAACATTTTTATAATGTGTATTATTAAATCACTGATAGAAAGTAAAATTTGAATAAATTATACATTTAAGGAAACACTTAAGTCTCAAAGTAAATGTGTGACACGTAATGTAATGACTGGCTTTGGCTCTTATTTAATTACTAGTGATCAGTTACGAATACCAATTACCCTTGAAATCAAATTTCCTGTTAGTCACAGCACTAGTAAAATTATATCATAATTAAACCTTAATTTAACTTTTATGAAAAGAAGTAACCCTATAACTTAAAGTGAAAAGAACAAACTTGTTCAACAATTCGATAACATCGGATGAAGAAGAAGACAAAAGAAGAACAGAGAGGCGCATCAGCTGTTTCAGAAAGGACTCCTCATCTTTATTTACCATCTTTGGATTTATCTCGAGCCGTTTGGCTGAAATCGTTTCGACCAAGACAACTAAATCGAAGAGATCATGTTTGGCCCTTGTTATTTTCTAAGGATATTTCTATGCTATTTTTACTTAATTGAAATTAAACTTGTAATAACGATTATTTATCATTTTCTTATATTATTTTATTTATTAATTGGATAAATATTAATTCAACTATTTGTTATTATATTAATTAGTGTTTGTTATTTTTATTTCTTATGTTTTTCTTAAATGTTAAGTGTATTAATTTTAAAACAGTATTTATTCTTTTTGAAAATGCTATTAACAACAAAAAAGAAAAAGAATATAATATGTCACGCTGTTAATTACACCTATGCTATAAGTTGCTTATTTTAGATTTCAGTTTGATTAATTTTGTTGGTTTTTATTCTTAGTTTGTGGTTTAGATAATAAGCTACTTATCCTTCACAAAAACGTAGATTATGCAACTGGTGATACTGTTTGATAATAATATACTATATCAGCGGTTATACTTTGTTTTTGGCACTCACCAACTTTTAATTTAATTTAATTTTATCACAAATAAAATTGCAGCTTTATTAGCGTTGCCAAATATTATATAGGATGTTTTTAAAATACATTTAGGTCCAAAATCCCTTAGAAAGTCACCAGTCTACCATGTTGTTCTTTGGTTTATCAGGAAACTTCAAATTTATTACATAACTGTATCACCAAGTTCTAATGAAATATTTAATAGATAAATTTCATACGGCAACTTTCAATCTGGTGGCTTTAATAAATGTATAATGGACAATAACTTAAAAAAGTAGGTACTAAAAATGTTTCAATAGTAATGCTTCGTTTGATTTAATTACACTGTGGTATTATTATTATTATTATTATTATTATTCATTCATTATTCTTCTCCAAGACGTCGATCGTAGAGATATGGGTTAATATGAGGGGTGAATGAGTGTGATGAGTGTAGATGAACGAGTGTAGTCATTGTTAATATCTGAGTTCGACTTAGCTCAGAAATTAAAAACCGAATAAAAACAAAACGAGTAACTAGTCACCGTGTGACATGGACTGAGATTGGCTGATTCGTACAACAATATCGGAGCAACAATTAACTTTCGGATTATTGATTCCGTACGACTGTCAAATATCTCATTGGTAATTCTAATATCACATATTTATCGACAAAACGAACAAACCCATAGGAGAATTTTACAATAAGATGGCCAAGAAATTGGTTTATACGAATTTTGGGTAAGTGTATTTAGTGTGCATGAGTTAATGTACTCTTTGTTACAAACTACAGCCGACAATTGATTAATAAATAGCCCAGTGGGTAACGAATACCAATGGGTTATAAGATGATCCATTTCAAGATTGAATCTGATTGGGATCGATCTGAGAACTTTTAGCTTGTAAGCTTCGTTTATTCTACCTGCATACGTGAGGGGTTATTTATTGATGAAATGATTTCATTAGTTTCTTGAGGTAAACTTTGCTAATGTTTCGAATTTTAAGTCATATTAGATTACTGTAGTTGGTAATTCATACCAAATTCCACAGACAGAAAAACAAGGAACTTATAATTAACTTTAATAGATTTTATTCAATATTTCCATATTATTGTAATTATTTACCAAAGTATTATGGATGATGTGATGTATTCTGATAGATTATTTCACAATTCTGCACGTATCTCAATTTGCATACATACACAACTATATATTGTTGATTTTTGTGAGATTTATATTGTTATGTTTGTAATTAAATTTTACATAAAACACACACTATATTTTTTAGCTATCATTCACCAATTATGTAAAAGGCCGCTGTATTGAAAGTTATTACTGTATCAATCTCATTTATTGTATTTTATCGAATTTGATAGTAATAGGGATTTTGATTTATTTTTCATCGAATAATTGTCATGAGTACAACGTTCAAAAAGTTGTACTGATATTCTTACAGTCATTCATTCATTCATAAGACGCCCACTGTCAAGATATGGGTGAATCAGTGTGATAAGTGTCGATGAACAAGTGTAGTCATTGTAACTAACTAAGGTTGACTAATCCTCAGAAAGAGCCATTTATTAACAGCCTAATAGCCAGGGCAACTAAGGGACCTACAGATTCACGTGGAATGCGAACTACGTAAAGTTGGTCCGGTTTTCAGCTAACTGACAGGCCTGAAACTCAGTTCTCTTCCCTACAAAACATCTTATCTTGACTACCATCCAGCTTGGACACCCCAGACTTCTCTAGTAGTTTCTACGTCAATGGCAACCATTGACCAGACCGCGTCGGTATTTAGAGTACCAAGCATAGATCCTATCGCCTACAATGTCCCCAAGTAGCTGGGTTACAACACTGCGCCACCAGTGCTGACAAACACTAGTGAGAGCAACTGTTTACAATTATATCATTGCCCCCCCCCCTCAAAGCTGTATGTGTTTATATTAGGAAGGTAGGGGATTGATTCCAGAAAGTATAGTAGTTATATTGAAAGCACACGTAAAACAGGTAATTTGACAACAGAAAATTAATATATACTGAATCTAAAATAGATTACAGCGTTTAGAATCGAATGTCTTCATTTATTATTAAAGCAGGTGGAGAGAAATAAGTTTTCCAGCTAGTTAGTGAGTTCCCCGCCAGACTGAGCCAGGTGTGTTGTTACTGTATAACCATGTTGTTTTACAGTAACTCACTGGTACACGACATTAACCTAACTTTGTTACAACATGCCCCTACAGCAACTCAACCAAATGTTCACCTTTCCCTTTCACTTCTACCAGCTGTTGTTTCTCCTCGCTAATGTAAACTCCACTGATTTAACATAACTTTAATTTAATTTTCATCTTCAATTGTTGCATTTGAGCTGGAAATATACTATACAAAATAGAATAATTTTCATCTTCCTTAAGTTAATAATCCAAACATGTAAAAATTAACTTTATATTTTTGATGACATTTCCTGGTTGAGAATCTATTGAACTTGTTCAGTCGTCAGTGTAAGCACGAATGCAGTTTACCATGATTTGGAACTCAGTGACAGTCATGAACAATAGATACAAGATAGATAACGAGTTTATCAATCTGATATATACTACATTAAGTGAAAATTCACATTTTACAATACGCTTTAACCTCATCAAATTTCTTTCAAATATCATTTCAACCTATTTCATCTAATAGGTTCATCTATATAATGCATTTTTATTATATCGAATCGTGCTTCATTTCATTCTTTTTCTTGATTTTAATTTCCAATTCCTCCTCTAAGTCGTATATTGTTAGTTCCTTTTCTGTTCAGAATATTCCTGTTCAAGATCATGCAATAGAGTAGAAGAGACCAATCCAGTTGGTGGGGGGGGGGGGGCAATATCTGTCAGGGGTTAGGGTTTTGGTGTAGTCTAAGGGAGAGAACTGTGATTCAACTAGTTCTATCCAAAAGTTGATACTATTTGGTTGATATTATAAAATACACATTGGCAATATGTATTGGTATATTAAAAATGATTCATTTTATTGACCAATCAAACTCTACTACATTCACATATATTCTTCATACATTCTACATCACTTCATCACTATTATTTGTTATCTAAGTAGTCCCTACGTTATGATTTCCGTGTGTTTTAATTTTAGTTAAATTAGGAATAATGTTTTAACCATTCATTTAATTGCCTGTAATAGTTAATTTTATATATTGTAATCAAATAGTCTTTGTCAACTAATTGTATTATTTGGTGGCATCTTGAATGTAGCTTTTTTGTGAATGTATAAGTAGTGTGCACCCTTGTAAATAAATTAAATTATTTCTATTTATAATAATAATAATAATAATAATAATAATAATAATAATAAATGTATTTATTGTTTTCACAGGTACAGATTAGTTTTACAGGGAAAATTATTGATCACAATAAAAAGGCACATTTGATGAAAAATAAAAAAAAAAACTTAAATAACTAAAGAAACACAATTATAACTTATGCGCCTAAATAAAGTACTCCAAATTATATAATACATTCTCGGTTACAATACAATAATATAAATACAGTTTAAATACAACCAGACATAAGCTAAATTATTAAACATAAGATTAATTTGTAATGAAACAGATATATTCAAAAACCAAAACAAACAAAAGAAAACAGAAATACTGAAACCTGCGAAAAACAACTGCGACCCCAACAGACCAAGGGCCCAATTATGGGGGCCGCATGAAAAAAAAATATTAATAATTAAGACCTCCATGCCTGTACAAAAATAACAATACTTAATTTTTAAAATTTAAGGATTAAAAACTCTTTACTCTTCCAAACAATGCTTATTTGAATACATTAATAAAAATAAAAAATAAGTAGGCCCTATAAACAAAAAATAAAACAATCCAAGAAATGAATTTGAATAACTAAATTAATTTAGGTTGAGAAACCTAGTTGTTCCAGCAATCCTTCAAAGTATTAAGTCATTAATAACCCATTAACAAGACAGAGGTGAAGTTATTAAAATTATAGTAGTTTTTCTTATTTTATTGATGTTGCTTAAACCTCGTTAGTCAATAATATTTTATATCCAAAGTAATAAAAATTAAAACTACTCTTTATAGATGCGTTATTTGTTCTTCATGTAAATCATGGAAGAAAATGATTTAACGATTGCTAAACTTTGAAATAATAACTGAATTCATCTATTATTTTGTGATATACTAACAAATATAAGCCATACTCCTCATGTATAGTATGCTTCTATAATGAGCAATGGACCTTCTCCCACCCAACTAAGTAAGTTTTGAAAAAGACACATTAATAAAAATAAAATCTACAATTATGTTACGCCCTGTGGAAAATGTTAAAAACATGCTACCATTAGTACTTATTACAAAATACGATTGCTGGTAAAACATCCATTTATTTCAAATAAAAAAGTGGAATGTTTTATTGACGAACTTACCTAACCTGAAACAACTATCTTGCAGGCAATTACACCTGGTGTTACGATGTTTCTCACCTGAAAAAAAATGTAACGTAAAAGCCATTATTAACATAACAATTAGTCATGTTCAAATCGCAGGTTTATTTTTCTCGTCTGATTTACTCACTGAAAAGTATGCTTTATTTAATTAAGCTATTTATAAATATTTTTAGAAAACAGTATATTTATAAAAACTAAGTATGTATAAAGCAACATTCATTACAGCTAACTTGTATTTTGAATTAAGTCATCTAACATCAACAAAAACCAAGGTAATTTGTTGTTTCATCAAAATGT
Organism: Stictocephala bisonia; assembly: GCA_035578905.1. Classification (NCBI taxonomy): domain Eukaryota; kingdom Metazoa; phylum Arthropoda; class Insecta; order Hemiptera; family Membracidae; genus Stictocephala; species Stictocephala bisonia. The sequence continues at coordinate 1,526,231 of JAQJVL010000083.1, forward strand.
TGTATTATTTAGTTTCATTTGATAAAAAAAGTAAATCAAAATCCCTTTTGTTTGAATTTAAATAATAAGAACCATTAAAACTGAAATAGTTGAGCATAAACTGTACCATTATAACTAAGAGTATTACGAAGTGATGTTTCATACTTTAAATGTTCTCATAACAGTAATGTATTAGGGTTAATATATACATAATAATAAGAACCATTAAAACTGAAATAGTTGAGCATAAACTGTACCATTATAACTAAGAGTATTACGAAGTGATGTTTCATACTTTAAATGTTCTCATAACAGTAATGTATTAGGGTTAATATATACATAATAATAAGAACCATTAAAACTGAAATAGTTGAGCATAAACTGTACCATTATAACTAAGAGTATTACGAAGTGATGTTTCATACTTTAAATGTTCTCATAACAGTAATGTATTAGGGTTAATATATACATAATAATAAGAACCATTAAAACTGAAATAGTTGAGCATAAACTGTACCATTATAACAAAGTGTATTACAAAGTGATGTTTCATACTTTAAATGTTCTCATAACAGTAATGTATTAGGGTTAATATACATAATAAATGTAGTACCTTTTCAATTTAAATCAAAGATACACTTCGTGATACACATTAATTTTATTTCCAATACTTTTTGGGTATTTTATCATTAATGCTATTACATTTTTAAAATATGTTTCAATCAAATAAAATTACCCTAAATCTATACTAGTTTGTACTAAAATATGTACCTTTATTGAACCAAAACATATTTTTAAAACAGTCGCTTCTTACAAATATAATATTGTAACAAACAATATATAATACTGATGAGAGTGCCTGAGAGATGATAAATGGCTTCATGAAGATAACTGTCAAAGCGAATAATAACACGTCATATTAAGGTGGTAATATCCTTGACAAGTTGTGACAAATCTGAAACTCTACGGGGAGAATGAAAACGAAACATGGCTTCATCTGTTGTAAGGAAGGTAGCAAGGTACTCATCTCGTTTGTTGAGATTTAAAAATTCTTCCCAAGAGTAATAATTACATCAGTAACGAAAATGATTTTTTGGATATGTAAAGAACAAAATAAAATAATGAAACATTTTCTTGATAGTATAATAAGTATCCATTCTCACTAGTCACTTTATAAAGAAGAAATAATTACTGCTGGTGAAACAGCAAAGAACCTTCTAAAAATGCCTTGACTATGTTTTATAAAGCCACTATTCAGCCACTGTGAAATTATGATATTAATTGAGAAATAACAGACTCCCTAATAAGTTGTAGGCTAATTTTATTAATTTAAACATACTTTACATAAAATATAATACAATTTTAATATAAACAAAACAATAATATAAATATGTCATTTTATAATGGCTGACATTTCTTATTTAGTCATTAATTTAGTAATATATTACAACTGCAGTGCCTTCAAACGATGCAGTATGCTAATCACTCAGTGCACCCTGATGGCTTCTTTTCTCCTGCCGATAGTACAGTACAGGATTGGACAATTAGCCTGGGCACAAGTCAGTGCAGCTACAAACAATCCTCAAAACATACCTGTAGGGATTAGTAATATCTAAATTATACGATTCTCAATTTTTGACATGGCATTGTAGCTATGCATTAGTAATAGCATTGTAATGCTATGTATTAGTGATGACATTGTAATGCTATGTCATTGCGTATAGGGTTTACATAAAAGTAAAAGTTTCATTTAATTTAAAACGTAGTATTATTTTAAAAAACCATTCTGAAATAACTTTGATATATCAATTCTTAAATCTAATATAAGCAACAACTGAACATCAGCTGATAGTAATCATTCTTCAAGATATGTTTGTATAGTCAGGTGATTTTATAAAAGAGTCCTCTCTTCAATACTCGCTTATACTCGTATCTAGCTGTGATTGGCCGTGTGCACAGACTATTTTTCATTGTGTGTACTCTTTTATAGAAATTCGTTAAAATAATTACTAAAATAAGTAGTTATTACTGTTCCCTAGCTTGTCTTATTGCCACATACCTTTCTGCATTTGTCGGCCATTATTGATTACCTCTGCTTTTAACACCGGCCTCAACATGTGCTGAAAGTGAACCGGTTCTGCCACATGAGTAAAAGTAAACGGTGTAATGGGTGCAATGAATTATAAGAGGCCAGACCTACTATAAAACGAGTCTAAACTCCTAATGCGGCCTTAGTGCACCAGGTCATTTCTGAAGGACATTCAGTGTGGAATTTTTATCCACTTGTAGGCTAAAGAGCACTTGTCCTGTGCTTTGAAATACTGAAGATGACGAGGGACTTTAGACATTAACCGTGCCAAAAGAATGCGGAATCATAGAAGAAAATAGGGGACAAAAAAAATTCTGGAATAAATTACAAAAAGTGTAAAAAAATCATTTAGACAGGATAAATATGTTAATCAACCATATAATAATAAAGGCAAAAGCATTGAAGAAATATTGAAAACAACAGACATATAAAATAAAAAAAGTAGCTATGAAATAACAATGAAAAATTTCTAATTAAACTTACAAAAGGAAAAACACACTAGAAGAACTAAACTAAAAAAGAATTATATGATAGAAAACTTAAAAAAATTAAATGTATAAAACTTAAGTAAATAATGTAAAACACAAACAAAACATAAACGTGAACTATAATAATTGATTGTACGGTATACTAAATGGATGAAACTCCTACAATCAGCATAAGATAATTAAATATAATAATTTTTCAAATTTTGATTTATAAGTAACTAGGAGATACCCCTGCACGCTTCGCATGGCAACCCCGTCTCTCATGCTTGTGACATCTCGGCCTTCGGCCTTGGTATATGGCTTTTGGCAGGAAATATTAGGGGTGTATCAAATAAAATCATTGTATGAAACATTTATTTCCAGTAGCCCACATATTGCACTTCAGTTTAACATAAAACACTTTGAAGTAAAATTAAATAAATCGATAAATATCTTATACAAAACTAAATCAATAAATATATAATATTTATTATAAATTTAGATCATAAATTTAATTCTTTGATTACTTTCACATTATTATAAAAAAACTCGTAGTGTAAACTGAATGGTCACTCCTACTATTTTGTTGAATAACTAAAGACATAAATAAAACCATTGAAAACAGCTGTTCCAGTCGTGCCTTCATAAGTAAAAAAAGAGAATTTCATAAGACTACCTACTTTTAATATAAATATTTTTTATTACTTTTGTCAAGTTAAAAACAGATCTTTGGTGTAGCACTGTAGTTTTTTATTATTAATAGCTGTTTGATTTTTGTTTTTAATTCTTTTAATTATTTTTTTCCCTCAAGAATAATATGGTAACTTTAAAGGCCTGTGGGGTGGAGCTCTATGAAATTACCGGTGTGAAAACTGCAGAGTTGTCCTATTTAAGACCTAAAGAATCAGTCTACATAATGTTCAGAGTTTTACCTACATGGGAAGTTGGAGAATCAGTGATGAGTGAGTCAGACAGTAAGTCAGTCAGCCAGGGTTTGCCTTTTACATATATAGACTGACCAAACAATGAAAGTGTTCTGAACGAAATCTTAACAGTGACAGGTATTGTGTGTGGCATGTGAATACCTTACATATAAAACAACAAAGCCAAAAATAAAGCCAAGATCGTCCCCTTATGCCTTATAACCAGAAAAAATAGCTTCTCAGTTTTCCTCGGAATGCCAAGGAATCAACAACCATGACGTTCCCTTGAGATTAGAAACTGTACAAATAGTTTAATGGAAATGGAACAAGTGAAATTCTGACTTTTTGAATCTTGTTTTACTTTATGTTTACATTGGTCCCAAGGTCTAATGGATATACAAGTTCTATAGAGCGGACTATAATAAACCAAATAGGATTGAATAGTTTCAGCTTCAGTATTTTATATTACCTAAGTAAATTTTCAGTTTTTTAATGTAATAAAATATGCAAACATTGGAGAAAATATTTGCTGGGACTGTTACATTTTTGTAACAATCACTGGATGTACTTTAATGTGAAAGTGACGATTTTTAAATAGAGTGTAAGCATTTTGACCTCCTAGGTATAATTGGTCATATATTTAGCTTTTTTTGCATCCTCAAATTATAGGTTGTTATTTATATGTCATGTGTGACTTTTATACAAAAACCGTTAGCCACTTTCCTGTAAAAGTTAGTTCCTGTGCAAAAAACTACAAATAAATTTGAATATTTAAGGCCCCCATCCACTATCCAACTTGGTCCGTGATTTCACCCAACTTGGTCCGATAGCCGGCCGGGTTGGGCTGTGGTTTGATGGTGTGTGGTGATGAACGAACCGTACCATACCGAGTTGGCCGTACCGGAGGTTTTCCAGCTGGCTGAAAAACAGGCGCCAACCGTGCGACGACAATGGTTCCCCGCACCGTGTTGGACAGTGTGTGGGGGCTACAAACCGATTTGAGCCGTACCGGGGGTGCGGTGGCGGACACAGGACAAGCCAGTTGCGAGCGACGTCCCGTGACAGTCACCTGTGCGTATTCATTTGTTTGTGTGTATTAACAATTAAAAAAAATATATATGATGATGATGATAGTATTGGATAAATATTTACTGTTGTTATTTGCTGCTTAAACTAAATAAATAAATGAAAAACACACACACACAGGGTACAACAAGGAATAATGAAGTGTATTGATACAATAAGATAACCAGTTGTACAGTGAAATACTATGTTAATAAAATGTCTTTATTTAATTTGCTTTTATTTTCTTTCTTGCTTTACAACTTGGTTTCTTCTGGTTTATGCTCCGGCTGAAAACATACTCGGTAGTACAACATAGAGATACCTCAGGGAAGGGGTGTCGAGCTGGCCATCAATGTTCTTATGAGATTTAATATTAATCATGTTTAATTGTCCAATTAAAAATTTGAAAAGAGAATAATTTAAAAACAGTATCAGAAAAAAATTATCAAATAAGGGAAAAGATAGGGAGAAAGTTCAAATTTAAAGTTCAATTTTTAATGGAAAATATCTTCACAGCAATTAGTCTATGGTCTGGTCTCACCAAATTTAAGTTTAAAGTTGTCTTCACCACAAACTTCGAATTCTTGATGTTTTGGAAAATTTAAATATGTTTGTGGCCAAATTTAATAAATAAAAGTTTTGTAATGATTTACAAAAACACTTTTATTTGGAATGTCACTAAATAAAGTCACTGTATTCTGGCTGAATCTTCTCTCCTTCAAGGCTAATAATGGACTCTCACTGCTACTAGTTCCTTTCTCAATCCACAATTTCAACAATGTGTCACTGGTTGCTTGATGATCACTTCACTTCACCAGGGGATGTGGGGGTTGGTATTATAATAAATCAAATATTAAAATCATGAGAAAATTAAATTAATGTTGAAATATTTTAGAAAAATGGAATAGGTTAAAAAAAACAACTTCCAATTCTTAAATTAAATTATGCCAAATCTAAGAAAGGAAAATATTTATTAATAAAATGATTAAACATAGAGTATGCAAATTATTGGGAACTGAATTAAATTAAATTAATGTGATAAAACATATGATCAATGAGTGTGATGAGATTATTAGTGATGGGTAGCAGCTGGTTTAAATGGAAAGAAACAAGGTAAGTGGCAGATGTTTTTACATATGATAAAAAAATAAATAAACAAACATAATTTGAAACATCTCAGTATTGAACATTTCATTGCACTATGGAGGACATTGAAGAAACGGAACAAGATCACACTGAGCCTATACCGGCGAAGAAATTGAAGACTACAGATGCGGAGAAAGCTATGGTTTGTAAATTTATGAATCCTACATTTTTGACAGAGTTCATAGAAACTTACAGAAACGCACCTTGTTTGTGGAAAGTATCATCGAAGGAATACCTTAACAAGCAAAAGAGGGATTTAGCTATGCGAAACCTCCTAGAATTCACAAAAACTGCAATACCTGACGTCACAATTGGGTTCATAAAGAAGAGAATAGAAAACATTCGAAGCAGCTTTAGGAGAGAACTTGGTAAAGTACATGCCTCCATGACAAGTGGAGCAGGTACGGAAGATGTGTACACTCCTAAACTATGGTACTTCGATCTATTGCAATTTACAGTGGCACATGAATTGCCGAAGAAAAGCAAATGTACTTTATCATCTACTAGTACAGTTGCGAAGGAAGACATGTGCACACAGGAAGATGACGCCCTTGATGACCAAATCTTGCAAGCACCACAATCTGAGGTAATTATAGAAGTTATTATCCGCAAAAATTACACTTTTCATGAAATTTTGTAATTTTTTTTAAATGGCCACTATTTTGAAACGGAACAAGATATTTGATTCATATTTGGCATAAAACTGTGGGCTAGTAAAAAAAAAAAAAAAAAAAAACGAAAACGTCATATTTTTATCCAGTTTGATTTTTTTAAGCCTGGTTTATTCGATGCGAGTTTAGTAGCCGAGTTCCTGGATGAGAACAAACATTGAGTTAATACATTACCTACAATAGGACTTTATTCTATTACTCATTCATGCTATTTATTACTTTATTTGTGTACTCCTCGCATCGTGTAAACCAGGCTTGTAATATTGCTTGTCATACGATTATTTCCGTTGTTACCAGTTTGGATAAGTAGTAATATAAAATTAGAAAAAAAAACAGTTATTGTCTTTTAAGCTACACATTATGTAAGAAAGTTTGTGCTAGCTATCAGGTAAAATTTATTTTTTATGAAAGGTATTTTCTCATAAGTAATTTTGGCACTCACTAATAAAATAAAAATAAACTTTTTCGTGTATTTCGACTTTAACTAAAAGTAGAAATATACGAAAAAAGTTATTTTTATTTTATTGGTGAGTGCCAAAATTACTTATTGACCACCAAACATAGTACATACCGGCAAGAGGTATTTTTTCATTTAATAAAAATACTATGTTTCATGTATACTTTATATGTTATGAGATTTACAATGACATTACATTAAAATTGTAAAGTTTGTTTTGTGTACAACAGCCTACGCAACCATCTTGTCTTGCCATTCAACTGAACCAATTCCACAGAAATACTCCAAATAGTCTTGTCTACTTTTCTTTGCCACTTCTGTTAATCTTCTTGCTGACAGGCCCTGTAGATTTACATACGCATGTTGTGGTATAGTCTCCCCCCTCCATTCACCGTCAATGATGCAGCCATTTGTTGGGTCTTCACTGTCCACTGAAGAACGCGTAATGTAACTACCGTTACGGCGTAGAAAGTTGTGCAAAACTATGCAAGCTAACACTACATCTTGTACTTTATTAGGCTTCATGTTGATAGTTGTGTGGAAAACCCGAAAACGAGAAGCCATAATTCCAAATGCGTTCTCCACTACACGCCTTCCCCTGGACAGCCTGTAATTGAATATTAGCTCGTCGTAAGTTATCCCCTTTTGAGGAAAAGGTTTTAATACGTCTGGCCTAAGGCTAAATGCAGAGTCACCTAAGAACGTAAAATTCAACTGACCCGTTGTTTGTGTAGTGTTTGGTAAATTCAGTTCATTGTTTTTCAGCCTGGCAAAAAATTCTGTCATTTCTATGACACCTCCATCAGATATTCTTCCGTTAACACCAACGTCGGCCATTACAAATTTGTAATTAGCGTCTACTAATCCCAATAGAACAATGCTGTAGTACCCCTTGTAGTTGTAATACATGGACCCGCTGTTAGGGGGGCATACAATAGCAATGTGTTTCCCATCAATCGCTCCTCCACAATTAGGGAAGTTCCACATCTTTTCAAAAGCTGAGGCTACCTCCAGCCACTCTCCAGGTGTTGTTGGAAACTGAAAACATCGTGTCATATTAGTTATTATTATTATTAATAATAAACAATACCAGAAATCCCAACTTTCTAAAAAAAAAAAAAAAAAAAACGCGGAGTAATATTTTTCTCAAAATTAAATAGGTACTTTTTTAAAATAATTTTGAATTCTTACTGTTATTTTTGAATAACACTTTATTTACGGTAATTTAATACAAATGTATTACTACCGGTAATTATTTGACGCCAGTATTTCACTATTATTTCTGGAATATTTTTAAATACACATTAGCTTTATTTTATTTTTCTTATTTACCACATAAAATTACAAATAGCCCTACACTATTGTGTGTGATTTATTTCAATTCCTTATCCTGCCCTGTAATTGTCACTGTTCCTTGTTCCCGAACGACCACACCTAAAATCTTTGTTCATATAATAGCTTTCTCCTACCTACTTTTCTTCTTTTCAGTCAATGGTTTCAACCCCAACTTCAACAATTACACGAAAATTAGCAGAAGAACTTCCAATGAAGAAGAAACCTCGTTCTCGCATTGCTGAAATGGATAATCAAAGGGAAACTTTGATACACGCCGCATTGACAGCTATGCAGAAGCATGAAGACGAGTTTGACGCTGTAGGAAAGTCTGTGGCAGCTAAGTTACGGAAAATGAGTGACAATCAGAAAATCTACGCGGAGAAACTTATCAACGACACTCTGTACAAGGGTTTACTTGACAAACTAACAGAATATACTTGTATTTCGGACAGTGCTATTCCAAATTATAATTACAAGTCAACCACGCCAGCGAGTAGTGCTAGTAGCGTTTCAGGAAACACTGTTAATCCTTATGTTGTAATGGAGTACAATACTGACAGTAGGTATACAAATTTGTCTGCAGTTTCTCCTGATTACGATGTAAACTATATGCAGCCATTGTAACAAAAATTTCCAATTTGTAATCCTTATTAGTAATAAACGATGTTTTTTTATTCAAAACATAAATTTTTAGTTTATCTCTCCAATTATCAAATATTATATTTAACTGTATCATAATAATATATGACTTATACTATAGCTAGAAAAAAGAGAACAAAGAAGAGTAATGATTTACTATAAAATAATTGGTTTATGGTGTTTGTTGTTTGTAAATACACCACTATAGACCTACCTTTAAGTATGTCTCCCTTAAGGCTTGATAAATTGCTCTGCACGTTTCCGGAATAATTCTGCCAAGTGATTGAGCAGATATTATTGCTGAGAATTTGAGGTCTTCGAAACTTCTACCAGTTGCCAAGTACCGCAAGGTGACAGCAAGTCTATCCTCCACTGGAATAGATTCTCTTAACACTGTATTCTTTTTCTGGATTAAAGGTGACAATATATCAATTAGGTACTTATATTCATCTTCTGTCATTCGTAAATAGTTCTTAAAGTCATACGGGTTATTTTCTTTTAGTTCTAAAAGTAAATTCATATGTGAATATTCATTTCTTTTTTTAAGCCAACTTTTAACCCAGCACCTATGTTTCCTTTTTGGTTTCTTTGGAATAAACACGCCAGCTTCGTCTAATAGTAATATTGCAGCGGCCAAACGTTGCCTATCATCCATTGTTCCAGTCCAATTCACAAAACTATACACTTTTTAACACTATACTTCTATACACAAAACAATTTTCGACATACATAAAACACCAGACGACATGATCTCTAGAAAGGTAGGTACGAGACTGGTTCGATAATATGTGGGATGCGACGTACCTGACTTTTGTCGGGCAAACATCTCACGCGCCGGGTTGGGGACTTGTGCGACAGACCAAGTTGGATAGTGTGTGGAGACCCGCTAGATCAAACATTTGTGTGTTCCAACCGTAAGCAAACCTGGTACGGACTGGTCTGTCGGACCAAGTTGGATAGTGGATGGGGGCCTTTAGTGTGATTTATACATACTGTACTAGATTTACGCTAACGTCAGAATACATTAAAAAAAGTTTATTTACAACAATGCTCGAATTTGACAAATATTTTACTGTACAAAATCACATATTTAACGAGAGATACAAGATATATTGAAATGAAATATAATCTGGTGAGGTTTAATAGGATGAGTGAGATTTTCAAATAATTAAAAAACTATAATCGAAACTTTTTGGGTCTGATGATAGGATAGATCCGATGGCGGATGGGTTAACACTTTTGACATGCCCATATTGTAACACTTGTACGTCGTAGACATAGTAAACTACGAAGCACACTTTGTGGCCAACAGCCCTCACATCTGGTGACGTTAAAGTTATTAATGACGACACCCTTTATCAGCCGCGGGCGTCATTACACGGCGATGACGTCACGGTGTAATGACACCATTAAGTGGTTTGGGGAAAGGGTGGTGCGGGGTGACAATTCGCTTTCCTTCCCATTACCAGTACCAAGTCAACACATTGAAAATGCAGAATGAATTTTAAGTTAATTACTGCCAAATTTGCTTCCACAGTTCATAACACTTTTGCTTTTTGATATGCTATTGAATTAATTTCAACCCACAATACATTTAGAGTGTTTCAATGTTTTGGGGACCACTTGCAGTCCAAGACCTAGGAGTTAACTTAATATTTTAAATAGGAAGGTAGTAATATTAAATGCTAAAAACCATACCGCAATCAGAATTTTAAAAAGGTGAATCGCTTTTTAGTTATTAAATATTTTGTTATTTTATTTTATTGTTCGTCACCTATGTATTTTCCTAATTAAAACTGATTTTTCATAGCTAAAACAAAACCAGATCTCTATTTACAATCGCTTTTGTATGTGCCATACGGCAAAGCAGTAGTACGCAGAACGTGTGCGTTGGCTCCCCAAGTTTTTCCAGCAATATGATGAGTACATTTGACCTGGTTTTAATTTAACTGCTGTTTTTTGAAGATGGCTTGTAAACGTCAACGATCGATCTAACGCAATCACAGGTATTGTGGATGATCATTGTGGTGTAGTTTTGCACCATTTACTGAGACGTTTCATTTTCGATTATCTAGTCGATTACTTAGGTGGAAGCAGACTACATCAGCTTTTTATGGTAAGGAGTCAGCTTTCAGGTTCAAAAATATTCTTGCAACGATCATTTGTGAATGTTTCTTCAATGCTGTGAAGTCCTTGTGTTGATAAGCTAAAGCAATATCACCTGTATATAAATGTTCTAGACTTGGTGATTGGGATGTCAGCGGTATACACGTTAAATAAAATTGGAGAAAGTACGGACCCTTGTGGCAGACCATCCTTCTGCTGTCTAAACAATTAAAAGAATATATAAAATAAAAACTTATAGTAAAAAGTATCCCAAAAACATAACAGAATTGAAACTTTTTTAGAATCATTGACATTTGTAAAATTAGTTATAAAAAATATATCAATAAATTAAAATGTTTAGATAAAAGTTGTCATGATTTGCTTGCAAAAATAAAACCACCAAAAGTCTAAAACTATAAATAATATATGTAAAATTCAATGGCAGTATCTTATATGGTTAAGTGTGTTGATAATTTTAAACTTATATTATATTTTTTCTACATCGATATATTTTAATAGTATGTTAATCACTAGTAATAAACTTATTAAAAAAGACATCCAGTATTTAGTATTGAGGGCGTTTTGAGAGATTTTGAAAGCTTATTGCCTTTTCGGAGGACCAACTAACATCCACGTTAGTAGAGGAAACAATACAAAAGACGTTACCACGAACGATCACAGGGAGATGCGTTTTATCAGTAGAAAGTAATGAAAAAGGAACCAACTGTACCTTTAGAGGATAGTGCATATCTTGAAGCGAAGAACTGAGAAGTTGAGAGTTGAGATGACCGTAGAGATGGATCCACTAGGCCTGGGGTGTCGATGTTGTTCAGCGGTCACTTTTGAGCACAAAACATCACTGAATAGAGTTTGCCTTGAATTAAATGCGGAGTAGATTGAGAGTAAAGAGATTGAGAGACGAAAAAACACGATCACTGACTAATGAAACCAAAAGAGAGGTCACTATAAGAGAGGTCACACCAATCGCGACGCCGAGCGAACTGTTCTGCATAGCATCATGAGTTCAACTGGGGATTTAATTTTAGGTAGACGAGTGAAGTGTGTTGACGGGGTTCAAACCACCGGTTACAAGGGTTAGAAAATGTCACCTGATATTTGACTTTTGGCAAGTGCATGTGCATAGAGGCCAGTAATATTATTTAAATGTCAATATTGTAACAGGTGAATATGTTATGAGTATGTGAATAACAATTTATGCTTAAGAGATTATAAATACAAATAAGTGAAACAGACTATTAAATTACTTAATTATGAATTACAACTAACTATATGTACAATATTTAATACTAAGTACGGAACATCCAGTATTTAATACCCTAATATTTTTTATTTACTCACATTACTTTCAAATACTAAAACCTTTTCAAACAGAAAGCACCCTCCTTTGGATAAAGTACGTAAACGCTTTAGCGTTAGTAGAGAATGCTCTGTGTTAAGGTAAGTGAGACACCCTTATGTAACAACCCAAGTGAACAACAATAAACAGCCCTTACCCCACCCCACGTCCTCCCCATACTCCACTTCCATCCCCACAGCCACACAAACACAGTCAGTCATCAAAGGGAGGCAATAAGTCAGCCCTTCGCACCAGGCAGTGGGGTGGTCCATCCCTGTGTCTCCCTCAAGGGTATACGTCGATATAAAACATTTGCCTCTCACTAGTAACTTATTTGAAAAAAAAAAATAGGTCTGTGGAAGCTTAAAAAACTTAAAAAAATTAATTGTACTTTGAATCAGCCCTTCTTTATTTTTAATAATTTGTACACATAATTAACAAATTTCTTATCAAGCATGGACATACAGGGTAGAACTTTTGTATTACTCCACTTGTACAATTTAAATCCTGTACATCATCATTGTTACAAAGAACATAATTCTTGACACCATTAGCGACATTTCATCTTTTCAGGGGAACGGCCCACGAGGAGTTGAACGAAAAACTTCAACGTAAGCCTATGTCGAGTTTGGTATCAAATTGAAATGTCTATTCAAGATAAATTGCCACAAACCGGACTTAGAAAGGTTTATCCTTTCCAGAGTAGTAGTCATTTGAATTTCAAAGTAATTAGTTTTAACAATAATATTTCTCCACTATTTAGTGGTTTAAAGTATATTGTTTTTATTTTTAAGAATTACACTTTATTGAACACAATTATTTTTTTAATTTAATTGTCAAATTATCTATGGAAAAAATAACGTTGCTGTGAAAGCATTTCCATATTTTTTCCCACCACACAATACACAGTATGGTACATTTCAAATACTCACTGAAATTTACGAATGAATTTGTCTAAGAGTTCTGACTTGGATTATATAAACCCACAATAGATATTCCATCTAATAGAAATGTTTGTGCTTATAATTTTGTTAGTTAGTGAGGTCTGCCACTACAGCTGGTTAAAGTACAATAAATTTACATAGAACTACACTACCGTTTCACAATGGACCTTTAACATTGGATGATAAATCTATTTGCGTATAAAATCAATGGTATTTAGTAAAAACTCTAACACAAAAAGTCTATCAAATAATATTTCTGCTTAGTACATATAAGTTAAACAAAAACTCAAACTAAATCGTGCGTAGGATGGGTAGTGTGAGAGAGACGCGATATGGAAAATTCTCCCTTGAAAGTTTCTCTCCACCCTAGCCTATTAATGGAAACTGATTTATTATTTATGTCTAGTTCATAATTCCCTCTCATTAAAAATTTCAATCCATAAAAAAATTGTGAATATTTTTTTTATTTTTACAGTGTGTTTAGCAAATTGTGTTTTCTCCAATTCGTCTCATAAACGATATTACTATAAAAAAATAAAGAAAAGAAACTGTATTATTAAAATAGTTTACAATGTAATCAAATTTTTATTATATCAGCTTTTTTTATTTAATTTTTTTTACGTACAGATATAATTAGTTTTCATCTATTATGTTAACATAATGAAAAATAAAATACTTGAATTGCAGTTTGTAATTAAATTAATTTTCTATTTACGTTAAACAACAAATTAAAAACCAATAAATTACTTTCTGGTTTGACGTCAGATAAGCCATGTCATTGTGGCGTGGAATGTAAGAATAAATGACACGTATTAAACAATAGTCTATTTTATTCAGTATCTACTGCTGACTGGAACACAGGAGTAGAGTAAGCCATAAAGGGTAGAGAGGTTTTTGGGATCTAGTGGGATCTTGGATTGTTTTGTCATTTAAGCCAAATTAAATGAAAAACAAATTTACAAGTGGATCATACTTATTCTAATTTACAGACAGGGTGTCACAAAAGTAAGTGCCAAACTTCGGGGGATGGTTATATAAGTCAAAAAAAAAGATAATATCTGGGATAATTTTTTAAAAATAACTTCGTCTACTAGATATCCGCCATTTTTTTCTTTTTTTTTACAAAAGAATTTTCGTTTTAGACTTAGAGTAACCGATCTTTACGAAACTCACTATGCATGTTAAGATAATAAAGTCCTATTCTAAAAAAAATCAACTAGATCCAACTTAACATTTCGAAATAGGAGCCACATGTACTTTTTGCCATAATCCTGCAATTTCCATTTAAAATGGCCGGAAAAATTTTAAATCCACAAACACATTTTGAAATTTTAAGTTTGATCAAGTTGATTATTTTTAATTTATTAGGTTTTTATAATATTAACATGCGCAGTGAGTTACATAAAAATCAGTTAAGGCTCTCGGAGGTAAAAATTCTTTTTTTGAAATAATAAAATAGCGGATATCAGGTAAAAAATGGGGTGTTTGGAAAAAAATTAACCCTGATATTTTTATCTATTTTGACCTTTATAACTTGGCCCGAAGTTTGGCACTTTACATTTGGGACAACTTGTACAAAATATAAACATTATGTACTCACTCATCCTGATATCTACAGAAACACTGAAGACATTTTCATAATATTTTGAGGGAAGTTTGAACCATTGAGACCCACTAACAAATGATTCCTCAAAATGTCATTCCCAAGGGTATAAACAGCCCCTCAACATTTCCTTTTTCACTAAGAGTATCAATGGTATTGATCTAATTTAATAATTTATTTTAATCAGCTTATAAAAAACATATACACGACCAAAAGTCTCGGCCAATTTAGTTTTTAATTCGGAATGTTTTTCATTTTTAATAACTATTAGATTATTTCACTACTTTTCACCCCACTAAAGTAGACTAATAAGGTTGTCTAGTTTATAACATGTTGTCATCTTGAAGAAGGGAAATAGGGTTTATATTGATGTAGTTAATGGCTTTGAGAGAACCACGAAGGGAAGAGTACGCGAGCGTAAAGAACCACCCCGTAGTGAAGCAAGTGATTTAGGCTAGTTTTTAGGAATGTAGTTGTTGTTCACATTCTTTGTAAGACTATCAAACATATAATTAAAATGCTAAACAAATCATTTTCCAAATAACAAAATATTGTGTAAATAAACTTACAGTCGCTCATATAAAGTAATTTCTTCGGAAGGTAGTTTCAGAATATGAAACGTATACTAGAAGCAGTATCATTAATAATAAAAACATCCCACTATTTAGTCATATAGGCTTCAACACATTAATGACATATATTTTTCAAAACTCTTTTTAAAAAACTAAAAATAAAGAAATATGAAATAAAGATGAAACAATTAAATTTGAAACCTGTTACCAACATTTGTCTATATAAAAATGAATTGTTTGAAATTCAATTTGACATAAGAGCATTTAAATATGAATATTTAACTAGCACATAACTAGCTAGAAATTAGTGCTATCAAAATGTAGATAAATTGAAAATGTGTTATTAAAATACATATTAGAAACCTATTCCGCAGAGACAATTTGCTTTGTGAATATGCAGGTAATAAATGAAGGAGGAGTAAGGGGGGGGGTGACATCATACACCATATTTGTTTCCAATTAGCATACATATTAGCAGAAGCCGTGGTTTCCATTAAGCACTGATTGCACACTCTACATGTGCTTGTATATTGGTGCTTTGTAATACGATGAGATGAAGCATACTAACTCTCTTTGGCATACAAAAATTTTGTAATACAACCAGACAGAACAAAATATACCCATCAGATTGTAAATGAATAAAATGTGCATGAAGATGATGTTGGTTAAATAATTACGTCATAACTGAATAGATTTTTTTTTGAAATAAAAAATAGAATGTGTTATTTTAAGAGTTCTTATGACTTCTAAACTTGACACCAAACAAATCGTCTATAAAGTCTAAAACAAATTTTTCTAATATGTTAAAAATATTTTTTCAACCAGTACCATTTGTATAAATTAAATTAATTAATTTAATTAAAATAATAGGTAGCAAACAAAACCAAATCACTGTTGTATTACAGAGTAGCGTATCATACAGTCAATAAAAATGTATTATTTCAGTTCAGGTGTAAAACTAATTCATTGAATTTTCTTTTTTTAACTTATTAAAAATATTACAAACACGTAGTTTTTTTTGTTGTTTTTTTTGAGATGTTGTTGAAACTCTTATACATGTTTATTTCTAATTAAAAAAAAAAAACGAACAAGTAATTTGTAAATATAAACAGGGTTAAATATATTGTTACTAACTCTAGATTTTTTTATCGAAAGATAAGAATAGTATCTAATGTATTTAGGACAACTATTTGAACATGATGAAACATCGAAGTAACGAACTATGTTAATTACAATTATTTTCAATAATAACAATTAATTAAAGTGTAGTTTGTACTTTACTGGGATAAAACAAGTTTAAATAAAATAGTCTCTTTGAATATTAAAATAATAATGAATTAGTTCATATCTTTTGAAATTGGAATGGTTGTAGTAAAAAAGGCAAACAAGCAAATATATTGCTTTATAGACTTTTCCTATTTATTAATGTTTTCTATTTATCTTACTCTTTGTATAAAATGTAAGCCCACACATAACAAACTAAAATATTAATTTATATATATTCCTTATGAAATGCATTATAACATAAATATTGTTTTATTCTATTATCTATATTCAAAAGAGTCTTACAGGTGTTTAATATCTAACAATTTAAGCGAAAACAATACATCGCATTAAAATTTATTATGACTTTTTTCACGAGACATTAAAAATACTTCGTCCAACTTCGTGTTTCCTACACCAAAGAGATTATAAATTTTATAATCTTATTGACGTGCAAAGTTAACCCAAAACCTGCGTTTAATTGAACCATAAAACCTTTTGTTGTTTTTGAATCAGAAAACTGACTAATTACAAATACGATTGTTACAAATTGAAGACATAATTTATAATAAATGTCATTATCTCAATTTTTAAATGACGGTTCATTTCCAGTTTCCTTAGCACTTGTTAACGTGACAGTTCTACAAACAGGGCAAGGTTCAAGGTGGGGATGAGAGAATGTTAATTACTCTGTCAGGAGTGACGTCACCAAAGTGGTGTCAGGCTCCTTGACATTTTACCACCTGAACAATCAACAAGCCACAGACACGAAAGTCTCAAACAAGTGTCTTCAAACTAAAATAGAGTCAAAACTGAATAGTGAAACTTACTTAATAATAATGTGGTTTTCAAAGTATGGTGGGTGGGGGGGGGAGGTGAGAGTGAAGAAGTATCTTAAAAATGGATACCTGTAAAGACTCCAAAACGTCGGTAATTAATATATAAAATGTACATAAACCATTAACATCGAATATAGAAACAAGAATACTCTCACATGAGTCTAATAAAGCTGGTCTTCATTTTTGGTGGTATTAGTTCATCTTCGGTTTTCAAAGGTAACGCCAGTGGTATCTTTCTCTCTATCTCTCTTAATCCATCTCTCTGTCTCTCTCCAGCACTGGCTTAAGTAACTAAGAGCTGAGATCAGTTATAAACGAATGATAAACTGGTGTCCTATTGTTTATTTGGAACCAATCACCATTAGATAGCAGCACAGGCGTGTGTCTATATCAAATACGTTAACTTGGACAGTGTTTTTAAACTGTCAACGATTGAACCCAGAAAGACATGCTCTTTTGGACAATACAAATGACCGTGGAGGCCTTATATAGAGTTGTTGATTACAAGTTCTATATAATTAACAACTTGTAAATTATATAGAACTGTTTTCTATTTGAATGAAAGTTTAACTGTAAATAAACCCATGTACTATAGTACGGTAGGACCTGGGGAAAAATATAATACGAGGGGGAAAGCTTAACAATCATAAATATTATTTTTATTACTATCAGACGTGTCAAGGAACGTAAAATATTAAGTTCATTAAGCCAAAATTAAACTGGATTTGCAGTCAAATTAAACCAAAAGAACAAAGTTATTTTAAATTATATATTAAATTATTAATGTTTCTCTCTTGAATATTTCATCTGTATTACATTAGTAACATATGACTCTAATTAACATTATGTCCTCTACTGTGTTTTCTCTGTCAGAAATGTTGAGTCTTTTCCCACGTGAATTTCATGTGTGCTGGAAATTTCTTGGTTCAGTAACCACATTTCCCACTCCTCCTGCATTCCACGTTCCCTTGATCTTATTTACCTCTTGCTTATCCCCGGAATAACTCGTTTTGCCGATAAAAGGGTGCATACGTTTAGCATTCCATAGAAAATCTACTTTGCTGTGAATTTTACATTTTTATGTTGTGTAAACCAGTTTATAGTTTATGAAAAGTTATATTATTTATGAAGTCTTCTGTGAATATGTGTGCAATTTTGTCAGAAATTATAGGCATTATTCAATTATTAACTAATATACTTGATGTATAGTTAGCCCATCCGAGATGTATAATTCATCATTTTTTAGGGATACTGAAGTAATATCAAATATACTGGCATCATTAAATAGAAAATATGACTTGACAGACATTAAAAATTTATTAATGATGATAATTGTTTGATCGTAACTATCAAAATAATTTTGACAGTATAAATATGTAATTACTTGTTGTTAATAAATTTAATATACATGCCTGATGATGCTAGCTTTGCTGGCGAAAGGCCTCGAAAAAAGTATTTTTTATTTGTGATTTTGTAAAAATATATTAATAACGAGGAATACCAATATCAACCCCATCTGAAATTTACAAAAAATGTAATTACTTACTACTTTCAATAAAAATAATCTTACTAAAAAATTAGTACAATTTATAACTGTCACTGTATCACATACATATTAATTGAAGTTTCGTTTAATACGATGAGGGTAGGTCTTGACTATTTAACATTTACTATCACATAAATATTACAGATTATATATAATTTATAGTTCAGTTATTTATTTGAAAATCATAATTTTTATTTGAATATATGTTATAAAACATGCAAAATAATACTTACTCTTTTCTATTTGGTTAATGAAAATATATTTAGTCTCTAAGAAGTCGTAACTGTTTAACTTTAAAGTGTGTTTGAAGCTGGATGTGGCTTTAGGAACTACTTACGATTTGGAATATATATAATATACCTATATTAGAATAATTCTATATTTCCTACTATAACGAAACTTTGTTATTATATCTTGAACTATATTTTATAGCATTGACAATATATACAAATAGTTAAATGTTTAAGCGTGTTAAAACAAACAGATTGATGAGCAATGAATATCTATTAGACCTACATAGAGCTAAATATGTCTCTTCAGATACATATAAAATGTTGATAATAAACGTGTGCTGGATTGTGTTTTTTCTCATGGCTACTTGGTTAGGACATCAGGCCCCAAGGACATTAGTTCCGCCTTTCGTTTCCAGGATTTGCTATTAACATCATGGATCCCGAATGTCTTCTTGAGTTAAAGTCAAGAGGGGGGGGGGGGTTGTGTGCACTTTTTAACCTTCAATCTGGGAATCAAACCCGGGACATCTAGTCCCAGAGACCTTAGCGTACTACTCGGCCAAAAGGATTCAGAACATTTTATAAAAATAAAATATCACAATGTTAATGGTTATTGCGTACCATTAATATGAGAAAAATATTAAATATTGTTAGTGAAACGTTTTGCCTGTACATGTAATGCTGACAGTATCATTTGACGCATTAATAAATATTAACTATTGTTATTGAAGCGTTTTTATTGTACACGTAATGCTGACAGCATCATTTGACGCATTAATAAATATTAACTATTGTTATTGAAGCGTTTTTATTGTACACGTAATGCTGACAGCATCATTTGACGCATTATTAAATATTAACTATTGTTATTGAAGTGCTTTTATTGTACACGTAATGCTGACAGCATCATTTGACGCATTAATAAATATTAACTATTGTTATTGAAGCGTTTTGATTGTACACGTAATTCTGACAGCATCATTTGACGCATTAATAAATATTAACTATTGTTATTGAAGTGCTTTTATTGTACACGTAATGCTGACAGCATCATTTGACGCGTTAAGAAATAAACGTTACGTTATAAAACAGTTTGTCGATAGTTTAACTCTGTTGCTTTCTAGCAGTGTTTCAAGTAGAAACACAAACCTAAAGCTGTGTGGTTAGCTCCTCACAAGTCGGAAAGGTCAATACGAGGTCCAACAAATGTGGTTTGTTACACTTGGGAGCAACTTACAATATGTGACTCGTTTGTTTCCAATTCAATTAGAGTATGCTTTGCTTTAACTAATATAAATACAAACAGAATTTAATTCCAACTGAGACCATGGGTTTTCACATCAAGCTGGAACTGATTTTAGAGACAATCAAAATCACAAATAATTTACGTTAACACTTTAAAGCTATTGAAAACACAAACACTAATCAAGAAAGAAACAAGTGTTACAATAAAATAAATTCTGAATGATTTTAAATTATTCAGAAAAACAATAATATCCTACAGAAATTTTAAGTCTGTATCTTTACAGGTCACCGAAGAAAAGATAATAAATATATCAGTAAGATAAGTCTTTGAAGACGAAGATTTGTATCAAAAGTAGGTATATTGTGAAAAAAGAAGTATATTTGGGAGGGAGCATTGGTCATCGACAACCAAGAACGATTATCCTATATCAAATAAGGATAAAGGACCTTCGAGAAGTGTGTTACATGCATATAATCTATACTTTACATTAATCCTTGGCAGATATAAAACGATATGCTTTTACAGCAGAACGATTGTTCACATTGGGTTCAGAATGACCAGCATTGAGATCTATGATCCATTAAAGGCCCATGATGGTATGTATGTTGAGAAGGATATACTAAGTGAATAGTGAATTCAGAAAAAAACTGTTGAGGCAGAGAGTTCATAAGCAAAACTAAATAGTTATGGATCCTATATGTGAAAAAGTGTAAAACTATGAATAAAAAAAAATACATTGTTAAATACTTGTATATTAAAATATCACGAGGAATGTAGAGAAAACTATCACTGACTCTAAAGTGAACTGCCCGTCCAAGGCAACATTTGCTGCTATCTAACGGTGGTTGGTTTAAAATAAGCGCTAGGACGCCTGTTTAGTGTACTACTAATTTAGCTATTAGTCCTTTCAACGTGTGCTAAAGGAAGATAGAAAGAGGGGTGAATAGATAGAAAGGCTGCTAGCTCTACCTGTGACAACCGAGCATGAACTAACAGGAAACCCCAAGGCTGACCGGGAACCTTATGACTTATGAGGGACAGTCTTCTTGTTTCTGTAGCCAATGGTATTAATAATAATACTAACAAAAAAACTGTTGGCATCACTTCAATTCTTTGAAGGAAAAATGAAAATTCAATGAAGCAAGACTAGCTAAAATGTTGATAACTTACTTTATTTAATATATTTTTACCTTTGAGTAAAGAATTGCAATTAAAAAATTGTGTTAGCCAGTGCAACCTTTAAAGGATCGTGAGTGGCTTAACAACATTAAAGTATAAGGCATAAAAATGGTCCAATGAAGTCAGGCCTGGCGGTATTCCCCTCACCCTGCATGACTAGCAGTGTTGCCAAATGTGCTGTCTGGCCACTCTGTCCTTCCTGTTGTTTTATTTCCACTCAGTACAATTTTGAGTAGGGGCATGGTAACTCCACATCATGGACGATCGTACAATTTCCATGGGGTCTACTTTGGTGCCCTTAAATGTGTTTTTAAGTATATCTTTTTTTATATTTGTAACATACATTTAATTTCTATCAGGAAACGGAATAATGATTTATCTATTTACTGTACGTATTCATTAAGGCATTATTCCACTCGTCTTCAGGTTACTATGGACACCTAAAAACAGTATCAACTGTCGACAGTATTATAAGAATCGTCAAAAACACCATCTACTAAACTGGTAATGTGGCAAGGACCTCCTAAAAGCTATCGCTTGTTAATAGTATCGCGATATAGATACGAAATACTAATTACTAATATTTTAAATAATATAAATTTTTAACTATCAGTTTCATTTTAACAGTAAATCATCAAATGCACATAAAAGAGTTGAAACCACTTTTTAAGTCTAATTTCATCGTTGATCTAAGGGTGGGTGTTAGGGGTTGTTTTAATATCTGGAAGCTATAGAAATAGTAAGTTTATCTCACATTTTCTTTGATGGTTTGTTGACAAATGTTTTACATTAATGAACATTGAGACATTAATTAATATCTTTACGTGTTCATTTATATTACCAGCAAGGATTAATTTACATATAGGCCTATATGAAGAATGATATACTTTACATACACATAAGAAGTATAAAAGTGCAGTACATGTATTTTAATCAATCTGTTTGGTAATATTATTATTTATGGCCCATTCAGACCATTTGAAGAATAGTCAAAGCAGTTTAGATTAATGGGATTGTGCTTGAACAAATTTAATTCATGATCTATATATCACAATAACGAGTTATTTCGATTCTGACACCATCTTTACATTTAAAAATCTTTGGCCAAAACGTTTTCCTTTTTGAAACATTTTTTACCATATCTGATGCGTTTAGGTATTTTTTTGTTGCAGCAATCCATTTCATTGTTTCTATTTGGAACCTACTTTCAGTATTCATATAATTTTAAAATTTACTTTGTTAACGTTGTGAGTTTCGTTCCCTATATATCCCTCCAGAAAGTTAGTTTTCTTTTCCTTTTAATAGCATGGTATGTTAATGCATATTCTTATTTCTTTATTACTTTTAAGTCTCTAAATATGAATGTATTTATTTAATTTACCTGTTGTTTACCTGATCATAATTTATTTATTTATTTATTGTTAGTATTTATCACATATGTTCTCTGTCAATCTTTCTCTGTAAAACTAAAGTCTCTACTCCCCACCCGACCCCCGGCGAGTCCGGTTTAGTTACTTCTTTTAGTCTTACAAAAATTGGCCAAAATATTTGTATTTGTAAACTTTTTTTTTCATATTATACTTTTAAAAATGTATGAATTGGTTTTAGACGGATTAAGTATTCTGATTTTTTTTCTTTTTTCAATAATAGAATGTGTAAACACATTTTTGGGGAATTTCTTTCAGCATGTCAATTTGGTTTAAATAAATATCGTCAATTTTACCCAATACACGTGTATTATTTATTATTGTTGAAGTAACTTTTATTCTTTATTTATAAACTACGCATTTTTGTAATAAACTCATGAATTCATTTATTTAAAAACCTATGACATATTGACATAAACACAACGCAAGTGAAACAATAGGAAATTCCCTCTCACCATGCAACGATGGTGAATAAATTTCCTCAAATATACTCTTACCCCTGTAATTATCATGATTTTGTCAGCTCCTGGTTCTAATGAAATAAAAATCGTATTAATTCATTGAATTTCCATATACGTTTATAAAACTAAATACATTACATTTGTAAAGAACTGTTGACAGTAACACAGAAGAACTCAGTTCATTCAGAGGACAGTTGGCCACAAGGGTTTGTTCATTACACTGTATGTAATTGTCCAGGTCTAGTGGGGTTAATATCAGTCCACCCCCGCTGGTTCTCTTTACCCCTCTCCACCCCAAACTCCCTCCAGCAACAACACCACGACATGGGTTAGTCTGTTATATTCTAATACATGTATAATGGGTGAACGGCCATTAAAATGAAATTAAAGTTAGTACTTTAATTCTACCCCAACTATATTTCTGAATTTAAAAACAGATACATATTTACAAAATTAAATATAAAATAACTGTAAAAGAACTAATTTCTTAATCAAATTTTACTATTAAATTTAAATTAAATCCATGCAACTTTGAAGTGCGACTATAAGGATAGGAGTAAAATTAGGTTAAATAATTATATAGTAAAAATATACAAATAAATAATATTTAATTTTTATTATTTTACTAATATAAATATGTTTTAACCAGTTTATACTTTAACACTGTTCTATAACTATTTATGTAAAGTGAACTTGTACGATAACACAGTAGAGAAATGTACTTGCGATAAAAATAACTAATAAAATAATATATCAATGTATAAATTCACATTGTTGTGGTTATTATAAAAATTAAATAAATTACTATTAATGCTTTACTACTAAATAAAACGGCATATTTATGTATTATAGCCTCTTGTCTATTTTTGGGTGAGTATACAAAGTACGACTTTATTCTTAAAAAGTAAGTATAATGAAAAATCAAGTTTACAAAATTTTGGGTTCTGTCACGAAACTACATTATTTAGGTAAGGAGTGACAAAAAACTACTTTGGTTTTTATTTTGGTTGTTATTATATTTGTATTAAATGTTTTTGTTTGTGGGTATATATAATTAAAAGACACTTTATTCTTCATTGTTGCACAAACTCTTAGGGAATCATTTTTAATTTCTTATATCCCTAAAATATCTAATTGTTTTTAAATAGATTTTATTTTGTTTACTTCAATTTAACCATGAAATTGGCTAAGTATAGATTTGAACCTTAAAAAGTCATGTTTGTGGACTTAACCAAAAATGTTTATACTGGTAGTCTTGTTTGTACAACTTGCAATGTGCAAAGTATTAATAAAAAATAGTCTAGATACATGGAGATATTTAAGGTTTATTCTATATATCATGAAAATATATATTACTGGAGCATTTGCCAATAGGAATAACATTTACTTTATTCTTTTACTACTCTATATATTTTTGTACCCTTTATATTTTTTAACCATGCAGGTAACGCATTTTTTTTCTTGTGACTGTTTTAATATTTACTGTCTTTGTTGTTGGCTTTTATTTTTTGGTTAAATATTATATGAATAAAATATTTCTATTTTTTATATCTGAATTTACTATTCAGATAATAATGAGTGAAATCTGTAGCTATTCAAATTGTTTTGTGATCTGGGAACCACTATACAACTATGTTATAGTATTTTTACTAACATATTACGGGTTGGCTGAAATACAATAGAACAAAATAACCATGACACAGCATCAACTATTATTATACATTAAAAAATGTAGCCTACGATTGCGTTGTGAGTACCTCAGGTCTGAAGATTGTAAAAAAAAAACAGTTTAACGAAATCAGTTACCATATTATACACATACTATGTATTTATATTGTAATATTATATGTTGTGTGGCATTCATTTACGTTGTAATTATTTTATATTAATAAATTGTGTGACATTTGAAATCTTTTGGATAAACAGTACTTAATTAAGTTACTCAATAGTAAATAATCATTTTCTGCGGCCGTGAATAGCCAGGAAGTATATAACTTTAATTAGAACGGCCACCACTGCTAACTTTGGCAATAATGATAGGGCGGTCACACAGAACACCTATTGTAGGAAGTTGTAGTCCGACTGTTGTCTGCTTGCCATGAACAATACCTTATATACCGATGGCTAACTGGGACCTGGACTGGTCAGCTTAGGGAATATAGTAGAAGCACCCTAATTATACGACAATTTAGATTTGCAACTAATTACTAAAATGTTTACCTTGGAGATGAGATAAAACTAATTTTACATTCTACTGAAAAATAATTAAATTTCTTCAAGATGTAGGTCTTTGAATGTCGGCAAGGTTAAAACATTTTTTTGCCCCACCCGCCCACCCATACATGCACTGTGGTATTGATCCACCCGCCCACCCATATATGCACTGTGGTATTGACCCACCCGCCCACCCATATATGCACTGTGGTATTGACCCACCTACCCACCTATACATGCACTGTGGTAATGACCCACCCGCCCACCCATATATGCACTGTGGTATTGACCCACCTACCCACCCATATATGCACTGTGGTATTGACCCACCCGCCCACCCATATATGCACTGTGGTATTGACCCACCTACCCACCCATACATGCACTGTGGTATAAAAAGTGTTTATATGCCGAGGAATAAACGTTAGTTTTCCTATTTCAACCAAATTCTCTGCATTATTCACTCAAAATACGTTTTACAGTAATCTTAGTGGCATCTTAGTGCAATCAAATTTGCAGGAATATGACAATTAAAAAATTCAAATACGCTCTGAGTTTGGATTGTATTAACTTCTGCGCCACAATTGGAACGCCACATAAATTAATTAAATATAGGTTAAGCCTATGTGCAAGATTGTAGACCTATTATTATGATCTTTATTAAAATCCATATTTACTATCTTCAACCCTTCACCTTTTTATCGCAAAACCAGATTTCCAAATATTTCTTAAATTAGATTCGTTGTCTTGCAATGCTTATTAGGTTTTATTAATTGTGCTTATTTTGAAAGTTATTGGAAACATTTTAAGAGTCACACTTTACGAGCGTGGTATCCCAATGGCTAAGGCTTCGGACTGCGGAGGGCGTGACCAAGGTACGAATCCTCACTGAGCCAACGGTAAGTACGCCACTCATTGAATAACGTTCACGTACAGGCCTGCAGGCCCATGTGAATTAGTGAGTGAAGTTTTATTTTTTTTTAAATAAATACATATTTATAATCATGAATACGTTAGACGAATTAAACTTTATATTTTGTCAGTAAAAAAATTACTTTGACTTTTCGAAAAAAATTAATATAAACACTGCAAATAATAATAAAAAATCAATAAAAAAAACAGAAGGATATTTAATGGTATTTTTGTCAAGTTATATCAGTAAATATTAGAAACTAAACTATATTTAATGTAATCAAGTTAGTTTTCAATAAGCATGCATTACAATTAGAGAGTTAATGGTAGCCATTAAGCAATAATTACGCTGTTGGAATATCTGTACTTTGGTGCATTGGATTTATTTGATCACTACATTCACATTGTATGAATACGTTACGGATAAGTGTTTCTGGATCAACATAATCTGCTTGGTTATGATTTACAGGTGAATTCTATGATTATTGAAATATCTCATACAAACAACATTTAAATAATTTAATATGATTTATTGCAACATATATTAGTGAGATGAGAAGTACAATTTAACAAGAGATCATATTAATGCTTTATTGGTAACATTTATATCACGTTTCTGTCAAAAGGTTAAAACTAATATTTAATTAAACCCTGTGGTTATCATCCTAACACGAGTGATGTCATAATTCCTTATAAAGTTACCTTTTCCCCAATTATACTATACACATTACGGCACAGATCTGGTGGAATAGATATAGGTTGTTATGTATAGAAAGAAAATGTAAAGAAAGTACTGTATCAATGTTTTCATCATTTATAACATAACACATGTTTTATGACATTGATGTGCTTTAATTTTATGACACTGCTTCCAAAATTCACTAAAAAATTAATACAGAATCCTTATTTATATAACTGAAAGAAGCTACACATTGGTTTTTTCTACGC
The DNA here is from genome assembly GCA_035578905.1 of Stictocephala bisonia. Taxonomy (NCBI): domain Eukaryota; kingdom Metazoa; phylum Arthropoda; class Insecta; order Hemiptera; family Membracidae; genus Stictocephala; species Stictocephala bisonia. Next base: position 1,553,852 of record JAQJVL010000083.1, read on the forward strand.
AAATGTCATCTGAATACATAACATTGGTCTAGAACACTTTCCAAACCCTTCTTAGAAAGTTGGAAAATTGTATGGACCTTTCGGAGTTTTAACATTAATCTATTAAAATAGTTTTGTTCATTACTATTCAGTAATAAGACGCTGATCGTAGAGATATTGGTAAATCCAAGGGGAGAATGAGCGTCTCATGAGTACGCCTTTTGCACGTAAAAATCTGACACTTCATCTCTTTACCGTTTTATTCATTATTCATTGGTAAGACGTCGATCGTCAAGATATGGACGAATATGAGGGACGAATGAGTGTGATGAGTGTAGGTGAACGAGTGAAGTTATTGTTACTAACTAAGGTCGAATGTTCCTCAGAATGAGCTATTTATTAATAGCCCAACAGTCTGTGCAACTAAGGGGCCATACAGCTTTGCGTGGAATCCGAACCACATGTAATCCCTGTATTTTAGACATAAGAGGCAACCTCTAAGCTAGCAAGCACTCTTGCTTAGTTTAGTCTAGTCAATAATAAATTAGTAAATTGATTTAAATAAATTGAAAGATTGAACAAATACATTTTGATTTAAAAAATGTATTTCGATACCTCGAATAACGATATTAATGCAATAAAAATATTTAAAGGAACTGCTTATAGTTTGTTATTTGTAATATACCAGAATAACAATACGAAATAATCAATAGCCATATACGAGTACAATGAAATCGATTCAAAACATCAAGGCATCATACAATATTTTGTCACGACTTCATAATACTCCTTTAAATTGCCAATTTATTTATTACACGTGTGGAGAATGTCTGTATGGCTAGTATCAATTAATGTTGCTATATATTTTACAATAACTAAAACCTACTCCCCTTAAAATCTTCAGACGAACAATTATGAAGTAGTTGCTTTTGAAAAATATATTTTCATAAACATTTATAGCTTACATATATGTAAGTAAACACATAGATTTCAAACAGTATACAGTTATGTTCCGCTACATTTGAAAACTGGCTTGATTCGTAGAAGAAGTAGACTAACACAGTCTTGTATGAAAATGAGGAATATTTTAAAAAAAATGAAACATAGTTAAATATAAAAATAATTTAAAAAAACGCAATTTAAAAAAAAGTTGAAAAATTTCAAATTATTATGGAAAAAACACATTGCTAGTCTAAGCAAAAAAAGTTATCTAAGTTAGTTAGTATAGCCCAAATTTGCGTTTGAAAGGAAGTAAAATATAATCATATAAATAATATAAGGAAATATAATTATTCATAACCAATTTTAAGGTTAATATAAATACTATGATTACATAAAATATACAAAATGAAAAAACATTTCTAAAGTTTATTATAAAAAATGTTGTTTCATTAGATTAAGAGGTTACGTTGGATTGTTACGTCAAGGTTAGCGATACGTAAGGTGAGCAGAAGGCTATTTTTCACTAACTAAAAAACAGTTGCAAATATATTTTAAGAATCCGAATAAAGAAACAAAGTCAAATTAATTAAATGAAAACATTAATTATATAATAGGTTTACAGTAAATTGATTATAATATTAATACACGGCATATTTTTTAAATCATACTTTTGGAGAAAATTTTGGATTGAGGAGCTGATTTTAATTGTTTATTGCTGTTTACTAAACTATGACCAGATATAAGACCATTAATAAAATGCACTCATAAGGAAGAGAGGAAATGTATAAATTTCAGTGAATATATTTTAACGATACACATACATCAGACACTACACGATATTCAAAGTGGAATCCAATGCAGATCTTGTAAACATCCAATGTGTCGTTCCGACCGGAAGTGCTCCCACGTGGTTTTTATAGATACTGGCAATTCTTTGGTTCGGTAACTACGTTTCCCATTCTTTCCAGATTTCCCGTCTTCTTGATCTTATTTACTCCTTGCTTATCTTCTGAACAACTCGTTTTGTAGATAGAAGGGTAGGTGTGGTTAGATGTGTACTGTAAGACGTCTTAATGTTGAAAATACTATGCAATTTACTTTTTCCAGTTTTTGTAGAAGAAACTGTATAAATGTTAATAAGATAATAATAATAATTGTGGACGTGAAATATCAGTTAAAATTAAATAAATATTGATCAATTATGAAAGAAAAACATATTGATCAAATACCTTTTTCTTTCAACGACTCAGTAAAGAAGAACTCACTACAATTAAATAAACGCGTTTACAAAACAAAACTGAAGTAGAATGTAATAGGTTTTTTTACGCTTCTAATTCACCCCTACACTTCACCGATCCTCCCGCAGACCAATGGCACCGACCATTTGAATTCCTAACCCTCCAAAATAGCCTTAATACTACAAAAACCAACCCCTATGTAACTTGAGTGTGAATTCAGCCACATAGTCAAGAATTATATGCTACTTTTAGCGTACATAGAAACCTGGCATTATCGTTTTAAAAAGGTGAATAAATGAATTTATTCCATCATAACCATTACATAGTTACAATAAGGAAACGACCCGAAATTGACGGACCACTTTTACGAGTAATATGGTCAGTATAGGCAACAAAATACAACAAGTTTCTTGTCATAGTAACATGTTGTTATCAGCCGGGCTGCTCTCCGTGGCGTCTTCACCTAACACTGATAAGGCACATAATAGGACCTGCTATGCAAGACCGTACCTTCACTGCAATTCACAACTACTGCACTTCATTACAATACTATTTAACACAAACAATTCCTTTCAGCCCAGTATAAAAATACTTACCATTTCTTATTTCAACTATTACAATACTTTACCAAAAATAAAACCAGAATACCTAATACTATTACTATACAACTATAAGACACAAATACACAGAGAACACATATTATTTTGTTAACTGTAGAATAAGTTACAATTTTTATTTAGTAATAGAAAAGCTTTTAAATTACTACAAAACTTTCTAACGTTAACGGAAATTTTAATTTTATAAGGCAATTTGTTGAAACATTTTGGACCATTATACAGAAATGAATGCTTCAATACGGACTTGTTAATCTTGTACGTTGTGAATAAAGTTTGCTATTCTAGAACACGTGACCCCTCGCACTAATACTAAAAAATACGGGCAAACAGATTTCTTGAGCAACAAAATACATTTTGGAACTCTTATACCACTAACTAAAGCCTCGTGCCCCTGAAGCACTCTGTAAAGAAATAGCAAGTCTGTCACGAGATGGCCGGCTAATAAAGTTGATAAATAATTGTATATTTTCAGTTATTTATTGAGTACGCAAACGGTAATGGTACGAAATAATGAATTCTAATTAATGTTTAATTAGCATAAACTGCACTAAGAGAGGCAAAGCTTCCATTAAGCAATGATTACGCTGCTGGAATAGCGGTAATCTAGTACACTGTATGAGATTCACGTAGCTCAAAATAAGCTTTTATGATAAATGTAAAATTAAACTGTTTCTGGTTCAATGGTACTGTTATATCTGTTAGATAATGTTCAATATTTAATAGGTCTTTTAAAACAATTTGTTACGTAAGGTTTGCATAGACATAAAGATGTAATGTGTAGGCCTAATCTAAAAAAAAAAGGTTTTGAGTAATAAAATTTAAATCAAAACCCTTACTTAACTAACTCTCAAATATCTTTTTTTAACCAATTCGATATAAAATAAAAGAAAACATATGTCAAAAAAATGTACTCCCCACATTGATGTGTGAATGGGGCGTTAATAATATTTAATCATTGTTATATACGAGTAGGCCTACATTATCATAAATGATACAATAATAATAATAATAAAACTAAAATGAGTCAAAAAGCTAATTAAAATTCATCTATACATGTTAAAGATAAAACTTAACCAACTAGTGATCAGAATGTTTTGTTGCGTACCGTTTTAGAATTTGCAATTTTCAATAGATTGTGTAGTAAAAATTTAACTTGTACATAGAAGATTAAATTTGTATATACAAGTTGTATGTTCGGCTTTGACTGGGCTGAGTCACTCTTTACACCTGTTTACTGTGACTCTTTCTTGATAATTGGTAGATTGTCTCCTTTACGATTTTTATTTGAACTCATGCTCTATATTATTTTCTTATTTTAAATAGTCTAAACGCAAATTAGTGTCTAGTTATGTTAATTTCTCTACTTTTTTATGTTACTATTTGTTTATTTTTTAGAGGAATGTTCATCTATGGCTTCAAATTTTATTTATTACATGTTTCTAGTCTAGTTTATCGGCTGGTAATTCTGTATATATTATTTTATGTATATATATATATATATATATATATGTATATTATGTATATATAGTTATTATTTAGGTTAGAACTCGTAGGCAGTGGCCAGGAGTCCATGTGCCTACTACTTCAATAATATTTGTATTTCGTTAAATTATGTACAGCATTTGAGTGAAATAAATTTTGATTTGATTGAACGAAAGTATGCTTACATCAATTAGTATTTTATTTTTTTAAATTATATTTATGTGAGCAACACAATAAAATTAAAACGTGTTCTTAAAAAAATAAAGCAAATTTGAACAAATATTTTTTTACAAAATGGAAAATAAATGGTGTGATCAAACTAGTATAACTACATATTGTTCAATACATATTTTATGATCGATAAAAATGAAAATGAAGGATCTATTTGATTTCTATACTTACAAAATAACATTAGCAGTTCAAAGAGGAAATTACATTGTACACTGTGCAAGCTGCGTTACTTTAGTAACAATGCTACACACATATTTTATCTCCAGCTGCAAATTTTTGATCAGAAAATAGTAAATATCGTCATATTCTTAACTATAGTTATAACAATAATATAATAGCTGTACACTAAGAAGTTAAACACGACACTGAGTCAATTACAGTCTGCCATTTGCAATGTTTTAAAATTAAAGTGGCTTTCAAGTGTGTGAGGTTCAGAACTACATAATCATAAAATTAAAATAACTAATCGAATAAATAAATCAACAACATATATGTAATAGTATAGTTACTAAACTAATTGTAACTAACAAACACAAAAAAAAATGAGAAAGACGGAAGTCAGTAGCTGATATCAATGTTTCATTAACTTGACAAATAAAGTTTCAAATCGTTAATTGTACCTTTGTAGGAGAAGGTTAAAACAGTTTTTTAAAGAATTACTTCTTCTTTTGGAAACGACTAAAATTATATGTTATTCCAAGAACAAAATTATCAATGTAGTAAACTATTCAGGTGTTTAATATTTGAGAAACACTGAATAAATTTAATAGATTTTTAACATTTACAATTGGTAAAATAAAAAAAAAGTTGTATTAACATAACTCGTATTATAGTGAACGAAAATTGAACAACCAACATAGCGGTTAGTAAAAAACAATCCAATAAACCGAACTTGGCATAACCGATATAGCAGTTAATAAAAAATAATCCAATAAACCGAACTCGGCATAACCGATATAGCGGTTAGTAAAAAACAATCCATTAAACCGAACTTGGCATAACCGATATAGTAGTTAGTAAAAAACAATCCAATAAACCGAAAATGGCATAACTGATGTAGCGGTTTGTAAAAAACAATCCAATAAACCGAACTTGGCATAACCGATATAGTGGTTAGTAAAAAACAATCCAATAAACCGTACTTGGCATAACCAATATATCAGTTAATAAAATACAATCCAATAAACCGAACTCGGCATAACCGATATAGCGGTTAGTAAAAAACAATCCAATAATACGAACTTGGCATAACTGATGTAGCGTTTAGTAAAAAACAATCCAATAAACCGAACTCGTCATAACCGATGTAGATTTATTCTCTTAGAACGAACTATTTTTCATAAAATTGCGTAAAAGCCTTAATAAACTGTAAAATGGATGACAATTCAATTAATTTAAATAAATGAGATTACCTTTAATTTTAACTAAAAAGAAGTGTAGGTGAGTGAATCGGTAGTATATTTTAACAATTTGCATATTTTTATAAGATTTGCTTCCATAATACTTGTATAGTACACTTAATCCTATATTTACAACAATAAAGCTGAAAAATAACATCTTCGAGGTTACTTTTTGGATGTTCCAAATTATTTATTATAATATTTAAAATACTACAATCCCAAGAAATAATATCAAAACATTTTCTGCTGATACTCTATCCCCATCTTGTAGTGATGGAAGGCCTACAGGAGCATTCATCCCTACAAATGTTTAAGGAAGATATTTTAGAACCTCAATACAATTAGGGGAGCGGCGGTTAGTACGGGCCGGTGGGTAGTATGGGCCAGTTGACGTTTTACCGAATAACCGCTAGGCACCAGCACCGTACACGGGCTAGACGATTCCTCTATCTTTGTAGTGACATTTGCAGAGCGATTGTCCAAACCGGTGTATTGTGTCGTCCGTGAATTAATAGTTTCTGTTTGTGCACCAACAAGTAATTGCTTCAGATACTTTTCATCATCACTCCGAATCATTACAGGTAAGAATATAATTACTAAACTATGGTCAATTGTTAAGCATACTCCATACGTACTAGGGCCTGACAGTTTCATCTCAATTGGTCTAACCTCTTTCATCCACCGCCATGTTTTCTTGTCGTTGTCGGTAGGGCAGTATGGGCCATGCCACATTCGGGTGGTATGGGCCACGTTATTAATTGTTTGTTTTTTATTTTAGGATACTACGCCAAAGTTTAAGAAAAAACCTGAAGGTGAGGGTCGAGGAGAGCGGTCAGAGGACGATATGAAAAATGCCGTGACCAGTGTTTTGGAACATAAATTGTCTGAAAGGGCAGTTTCTATGCGCTTTAACGTACCTAGAAATACTTTACAAAGAAAGATAAAGGCAATATCAAAAGACGAGCCAGCTGAAATGAAACCTCAGATGGGGAATTTCAAAATAACTTTCGAAGAACGATATGAGGATGAGCTGGTAAACCATTTGAAGGAATTAGATTTGAAACTGATGCCCTTGTCCAAATTACAATTTTTGAAACTAGTAGAAAAATTAAAACAAACACAGGTTTAACAAAGAAAAAGATCAGCTGGTAAAGATTTTTATGCCAGTTTCATGAGCAGGCATCCAGAATTAAGCTACAGAAAACCGCAATCAACTAGTTTGATGCGATGTGTAGGCTTTAATAAACCTCAGATTGAAAGGTTCTTCAGCCAGTTAGAAACTATTTTAGGAAAGCATTCATTTCGGCCTTCCAGAATCTACAATGTTGACGAGACAGGTGTATCTTATGTGCACGAAAATGCTTACAGCTAAAGGAAAGCGTCAAGTAGGCAAGATGACTTCTGGTGAGAGAGGTCGCAATGTAACCGTCACGTTTTGCATGAGTCCCACTGGACAATTTATTCCTCCACTTTTTATTTTCCCGAGGAAAAGGATGAATGATCGCCTCATGATTGGTGCTCCAGTCGAAAGCATTTGCTTTCCGACCCCCAGTGGCTGGATGACAGCAGATGCTTTCCTCAATTGGCTTGAGCACTTTGTTTCCTTTACAAAGCCCTCAGTAGAAGATCCTGTGTTATTCATTGTATATGGACATGGCAGCCACAAGGACTTAGACGTTATCATGTTTGCTCGTAAAAATCATGTCCATATGCTTAGTTTTCCGCCTCACACAATGCATAAACTACAACCTTTGGATATGTCGTTTATGAAGCCTTTTAAAAATAGCTACAACACTGCTTGTAGTTTGTGGATGAGGACTAATCCTGGATCAAGAATCAATGACTATGACATTGCTAAACTGGTAGCTGATGCTTATAAGCAAGTATGCAGAATGGATATTGCTGGAAGTGGGTTTAGATGCACAGGCATTTACCCAACTAACCCTGACATTTTCACCGATTTGGACTTCATGGGCAGTGACGTCACAAATATTCCAGAGGCTCCACTACCTGAGCCCACATCTGATGTGGCTATTGCTCCAACTACAGAGAATACATCAGACCTACGAGCAGTTCCTCAACTTATGCCCACGTATATAGAAAACGTTGAGTAGCATATGCTCTACAGCTTTCATCTCCCCAAGCTGCAGTTGATTTTGATAGCATTTTGAAAGAGGTATCACCTCTACCTTCCTGCAGAGAAAAGAGGTTAGAGAGTCGGAATAGGAAGACAGAAAGGAGCGAAATATTGACTTCAACGCCAGTAAAAAATGTACTGGCTGAAAAAAAATGTTTAGACCAGCAAAAAGAAAGAAAACAACTTATAAAAAAGCAACTAAAATTGTCAGAACAAGATGAAGATGAGAAGGGGAAAAAGGAAAGGGCACAACACAAAAAGAAAAAAGAACAAAAATTCAAAATATTGATTACGAAAACCCAACACCCGGAACTTCCAAAGATGTGGATACTGCAGAATGCATCGTGTGTGGAGAGACTTCCAATGAAAACTGGATCCAATGCACATCCTGTGAGGGTTGGGCGCATGAACTTTGAGCAGACATTGACGATTTACTGTTTTATTTTTGTGATCACTGTAAACTTGCTAAAGTACTGGGTAAATGAGCTATGAAGATTTAACAAGGTTATTATTTTCATTTGCGACAATTATAAAACTATTTACTATTGTATAGTAAGGATTTTATTTCATAAACCTTCTGTTTTTCAGTGCGGCCCATACTACCCGACACTTTCGATAATGTACCAAAATGTAGGTTTATATTAATTGGATTTTAGGTCATGTTTACTTCTAATATAATTATTTATTACTTGTACAAACATAGTTGAAACCCCCATTTTCATCATTCTTGGCCAAATTGTATTTCAAAAATATTTTTTCCTTAAGTGGCCCATACTATCCGCCCTTCCCCTACGGATTTATCCGTACACTTACGGACAATTTTCATTCGAAGTCAGTTTCCTTCGTCAACGCAATTTCCTCACTAAAGACTCGCGAGTGAGCGGAAACGACTTCTCGAGTCTGATTCAACTTTAATGAAGGACGGAGATTACAAGAGTTTCAAGATAGTGATTTCCGAAGAATAGAGGAAAAGTCTTAGGTAATGTTATACTTGTATCAAGTGCAAAATAACACACTTGCTTGCGAATGTTTTCTTGTGATTGAAGAACAAACACAATTTAAATAGTCGATGATTATGTTTAAACCATCAGTTCTCTTTCATTATTCGTTCGTTTGGTAGTAATTCAGTGTTTTAAAAAGTATAGTCCATTCATTTTTAGTATGACTTATTACAACATATTAATACCGTTTCTGTTATTATTTTGAAAAGTAAAGTTCATTAGTAATATTTTACAATTTTCATTTTAGATTTAAATTTACAATTAAACATGAGTCAGAAGGTTAATAGTTTTATCGTGTCATACGTCATAGCAATGTGTCTTACTATATAATGTATGTGTTCATAAACATTTTTAAATTTACAAATATCTAAATCTTCCGGTTTTTTATTTCCTTCTTTTTACAGTCCTCTTGCTTAATTTTAGTAGTTGATTTACCAATTTTGGTTTAGCTTATTTATGTTCTTGTTACTCTTGTTTAAATGTATCGTTAACAATATATTCATTCAATTGTGAACTGTACTATTATTTATTCAATATTATATTATTGTACAGTTAATATTCATTCAATTGTGTACTGTACCATTATTTATTCAATATTATATTATTGTACAGTTAATATTCATTCAATTGTGCTCTGTACTATTATGTATTCAGTAGTATATTAATGTACAGTTAATATTCATTCAATTGTGTACTGTACCATTATTTATTCAATATTATATTATTGTACAGTTAATATTCATTCAATTGTTTACTGTACTATTATTTATTCAATATTATATTATTGTACAGTTAATATTCATTCAATTGTGTACTGTACCATTATTTATTCAATATTAATTTATTGTACAGTTAATATTCATTCAATAGTTACTGTACCATTATTTATTCAATATTATATTATTGTACAGTTAATATTCATTCAATTGTGTACTGTACTATTATTTATTCAATATTATATTATTGTACAGTTAATATTCATTCAATAGTGTACTCTACCATTATTTATTCAATATTATATTATTGTACAGTTAATATCCATTCAATTGTGCTCTGTACTATTATGTATTCAATAGTATATTAATGTACGGTTAATATTCATTCAATTGTATACTGTACTATTATTTATTACTTTTTATTGACTAATTGTATGCATTTACTATCAATAATCTGTATTAATTGTTTGTCGTTACGTGACTGTTAATATTATATATATACTATCATTTGTACATTTTTATGAATATATTGCTTACTATTTTACGAATACAGTATAGATTATGATTGCTTGTCCAATGAAATATTTGTTAAGTAATTATTTTTAGCATGAGATACCACTCAATAATTTATTGTTTTATGGGTTATAACATAATTTGAACATTTACAAATAAATTAATAAACATTAAAAGCAATATATCTGGCCAATTAATTATTGAATTTCGTGTTCTTACAAAATTTAAGTTAATTTATTATTTTCTTTTCTATTAACATGATGATTTCAATTGATTACTTCCAATATTGAATCGATTTGCTATGAAACTAATCTACAATATATATTCAAAATAAAAACCGTCTACTATATGTTTAATAGCGTACTTAAATAATACACACAATAATTACCAAAACTAATCGACAAACACACAACTAATTTAAATATAAATGTATGAGACAAATTTTGAGATAAAAGTTAAAAAATCGTATTTAAAGGATTTCATGATTATGGCTTGATTTAAACTTTACACTTACGTACTGCTGCATCGCGAATGCTACGTCAGAGAAATTCACACCAATATATCGTGGCGGAAATTGCCAAAACTAAGCGGTATAATTTTGCTACACACCTAAGTAATCACATATATTCAACACGTTATTCCACAAAATATACCGCCTAAACAAAGCACTAAAGTCTGAAGCCTAAATACTGGCGATGATCACTTACCATACACGAAAGTAAGTATTATTTGGAATAAATATATTCTTAAATGTGATAATTGCTTAGGCAATCGAAAAATAAAATCCACGGACTATTGTAAAATCCATAGCATTAACATAACCATTAAACTTACTTAACTTAAACATAAATATTAACATTAAATGTAGGGCCTGATATATTTCCTTCAAAAATTTTTTCCGTCATATTTATTTACCGCGAGATATGATTTTCTTTTTTTATTGTTTTTTTAATTAGCATAATACGTGTTGGTACATATACAGTACAATTGAACGTCACACAACAACACAAGTTTATTTATAAAACTTCACTCCCAGTTCCCACGGTCCTACATGATCTTTACTGACCATAGGCCAAGAATGTATGGTGGGTTAATACCAATTTATAGTTAAATTTTTCCTATTTTCCTTAAAAATTAGTTAGTATATACGCCTCCTTGATTTTAAATAATTCTTCAAACTTTTAAATAACCAATTAACAAATGTAGTATTGAATTCTGCAGTGCAAATCCTATGTATTCCAGCTTGATGCAGAAATAAAACGGATTATTTTAATTTCAAAGAAGATAATATATAATTATGACCATATTTATAAAATAGAAAACCAAATTATATTTTGTTTATATATACAATATTTGATAATATTTATCTCAATAACTGAATCTTAAGAAATTTTCTCAAAATATTTGAGTTACTATGTAATCTTTTTAAATGTAACGAGATTCAAGTCAGAAAATAATTGTTCTATTGGAGTGTATTATTTTGTTTGTATAATATAATAACCAAGGTGGCAAACAATCATTGTGAAAGAAGGCACCAAATCTACTAAAATAATGACCCTCACACACGACCTAAATATGCAATACGTTATTTTAGCATAATTATAACGTATAATTAAATTAATCACGTTAAAGTATGCAAAATAAGGCATTTATGTAAACTAAATTACGTTTAAGAAAGCATCCAAGTCATACAAATTTACAAGGTAATAATGAATAAACTTGCTTTATTCATTATTACCTTCGACGCTGTTATCGCAAATTTACAACCTCATTCCAAATTGAAACTTAACGCCCTGGAGGCCGCACCGAGAGGGAAAAACACTTATTGGAAATCTTCTTAACGTGAAACTTACAAAGTTACAAACCCGTCTCGTCTTCAGCTGTTGTAAACGGTTGTCACATTCAGAGTAAACTAAATTAGTAATAGATATTATTAAATCTTATTTAAGACATCCTTTAAGTTTAATAACATGTTCCTTGAGTTATATGAATTTGAAAATTGCTTTTATCAATTTCTTTTGGTCAGTATACTTCAGTTTTACTAAAGTAAGACTGGGACCATTATATTACTTACAACGTATTTGGCTTAGTGAAACAGTAAAATTTTGCGTTTATCAAACACATATTACTTACCTTTGATCTGTGTTTTAAAACAGATACCTGATTTTGAAAAATTACTTTGGAATTAATGTTAACTTACATTAATTAAAATCATAAACATACCTACAAAATAAAAAAAAAAATAAAAAACTTGAGGCCAGATTTAGGATGGTTTTTCATAATTAAACTATCTCAATATTGTATATAACATTTTATTTTATTACCTGAAATGATTTGTACAAAAGAATTTCGTTGAATTTCAAGACTAGATTGTATTTTACGGATAGACCACCAAATATTTTACACCATGAAATTTCAACTAACAAAATATGCATAATCTATCTAAAATGGTTAAAAAATGTGCTATATTTATGAGAAAGGTAATTTTTATACCTAGGACATCAAATGTTCTACGAAACAAATGTTTCGTATTTTTGACATATTCTTTTCAAACATAGTTTTCATTGGACGACTTACTAAGGTGAACATGAATTTGTAAACTTCTTTGCTCTACAACCGATATTTCATTAATTACCAGGAAACTGTAATTTTGAATGTCGTTTAAAGGTTATATAGGCGTGAAAGAACAAAATCACTTACCAACTACAACAGGTGAATTGTCACACACATCCACCGCAGGGGTGGTTGTTACAGAGGTCAGGTATCTAAACTTAACACAAATATTTAATTATTGTATGGTTTTTCAGGTCATGTTTTAGTAAATTAGGTGATTTTAGGAATTAAAACAAAAATTTTTATGTACAATGTAAACAATTACTATTTACGTTAAGAGTGAAATATACGTCAAAATATTTTTAAAAAAAGCTCAAAATAATATAGAAAATCACTGTCACTAACTTTTCTGTAAAAAATGTTTTCCCCATTGAATTTAAAAAAATGTCTGCTTGATAAAAAGGCCTCCTTGATAGTATAAATTATTTTTAATCACTTTTAAACACAGAATTTTCATTTGAATTGAGCATACAGAGCATAACTACCGTAACTTCAGTAAGAGTGATATCTGTATAGAATGCCATGGCGTAAGTTCTTAACTTTAAAGGCATCGTAAATTGTAGGATAATTGCCTGTATCACGTTCCTGATGTAAATCAGGCTTAAAGGCTCTCGAGAGGGGGGGGCGTGATTTGTTTTTATGACATCCAGGAAACCAGGGGTTTATTGATTGTTGAAAGAAATTTATTATACTTGTTTTAATGATTTTCATATAAAAAACTGTCTTTATGTTACATTTAAATAAAATATTTTGAAGCTGTAAAGAATCAGTATATATTAACCTTATGCACAACTTCAACTGTAGTTTCCGGATAAGAAAATACAGGTTTTTTATATGTTTAACTAAGCTCAATTTATTGAGTTTTCTCAAACATTGTATGAAAGATAAGTACGCCAAGTGGCAGAAATCAGCTTTATAAATTCTTATGTATGAAAATAAGGCTGACTCACTAAAGCCGAATAACTATGTGCACACATACTGCCAAACAAGAGTTAATTTAACTCTCAGTAGGTTTCTCACTCCGTTAACTAACTACAAACATAACTAAATACATTTAGTGCTCCCTGATTTAGTGCTTTGATTAGACAGAATCAGTCAGCCGCACTGTGGAAGAAATATTGAAATTGAGACAGTGGTGTATTGACAGTGAGGTCACTTTCCACCTCATATATCCTACTACACCCTTATTATGACTACACAGTCTTATACATTTTTGCCGTGTTTTTACTACACGAGCTGCTTCTTTCAATCCTATACTCAACAATACAGTTGACGATCATGGCGGGGAGGGAACAGTGTATAAAATGTACATAGGTGTATTCCAATACTTGTATACGTTTTAGTACAGATTTTATATGATTCATTAACATTTAAATACATATTAATAAAGCTACTTGAAGATATATTATACGAAGATTTATGTTTATATTGTGTATTTATTTACTTTGTTAGCCTTAAATGTAAATACATACATGCTGTAAGTTACATTTACATTTCCATGTATTTCACCCAAGGAATGTGTGAAAAACAAGGATGTTTTGATATTCCAATTTATTAATTAATAAGTGGTTGTACTTAAAAATCCACAAAGAACTTAGTTCAAGAATTCCCCCTGTGTATATACATATATGGATATAAAAAAGTCAGTATAACACTGTAAGTATACATTCAAAATCACAGTTTCCTGGTATATTAGTGAAATATTAGTTGTAGAGCAAAGAAGTTTAAAAATTCATGTTCAGCTTAGTAAGTCGTCCAATGAAAAATACGTTTGAAAAGAATATGTCAAAAATATGAAACCATTTTTTCGTAGAAAATTTGATGTCCTAGGCATGAAAAGTATCTTTCCTCATAAATACAGCACAGCAAATTCTTGAACCATTTTTGATAGATTTTGCATACAATCTAAAAAGTATTTCCTTGTGTTTCATAAAAGTCTTCTTTTTTTATTTACACTTATTCCAAAATTTCTCAGCACCGCGTTGTCTGTGTTCATAGTATTTTCTAATTATTGTATTTTTAATTAAACTATAGCCTCCATATATTGTATAATAGGATACAAATAGTATTAGCCCTTATAATATTCTAATGTATTAATTCATAAGTATCCACAGCAAACTTAGTTCAAGAATTCCCCCTGGATATATACATACGAGTATATGGATATAAAAATAGTCAGTAAAGAAATTTAGGTGTTAAACATTTAGGTGTTAGGGAATAAAGTGCGTGGTAGCAAATTTAATCTGCATTTAGATGGTGTGAAATATTTTGGGAACGAGTATTGCAGCCATACTGCACGCCGGCTGTGTATCATTGAGTGTTTGTGGCCAGTACGAATACAGAGTATGAGATTACCCCCCCCCCCCACTTTGTTTTAACTTTCAAACACTCCTTGCTTATACCTCTTTTTTCAGTAAATTCAATTAAATAACTAAATCAGATAGTAGATTTAGTGTTAGGCACCTGGATAGTACGGGTTCAACCTACGGTAGGTTCCTATATCTAGAAAAAAATAGTCTGAGAAATATAACATTACAAAATACTTTGTTTTTGAAATTTGTTAATGATGGAGTATCAGATGAGGGAGACAAAGGTAGTTGGACATTTGCCATCATTACGTGAAAATTACCAATCACGCCGTTTCGATTTGATAAAACCCAAACATTTTTCAAGTGCTAAAAACTAAATTACATCTACACAAACACGTTATAAAACTACGTTCTTAAACTAATAAACTTATCGTTTTAAAATTTTTTCGTTGATATCGTGACCTTGACAGCGCCTAATTGGTTATATTAATTTAACCCTGTTAACATTTTATATTTAGTATAAGTTGATTTTGTTGTACCCCATTCTAGGATCTAAGTAAAAAAGTAGATAATTATTAAAGTAGATAAGTTTATTAGTTTAAGAACGTAGTTTTATAACATGTTTGTGTAGATGTAATTTAGTTTTTAGCACTTGTAAAAGGTTGGGTTTTACCAAATCGAAACGTCGTGATTGGTAATTTTCACGTAATGATGGCAAATGTCCAACTACCTTTGTCTCCCTCACTACAAAATACACTACGTCGAACCATTTTACCGACCTGTGAAAATAAATAATCCAGATTCTTTGATCTTTAATGACTTCACTGCCATCACCATTTACTCAGAAAAAGTTTTGTGAATAATAAAGGTCGCTTTTATTTGAAGTAGTAACACTAATTTTTTTATAAATTAATATAGTTTATAGGTCATAACACACATATGACTACTAGACTACATGTTCTATTGTTACATGACTTAGCAAGAGACAGCAACTCACCACCCAGGTGATCTTTCTAACTTGGAGATAAGCATACCTGAAACAACAAAATACATAATTATATGATATTTTGAAATAAAATTATTTCTAAGTTGTTAATAATTGTGTGCGTATATATGGTGAATGTATGGCATGTTTACAGCATAACAGGTAATTTTTAACAATGTAAGTGTGCAACGTGAAGAAAAATAACACAGACAACACAAGAGAGTAAGGGGTTGGGATTCGTCATTATGTTCATTACATTAAATTTCATTTGTATACCATCTAAATTATTCTAGATAAAACTGTTTACCTGTTTAAACAACGTTGAGTATGATCACATATACCCTTATAACACAGATAAAGATAAATTATACTGAATCAATAAGTTTAAAATTTTGTTTTATCTACAAAACGCAAATTTAATATTACATTGGTTTAATATAAAATGTATTGTATAAATGAATTAATAAATAGTTATTAAACATAGTTATTTAAATATTAATATTTTCATTATTAAATAACTATATTAAATACATCCTAGTTATTATTTTAGCAACTCTGCAGCTTTTTCTGTAGTTTGGCTGGTAAGGTTACATTATTAAACTGTTATTGGAATTCTCTCTGTTTTCCGTTCTTGGAAATTGTAATTTCATTAATTTACAAAGGAATATAAACAATTATTTGTTATTTTATTCATAATTTTTTTAGTTACAAACGTTCTATTATTGTTTATTTGAACCAGAATTTTTTTTATATTTCATTGTATACAGTATTTCCATGTGTTTCATAGAAGTCTTCTTTTTTTCAGTCTAAACTTTTTCCAAAAATTTTCTGCACCGTGTTGTCTGTGTTTATAATATTCTCTAATTATTGTATTTTTAACTAAACTGTAGCCTCCATATATTGTATAATAGGATATAAATATTAATAATTATATTTTATAAATTGTTTGTTACCTATTGTATCAGGTGTAGTCCATGTAGGTACCTGATAATGGCTTCAATGAAGTTGAAATGTACACAGTACAAAAAAATACTAGAAAAATGTTAGAAGGTAATATATTACAAACGTGTTTATTATATTCCTTTTCATTTACAGAGACAAAATCCTACATATCCCATTTGTTTGTTTAGTGAAAACCCATGGATATGATATTTCAACAAATGTATTGAATTAGGTGAGCCGATGGCCGAGAGGTCAAAGGCGTACTTTGAGTCTGGGCTACATATAGTACTGGTTCCAATCCGGCCTAGACTGGAGGTATTTATCAGTAAAATACACCTTCTACTGTTTGGTTTGCCCCCATACTTTGTCTGAATAATTTTCTCGCACATATAAATAGTCTATGAGGAATAGGCAGACTAAGGTTAGGAAGGAGATCGAACTCCTTAAAAAATATATGTATATATTTTGTTCGTATGAATATTCTATCCTCCTTAATATAGTTTTACTAATAATTAAATTGAAGCCTCCATATACTGTATAATATAATGGAGGCTATTATACAATATAGAATAAACGAACTAGAGACAGTACAAGTAAAACGTCACACAACACAACATTTATTACAATATAAGCACAAAATGCATAAATATATTACAATACAAGTACAAAATGCACAAATATTTTGGTGATCGATTTCGGTGAACCACGCTCACCTTCCTTAGACCAGAGGGATTCACAAAAGAACGGAAAATGGTATTCAACAACTCAATTGATAAGATCACGTGTCCCCATTGGCTGGAATCGTCAAAATGGCGGCTGCTGTGATATTATTGGTTAATCCCTATTGACTGTTACTTCTGTTCTCTAAGTCACTGAAAATATATTATTTAAAACTATTCCGGAATCAAAATTAACCTCTTCAATCATTAATTTATCACGATCTTTACATTTTTCTTTAAAAATAACTAACTCTTCCCAAGCATTCATAATACGACCCTTCTTACAAACTTTTAGAATATCTACATTTTCATCTATCTTATTCAAACTGTGGGTACAATTCAGAAGGTGTTTAGCTACATATGGGG
Source organism: Stictocephala bisonia (assembly GCA_035578905.1). Lineage (NCBI taxonomy): Eukaryota > Metazoa > Arthropoda > Insecta > Hemiptera > Membracidae > Stictocephala > Stictocephala bisonia. The sequence goes on from JAQJVL010000083.1 coordinate 1,572,042, forward strand.
TCACGTCATATCATAGGCCTATAAACTGAGTTGTTGAACACCATTTTCCATTCTTTTGTGAATCTCTCTGGTTTGAGGAAGGTGAGCGTGATTCACCGAAGTCGATCATCATATTATTTGTGTATTTTGTACTTGTATTGTAATATATTTGTGCATTTTGTGCTTATATTGTATTAAATGTTGTGTTGTGTGACGTTTACTTGTACTGTATATGTACCAACACGTATTATGCTAATTAAAAAACTAATAAGTAGAGAGAAAGTGTATAGTAAAATGTTATATTCTTTCTCATTTCGTTACCCAAAAGGTTTCTATATAATTACAATCTTTATAATAACCAATCCTCTCACGCTGTTTCATAATTATTTAATTTAACGTGTTTTCTATATAAATTATTAGTCATATAAACCATCTCATCTTGTTTCTTCACAAAAAGATGATAAGCCAATTTTCTTACGGTTGTAGAATGCAAATTGTAAAAGCAATTAGTGCCTGTATCTGACTTCATCAACGCCAAAAGCCATTCTAATGTCTTTGATCAGCCACAAGCCTGCCAACTGAGTTGACAAGCCACCAGTGCTGTCAACTTAAGTAATTAAAACGGATCTTGGCGACAAAGATACCAATTACTTATTGATAGTGATAAATATAATAAATGAATATGCTCATACAATACTCATACTCACATTGTATAAATCACTATACTTTGTAGTGTAAGTAATGTTTCTAGATGTAGTACCGTTTCGCTCAAAGAATGTTTCTTTATTAAGTTTCCTCTATTTTCCTAATTTCTGGTGGTTTTCTTGTCAAAGTCATTAATCAATACAGATATTTGTAATATACTGTTTAATTCTGACAGAATTTACAAATTTGAATGTTCCTTTACTAGATTAATTTGAGTTTGTTATTGGAGGTTTATAGGGCAAAAATTATGTAATTTTTCAATTCATGTATCAATATTCATGATTTTTGAATTGTACCCGTACGGTTTTTTTAGCAGAAAAACACTGGCTGTTTAAAAAATCAGTAGTCTAGGTAATTTAAGGAATAACCATTTAAGGATAAAAAAACATTACTTATATCGAATCGCTGAAAATATGATTGCATTCTGGGTATGACTATGCAAATATGTTTCGAATTTTTAACTATCCATAAATCAATAATTAAATAAGTAAAAGAAGTAAAAATAAGTCTTATTTTACTATTCGAAGTTTTAAAGCCCTCTATAACATTTAACCTAGGGACTAACGACTTAAAGGTGCCTTTCGAACCACCACCAGTGATCGGGCATGTAGACTGCTTGCAAGGACGGGATCGCTCACTGGTCACCCATCCAAGGAACAGTCACACAGCATGTTGCTTGATGTCGTTACGATAGCGTCGGTACATGGCCTTTCCATCAAGGCCACTAGTTATTGTTACAAGTACGATAAGGAAAAACAATAGCAAACTGAATATTTTCAGTAAAATAGAAATATTAAGTTAATCCATAGTTAAAAGGCAACATTTTAAGAGGCCAATCTTATTTTTTATTTTAAGGCAAACCATCTTTCTGTAAACTAAATATTTGTGATTTATTTCTCACCAGGTTTCATGATAAATTCCAGCTGCCTAGACCGGGCAAACACAGTGGACCAAAACCTCTATAGTTGTGTTGTGAATTACGCCTCTGAATACAAGCTCTGGTTGAACACTTGCTTCGTCCCCTTTCTCTTATTGGTCAACTTTAAATTAGTTTTTTGTAGGACATGTCTATTACGGAAGTGATTGGACCAAATTGTTCTACCAGCCACAATTTGCCATTGCTACATTTCTGGTTAGTGTAACAGTTTGACGAGTTTGGTTCCTTTTAATCATGTCTGTTTTTTTAATCCTTGTTATAGCAAAATAAAAACTGTCATTATTGATACAAATACATTAATACTTACAAATTTATAAAACTTTTTTTATTTTAAATCAAGCATTTAGGAAATTTATAATAAGTTACTATCTGAGTTCGACTTACCTCAGAAAATACTATTAATTAATAGCCCAATAGCCAGGTCTATTTTTTAGCTAACTGACCAGTGTGACAATCAGTTATCTTCCCTACACAACATCTGAACATTGACTACCACCGTCTGACATGGACACCCTAGACTTCTCTAGTAGTGTCCACGTCGATGGCAACCGTTGAGCGGACGCCGTGTTGGTATTAAGAGGAGCGAGCATTGAACCTATCGCCTACAATCTCCCATACACTTTGTCCCCAAGTAACTGGGTTACAGCACTGCGCCACCAGTGCCGACCGCAATAGCATTGATTTTATACACAAATAGATTTTCCGTACCATGTTAAATTTTGAGTCTCAAAATATCAGCTTTTTTTGTGGTCCACTGTGGAGCGCTAGTGTAGTCCTATGTAAATGAAATTCAGTGTAAACCAGCTTTGGTTGCGCGGCTTACTGACTAAAAATTACATGCACAAATATTCCTATCAGATGGAATATCTATTGTAGCTTTTATAATCAAGGATAATCGCTTTACATGTTTCATAACATCAATGTAAAAAACTCAAATAATAGTAGTAATATGGGATATCAGTGAAAATGTACAGTGAAAAAATATGTCGGATCTTTTCCGTAAATTCACTACCACTACTTATTTTCCCCCCTTTAATTCACTACCACTTGATAAATATTCTATTACTCTAAAAACTGTTCTCCAATCATTTCTACGTCCACTGTGGTATTCCTTATTCGCTAGGAATCCGATATCGCTGGCCTTATCTTATTCCTTTCCAAGAACTTACACACGGAGAGCGTATTCGGCGGTAAGTCAATTATTGAGTTTTTTAAACCTAACAAATGATCAGAACTTGACACTTAAGTAGGGTTGTCCCGAAAATGTTTTATAAATATTAAAAAGAATCTCTTTCTTTCACAATAATATAGGCCTAAGTGAATATTTATAAAAATTGTTTCAGATAACATTTGCAATAATACTTCAAATACAATACACAGCAAGTTTAAAGTGAAACAATACATGGATGACAGCACTATTTCCTTTCAAAATTATAAAACACCGGTGTCTGCTCTCCCAGCGTGTTTTTATGACACACCTGGTCATTGTTATGGAGACAGAAAGTGGACCCTCCCTCAGCCGGTTGGTTTACTTTTCATTTTCTGCCTTGTTCAGGCAAATTGAAGTTGATGACAAGTTTAGTAAAATGTCCTCCAAAATAATATATGTTGTTTAAATTGTTAAAAGGAATAGTTTTATAGCTACAAAATCGTGGTATTGGTTGAAATAATACAGATTGAATAATTATTTAATTAGTATTCACTAAGCCATCGTCTTTCTTTGCACACGTTTATTGAATAAATCCGTCTTTACTGATGTTTCAAATACGTTAAAGTAAAAGGCATTTAAGAAATAGTTATACTCTCATTTATAACTATAAAATGTTTTAATTTGTTTGAATGTATGGAATATTAATGATTATATAACTTATTGTATATATGTACATATTTTTAATTCATTTAATAACTATTGGGCAGATATTTATGTTACAAAACACAGTATTTTTATTTAATGGTGACATTTAGTAATATAATAAAAATATATCTGCTTATCTGAATTCTAACTCGAAAAAATTATGTCAAAGAAGGCCAAGAAATTTTATGTGCGTAACAGAATAGCTTCTATACCTGATTGTCATGTAATGTCTCATAGCAATTGTGTGTTTTAGCTGTTTTAATAAAACTTAAAAAAATAAGATAAAGTGATATTCACTCAATTTGAACACTGAATTATCGTTTCCTTGACAATCATGAGTTGACCCAAAAAAATGTTGATACCTTAACACGTCCAATCATCCAAAACACCCTATGACAGTATCTGTATTACACCACTGACCCACTAACTACATGTTATTATTAAATTTTAAGAAAATGTGTTACAAATTAAAATGGGTTATTATTTTACAAGTGCCAAAAATCATTAAGCGAGTTTAATTGTTTAAAGGCAAAGAAAGTTTTGTCAACGAAGCTTAAATTTTAATCGAAATCGGTACTAATTTAAACGTTTTATATTTTGCTAAAATATTAAATTTCACATTATTACTTTACGTTATAAATATATTGCCTTAAAATCACATTATCGAAAGCAAACGATCAATATAAATTTGAAAACACAACTTCAAATTACTATTGACGTTATTATCTTGATTATTGTGCATTTTTGGCTTGTCAGTTATATATATATATATATATATATATATATATATATATTTTAATGCTACATTTCGTATGATTTTCAAACACAGAGTTAAAATCCAGTTCATCATGATGTTCTCAAAGGTTGACAACCACACTACTATGGTCAAAGCTAGTCCGTCAGCTGGAAATGCTTTGAGGTAGCCTATTGTGTGAGTTTAGTTAAAATTTGTAAATACATGAATTTGCAATACCTATATGCATGTATTTACAATGTAAAACAGAACCATTCATTCTGTTCAAATGACCAGCTTACGCACAAAAAAATAAAAAGGAAACTGGCTACAAGAAGATGTTATATTTCGCACAAAATTGGTTTTTTTCAGAGTTGTTCAACCTACTGAAATATTTATTTTAACAGTGCAATCTTCTTATATATTTTGATATAGTGAGATATTATTTGTTGCCCCAGCATGAAAATCTTCAGTTAAATATATATGTCTGAATTAAAACCAATATTTATTACCTTGTATGTGACAGATAATTTCTTTTGATGTTTAGAATATAAGTAAGGATTTTTTCAGTCATTTGTTTAAATAATTTACGATAATCTGTTTTAGGAAACTAGCAAAGAACAGTATAAGGGAACTCCCTTCTATTCGTATATCTCCTGGAGAGAGGCGTTTACAACTCTCCTGGGAGTACCCCCAGATGATCTCCGAGTCACACATTTCATGTTTTTTCAGCCACTTTCCAAATTACCACGCTGGTCTTCCGTGTGTGGTCATCATGATTACAAGTAAATCTCCAGAGTGCTCTGCAGTCTTTGGTTTTATCTATACAGCAAAAAAAGTAATGAACTTACATTCAAAACATTTAAAAAAAATAATTTTTGAACCACGATATCATATAAATATGATATAGGTTGATTGAATAAATAAGTATTTCGTTTTAACCTATTTAATCTATTTGAAATTTCAAACTCACTAATATTTTTTATGACTATAAAAATGAGGCACTAAAGGACGGGAGACAGGTTTATATACACCCTACTTTAATTCGCGATGATTCTATGCTATTTCATATAATTATATTAAATAAACTCCTACTTCATACGACACTTTAAATTATCTATGAATTTAATAAGTTTTAATTTAAGTTCTATAAAGCTGCCTTAGGTTTTCATTAAGAGAGAAAAATTTTTTATTCAGCACTATTTTATGCTTAATAATATATACCTTACCTCCTTGGCCATTGAAACCCCAGTTGGTTTTTGGCCTCGCCAACAATGCCTCTCCATTCTGCTCTGTTCTTTGCTGCCTCAGGTGTAGTCCCCAATTTGTAAATATCTTTGAGGACCTGATCTCTCCATCTAAGTCTTGGCCTGCCAAGGGGTCTTCTGCCGTCTGGGTTCGATCGTTCAATATAATTAATAATGAAGGTATTTTCTCGCCTCCACACGTCCAGCCCACCTTAGTCTTCTACTTTTCACTAATGCTACTATATCTGGGTGAGTGTATAATTCTCTTAATTCTCTGTTCTTTCTTATTCTCCAAACATCTCCTTCGCATACTGGACCAAACACTTTTCTTAATACTCTATTTTCAAATACAATAAGCTTCTTCTCATATTCCTTTGTCAGTGTCCATGTTTCAGCTCCATATAGTAACACAGGGAGGACTAGTGTATGGTAGATTTTGATCTTAGTTTTCCTAGACAATATTTTGGATTTAAGTAATTTCTCTACTGCCCAGTAGGTTCTAGAGGCTAAGACTAGTCTATTTTGAATTTCGTTTTCCTCTTTTATGTTTTGTGCTAGCTTTATGCCAAGGTATTTAAACTCTTCGACTTTTTCAAATTCCCACTTGTCCACTTTAATATTTTGTATTCTATTAATTCCCTGTCTTCTGGTTATATGCATATATTTTGTCTTATCCTGGTTTATTCCTATTAATAATATATATGCATACGTATTTTTAAAACTTTTATTTTTCATTTATATACTTATGGTGGTAATAGTAGAGTGAATTTTATACGATTTATAAGCGTTCAAATTATAATTATAATAATTCACATAGCAAGGAATATCAGACAACTGTTTTCCGTATAAAAGCGTCCCTAGTGTTTTATTATTTGTGTTTGTTTTTTTCTGTATTTATTGTTATATCCATATTGCTATAGTCATTGCTATGATACTTGTTAGTTAAATTGTCCTTTGTTGTGTTTTTATTTTAATATTTACTGATGCTCTTATTTTTTACTGTTTTCCGTCTACTTTTATTAATGGGTGATATTATTATTGTTTGTATCTAACACTTATGATGTTATTTCTTTCAATTGTTTATTTATATAAAACCAAATTCCATTACTTATTTTTAATTCATGTGTACTAAATTGGTGCTGTACCATTGGGAGTTATATATAAATTGTATAATAGTAATAAGGAATTCATTGAAATTCATTGAAATTGCAGATCTCCAATGAAAGCAGCCTTATCGATATATAAATGTATGCTTTATATGTTTCGTTGAATTTATCTATAAAAACTCTGGGATGGTGATGATGGCTATAGGTGGGGGGAGCTGTGTCATGTGATAAGCTGCTTAAGCTAGTTAGCTATTATAAAACATTAGTGCTGTTGGGTTGTTTTTCACAAAATCAATTATATATTTGTTTTAATTCATTATTGTTATTTTTTTTAATTTAAAACTTCAGATTGGTAAAATAATATTATGACTAAGGTAAAATAGAAAATAATTTTAAATAAGAACCACTTAATCATAGTCGACAAAATATATGGAATAAATAATAAAAATTAAAAAAAATAAATGTGATTAAACTAATACTTATACAGTGTTACATTTGTTAAATTATGTTTTTTACTTGATTTCAAGTTGGTATAGAATATTTGTATTATAATTTTGGATCTTAAGGAGAACTGGACCCAGCGTCTCCACACGTCAGCCGGCCGTAACAGCCATACATCACACTATCAATCATAAAAATCCATAATGACTGTATCAATCATAAAAATAAATAAAAGTATTATTAATTATTTGCTGCACACTATATTAACGCAATAGTTATTTACAATTTATGTTTTATCAGAAAGATATAACATCCGCCAGGAATTCGATAATGCTATGTATAGCAAGTAATGATAAAGTATTTATGATTTATACAATTCCAAGCAAATAAAATGTCTTTAAAAAAACGACTTCTCTGTTCAAACGAGATGTGTGTATATTTTGGACCGATCAGGGCACAGCAGGGTCTGTGTAGTAGAGAAATTCCTGGTAAATTTTATAAAAGATAACATCTCAAATATGACATTTTTTGCTCAATATTACTTGCTTTAATTAAATATAATGACACATTTACTTCAGCAGACAAATAATAATTGTAATATAGACCCGTTTTAACTGTGGTAAAAATAGTTCCAAAAATGTGTTGTTTCTCAGAAAATAAACAAAATTTAATAATATTAATACTATGAAAAACTATTTTATGCCCTATCAGTGTCATTACATATATTAACATTAATATGGTTTCTATCATAGATTAAATAATATAGAATGAAGTAGGCTACTACTATAATAATATAACATACTTTAAAGAACAAGAATAACATACTTCTATATTATCATATAATAAACAGTGAAAAAGTAAATATTTATAAACGTTTGTCAACAGTAAACAAAGGTACAAGTTTAAAGCTTTTTTCGCTAAACTTTTTTCCAATACCAAATTGTTTATTATTAACTTTTTATGTCAACTGCTATGTAATTTTCCTGTTAAGGTCCACCTGACTTTCACACATAGACAAAAATATAGGTATCGCTTAAAATATTATTTACAAACCTGTTATTATTTACTTTCTTGATAACCATTTAAACTCTACTGGTCCATAATTTACTTCTGAGTAAATACTAACCGACATTTTAATGGACATTTTAAACGTAGATTTGAACATTTTAGTTAACTTTAGTCAACAATATTACAAAGTTACTTTTTTATGGAGGAGTGACGGTTATTTAAATCATTACTAAATTAACTGAACGAAAAATTATAAAACTGTAATCGTAAATTTGTTTCAAAACATAAAGTATTTATTGAAATCAATATTTATAATTTGGTGTGATAACAAATTTTAAAGTAAAACTAATACTCGATTTTTAACTAGGACAGATGTAGGTAGTACGATCAAATGAGCTGCTAGATCATATATTTGATGTGCCTTGGATATATTTAAAACCAAAAATCGCTAAAAAATAACTTAATATACAAATACAAAAGTTGTTTCCAAAATGCCAGAGATTTTGTAAATGGTAGATTTCGTAAAATATGAATTTTTTAATCCACTTACACCACAGATAAAAACCAATAAATAAACATATATGAAATGTTAGACTAAACACAAACAAAGACGCCACGCAACAACAAATATTGGCTAATTACAGGAAATTTGATCAAACGATGTTTTCATTCATTTAACAATGCAAACTGGCTGGACAAAAGGTTGATCAGGGAAACTGAATATCCAATTTATTGGTAAGCGCGTTAAACCCTCTAACAATACGCGTACACGTGGACAGTCAAACCCCACGTTTCGTAATTTGTGGGTTTTGTTGTGATTGGCTAACGCTGCTTAACTGAGTTTTCAATGTTGATTGGTAATATGAAATTTAAAGAAAAATTCTGTCAGAAATTGTTAATTTTATTAACTATACTGTAATGTATATGATGTGCTTTACTGTAGTGTAATTTATATTCAACTTTTAAATATATAAAGTCAGTAGAATATAAAAAAACAATATTGTCTGTGAGGGTGGGTGGAAGGGCCATTCTTGTTAGGCTGAATGGGAATGAAAAAAGGATCCTTGTAAGTGTGGAAGTCTTCTTCCACGTAAGTGTGGAAGGCGTATCAACGTTGTTATAGTTCTTTTGAAGAATACATCAGTTTGCATCCATTGGGTGGGTGGGCCACAGTCAGTGTATGTGTCCATTAGGTGGGAGGGGGGGGGTCATAGTAAGTTAATGTATATATTGTGAAGGTGGATGGCCCATTACTCAAGTGTATGTCTCTATTGGTAGGGGGAGGGGGGCAGTTAGTTTATGTATCTTTTGTCTAGGTGGATGGACCACAGTTAGTGTATGTCTTCATTGAGGGGGGGGGGGCCAGTGATTGAGGGGGGGGGGGCACAGTTAGTTAATGTATGTATTGTGAAGGTGGATGGCCCATTACTCAAGTGTATGTCTCTATTGGTAGGGGGAGGGAGGCAGTTAGTTTATGTATCTTTTGTCTAGGTGGATGGACCACAGTTAGTGTATGTCTTCATTGAGGGGGGGGGGCACAGTTAGTTAATGTATATATTGTGAAGGTGGATGGCCCATTACTCAAGTGTATGTCTCTATTGGTAGGGGGAGGGAGGCAGTTAGTTTATGTATCTTTTGTCTAGGTGGATGGACCACAGTTAGTGTATGTCTTCATTGAGGGGGGGGCACAGTTAGTTAATGTATGTATTGTGAAGGTGGATGGCCCATTACTCAAGTGTATGTCTCTATTGGTAGGGGGAGGGAGGCAGTTAGTTTATGTATCTTTTGTCTAGGTGGATGGACACAGTTAGTGTATGTCTTCATTGAGGGGGGGGCACAGTTAGTTAATGTATGTATTGTGAAGGTGGAGTTTATGTATCTTTTGTCTAGGTGGATGGACCACAGTTAGTGTATGTCTTCATTGAGGGGGGGGGGGGCACAGTTAGTTCATGAAACTATTGTATAGGTGGATGGACCAAAGTTGTATATAACTCTATTGTGTGGGTTGATTGGTCACTTTCTGGTAAATTTTGTATAAATAAGACATCAAAAAGATTGTATAAAATGTGCCGTGACTGCCTAAGTGACCAATAGCCCTCTGAATACTGTAAGTTATAGAAGTTTGTAATGTGGCATATAACTAGAAAATCACTTCAACATAGGATTGAATATTTCGTAAAAATTTTGGATATCAGGTGGATATCAGTGAATGAGTGCTATTTCATAAATGGGAAACTGTATACATAGATGTGATTTAGATGAAATGAAAATGTAAAAGGAAGTCAAATTTGAATCATTACTTTTGCTATGGATAGAGTCAATGGGTGGAGTTCAATGTCTTGAACTTGAGTTACAAATGTTAAATATTTTATGTGACAAAATGAGATAAGAATTCGTTTCCTTAGAGCTTCAATATAGTAGAAATAAAAAATTAGAATAGCTAACGTAATATTTAAAAGGGATTAAAAATACTCACATTTTTTCCTGATAGTTTTTTTCCACATAGTTTAACCTGAACTATTCGAATTAAACGTACTCATAATTCTTTGAATTGACTTTTTTGAATAAATAATACTTAGTTTTAAAATAAACTACCACTTAATTCCTTTGGTACTATTTTATTGCGCATATAAATTATTTTAATATTTTTCTTTTACACCTATAACTTTTTATATATCCAAGGGTATATCGAAATACAAATAATAAAATGAAAAAAAAACAATAAATCCATTAAATGGATGGGTAAGGCCCAATTAGTAGTATGGTAAACGATTGAAAATTGGTAACAAGAGAACTGATGGGAATTAATGAATATATCATTATACCAATTATAACTAATTAATGAACATATCATTATACCAATTATAACTAATTAATGAACATATCATTATACCAATTATAACTAATTAATGAACATATCATTATACCAATTATAACTAATTAATGAACATATCATTATACCAATTATAACTAATTAATGAACATATCATTATACCAATTATAACTAATTAGGTTCTCCACTTTTAAAATAAACGTTTATTTGTAAAACAAAAACACAAAATTTAATGTATAGTAATTCCAAGTATAAGAGTTAATGAAATGTTATTTATCAACGTTTCATGAATTCACTTATTTATCCTGGTTATATGTTAATTGGAGGAATATAAAACGTTTTATTTTTAAGTTACAAATGCATTTTTAGAATTATAAAATTTTCGAGTATAAGGTGAACATTGAAAATAGTATATTGAATTTCGTTGCAGCATCAGAATTTTTTTTAGTTTTCTAAAATTACACAATTCCAAGAAGGAGGATAAAATAAAGTTCAATTGACACGTTTTGGCAGGAATTTTTACAAAAACTTGATACATAATGAGTATGCATCAGCACAATAACAGATCATGTTATATGTGAACATGATCCATAATGAGTATGCATCATCACAATAACAGATCAGGTTATATGTAACATGATCCATAATGAGTATGCATCATCACAATAACAGATCAGGTTATATGTGAACATGATCCATAATGAGTATGCATCATCACAATAACAGATCAGGTTATATGTGAACATGAATAGGACATTTTAACCAGTACAAAAATGACGTGTATTACTTTAAAAAGTGTATCTTATATTTTCACCTACTGTGTCTCAGAATCAAGTAATGCTTTAACCAAGTTGTAATAAGTTGTGAAGTTTTTATTGCATTAAACACCAAAAGTTATGCAAATATGTGAGTTTGGTTAGTAGTGCAAAATCTAAAACCAAATAATTGTTTAGTTATAGTGTGAAACCTATATTACATACAACTAAATATTTATAGATCGTGTCAAATGTATACAAAATATGTTTCCTTTAAAAATTACTATGTTCACTTTTGTTTAAAAGGTTTGGTCATGTATTGTTGCACATACATAAATATAATGAACTATTATACGTTAATTTACCGTAAGGCGTATTTTCTGTTTGAATTATCCACGAGGTGACTCTAAATGATGAATTTTAGAAACGAGTAAATAGCGAGAACCAAAAACGTAACGATGATCGTACCACATTTATTTAGTAACTCTTAAAAAGCCCATTGATTGTTCATTTTATATAAATTTGACTTACAAACACTGTACGCATTGTGCTTCTTTAGTGTTAAGAAAATGTTAATCGTAGAACATGGTCACATAACTAGAATTTTAACTGGTCTTTAATGTAAATATTTAAAAATTTGTGCATGCAAAAGCTGGTTGGTACACTTGCAGGTAGCTCTAGTAAAATCCTAAAATACAATACCATAAGTGTGTTTATTGTTTAAATGCTCTTTAGTGCTAATTCATTAAATATATACTCGAAAAAAAATTTTTTTTTCTTTTAAAGTTTATAATCGAACAAATAACCCAAAGAGAAAATTCTCTGAGATTAACCTAAATAGAATTATGTAACTTGTATTAAAGTAGATAGATTTATTAATAAGATGAACATAATGTAGTCATGTAGTAATTGGCGGAATAGGGGAGGATATAAAACAAAAAACTGTGATAACCACAAAAACGTTAAGTTTTATTAAATGTATTTTCACCTGGTATAGCATAATCAGATAAGGTTACAATTGGAGAAACCCTAAAACTCGCGGAACTATTAAATGTGAAGTTGTATGTTTAAGTTAGGGATAATTTTTTATATTGTGTATCCTTTAAAAAATTAAAAACATACTGACTTTAATTTATTATTTTTTATTCTTAAAAATATAATTTATTACATGATGAACATGTGCAACAGATATCATATTCAACTCACATACTGAAATCCAGTGCCTAATTATAAATTCCGAAGCCGTGTCAGCTGACAATGAAGCACTCCATTGTTGGGGCGTTATATATTTTGACACTCGCAGCATTATTTCAACTTTTTGCAGAGGCCTTCTTTGTGAACAAAGTTGATCAATACATGCTCACCTATTACGAACAGATATCGTGATATTACGTTTAAAGAAACAGATTCTCATTTTTTATTGTTAATTTTTTGCAACTTGGAGGGTTAAGACTACAACCACTGCATTTTAACACGTCTAAAAATGTCTATTCAAGTATTATTTATTGCCTTCATCTACATTTAAATATAATATATACGTATAGTGAAGTTATGTTTACTGCATGCTCAATGTAATTTTAATTTGAATATGCTATATTTTTAATAATTCTTAAACATATCATTCTTATTCGAATATACGTTAATTTGAGGTACTAGGATGATAACAGTTTTAAATAGGCTCTATAATTATGTAGCGTTCGAACACTTAAACGTCAAAAACTTCGAACAAAAATAACGATAAAAAATTAAACATTCACTGCTGTTTTGCAGTAATTCAAAAACAATTATTACAAATTTACTACCAAACTTTACCTAAAACATTTCCTCTTACTGGCATGTATTGAATATACATTTAGGAGAGCCGGTGGCCGAGTGGTCTAAGGTCTCATAACTTCGAGCCTGGACTGGCAGTATTTCTCAGTAATATTCACCTTCTACTGTACTGGTTCACCCCCTTCCTCTGTCTGAATAAGTTCCTCACTCAGATCTAATAGTCTATGAGGAATGGGCAGAGTAATACTAAAAAGTAGTACCAGCTTCTCTTAACATATTTGTAGTTCCACAATAAAAATTTGACCTTATTATATACTTTATATTAGCATATTTACAGTACGTTTGGCAGCCTACAGTAGAATACGTGAACGATCATAGATTTTTGTTTTTTTCACACTATATTAAGTTTTCTCAATGGAGATAAAATACCTGGGCATTGAATATACCAACACTAAGTGAGCAGTTTTACATAGAATACATATGTATTGTTTAGACCACTGGAAGGAAAATTTGACAACAATACTAGCATCACTTACTACTAGGTTTATTATATTTTTACTGTGGTATTAAATAATGGATTAGCTATTTTATTGTTAATTGGTAGCGACATTGCAAGGGGTTTGATAGTTAGTAATATTTATCACTTTATAATACATAAAATTAATCAAAAAATAAATTGTACTTAGAAGTGTGGAACGCTTACGTTAAAAATAGCAACAATATTTCATAAACAAGTAGATTTTAAACATAAATTGGCAAAATGCATGTCAAACAGATCTATATGAATGAGGTGTTACTACTTTTTTCAGAGTTATAACTCCAATTTAAGTAAAAAATGTATTAAATGTTTTATAAAATCATTTGTTATTTTGTTTGATATAACATCATTAATTTTCTTTGTAGCTAATTTTCCTTTGTTTCTGAATAAGGAGCATTAAGGGTATACATCCGGGCACCAGTTTAGCGTTCTAAGGAATTGTGTTCCAGATTTTATCGCAAATGGAACTAAGAGTAGTAAAGATCCTGACTCACTAAGATCAAGCAATGTATTTCCCTCCCCTCTCTCCCCATCATAGCCCGCCTGCCCCACCCCACAAATTTGACAAATGGGTATAACTCCCACATTTATAGTAAACTATAGAATTACATTTTATGTTTATAGTTAATCTACTTTTTTAGCCAAAGATGACTACAAATTTCAGCTCAAAATTTTAATAAATATCATTTATAGAAAAATAATTGGTAACACTTTAAAAAAATTATTTGTACTCGATTTACTATGTACTAAGTTCATTATTACCTTTTGTCCACTATATTCTCAAAATGTTAATAAATTATATCACACGGTTTGTTCATGAGTTATGCACCAGTCACTTTGTGCAGCCATATCTCCATAAAGAGGGGTTTTTTTAGAAATGTCTCCCATAACACATTTATTACTTAGACTGATGCTAACAATTTTGTTCAAAAAAATTTCAAAAATAATTTTCGATCGAACACCCTTAACTCTGAAACGTATTGTACTAATTTATGTCTAAACCCACAATTCCTGGGCTACATACAATAAATTTAAGTAATTTTTAATTGGTGTAGTACGTGTTAGTAAAAATACAAAGAAGTAACTATAACACGTTCCTCTAGGATGGTAAATGTCGTTAAAAAATATATTACCATAATAATGGTATTTTTTTGCTGAGTGACGTTCACTTTTTGAGAGTAGTTAAGAGAAATCTTACACTCAGTATATCTAGCTGAGAACTACAAAGCAAAATATTTTTCTTTTGAACTTTCAGTTGGGTAAAAGTGCCAATTCATGGTAGTTTTTTTTTTTTCAATTCCCGGATATTTTGTCCCTTCATGTATGCAGTTCACTTTCAATTCGCTTGAAGGTAAGAGTATGGGAAAGTGTACAAACACGAGTCACGGGAAATATTGTTATTGCATAAGCTTAAACAGCTGTTGCTGACTTAGCACATAGTTCTTCCGCTACCAATACTGCTGTCAGCTGATGTCAACTAACTATTGATGCCACATCCAACATGGGTAAAACATTGAAGAAATCAATATAAATTCCGAGTGTCAAACATTATTAAGCGTACTATGGCTCAGAGTTAATAATTATGACCTATACGAAAATGTAAGTTGGTTCAATGTAGAATTTTTGTTTTTTTTTTTTTGTTTAACATTCTACTAACTCCAAAAGTGGTATGTAGTACGTTATTTCATTCAATAAAGAGTTATAAATATAAACTATAAAAAAGACAGGTTTTTTTTTTTAATTATGGAACTATCAAAGCAATAATAGTTCCTCAAATATCATTAGAAACGTGTTTTTTTTTTTTTTTTTTTTTTTTTTTTTTTTTTTTTTTAACTATTTCAATATTTCAGTTAATGATAGTTACATTATAAGGTCATCAAAGAAATCGGAGCTGTTATTTTTTAAACAAAACTTAAAAATATTGATTATATAATTTACGATTAGTGGTCGCTCTCACAACACCTAAAGCAATTGTTGGATTTTAGCCCAATGGGGTTGGATAAGACAAATTTGACTAAGCTCAAATCGTTATGTTATTAAATATACAAATCTTATTAAAAGTAAATAAGCGAAAATAAAATGAATAGTAAAATAAATGCTATCCATTAAGTAAATTTATTTGATTATGTATATAATTAGTATAAAGTCTAGAACATTATTTTTATAAATAAACTATACTTTTTGATGGTAAAGGCCGGAAAATGCTAAAATTAGCCTATTATTTTTATATATTTTCTTGTGGCAGTTAATTACCTTTTACGATAAATCACAAAGTATAGTAATAATAATGTTATCTTTTATAAAAAACAAGAAATCCAGATACTAATACTATTTTTATTTATTTTTCCAATAACGTTTTCTATATTCTATATTTTCCACTTGGTAGTGCATCCAATACCTCCATAGGTAAAACAATATTACCTTACGTTCATGATTGGTCATGACAACCTCAAAACTGCAAAAGTATATACAAAATAACCCTTTTGAAGGCTTATATATGATTTAGTTATTTAAATATATGCCTTTATTTCAACAATACGTCCCTAGAGAAAACGTCACTTCACGAAACCATTTGATATTACAACGATTCTGCTAACGGAGAGGATTCCCCTCTAGGCTTAAGTGAAAATATGCGTAGAACGCTAGGCGTCTGGAATTATATGTGATCCTGTGGAACTCAAGTCTTTGTTGGTGTCAAGGATAGGCTTTGGGGTCTTTTTAAGGGATTTTCTTATATTTTACCTTTTGTTCAATTAATGGCAAACATAGCTTAACTTTTATACTTATATGTAGGCAAGAATGTTAGTTTATGGTTGAAAATATACCAACAAGCTAATATATTTATACAAACTAGTTCTGTGCACTGATAAATTTGTTCTAAGTCCCAACGTTTTATTTATTTATTTTTTTAATGTCAGATATTTTTTACTTTTGAAAAACATTTTCAATGTTATGATAGTCATATTTTAATTGTAAAAAATGAATACTTCATGCGTCTGTGCTATATTTAAATATACACAGACATGTTTTAAGATTCACCTGTAAAAATTAACCAATAAATTCCATAAATCAATGCCGAAAATATAGCTAACAGGTTGGGTTAAAATTGTATAGCATTTTTACAGTGAAGCCCCAAGAGAGATGGTAGTTTATTTTACAGTGCACTTATCTTTCAAGGCAATTTATATAAGAGGAGGGTTTAAATTTCCAGACGAAGTTATGGCTAAGAAGCCCTCTCTAACACAACCTGGGAATCAACGGCCTAAGGGTGACTTCCAAACCACTACCAGTGACCGGACAGGCGGGCTGCGTGCAAGGGCAGGATCGCTCAGACGGTCACCCGTCCAAGGGACAGCCACGACTCTTGCGATAACGTCGGAGCCCTCCGGTCAAAGCCACTGGCAATTTATGGAATCTATGTAAACAAATGTTCTCGTAAAAATACCACGAGAACATACTTACCTGTTTATACTGAACCAACGCAGGTAAAAACTCCCTGAAATAAGTTACATTATGATATGGAACATGTTGTTAAACGTCAAAACATCGTTACAGTAATATACTGAATGTTCAATTTAATATTTTTTTATTAAATTCCAGGCCGACTTCCCTTACAAACCAATAATAGTACGAGGATTTACCGTATTTAAACACATTATGTGAGGTAAACATATTGAAGTATTGTTTTTAATTAATTTTTAAAATAACAACATTTTACGAACTTAAAACTTCATATGAGTATCGAATTAATGAATACATACTGCAGAAAGTGCCATTGATGAAATTTAGGCTCTTTTTTAAATTTAGGTAAATTTTGTGAAAAGATAGCAAAATAGCAACATGAAAATGTTATTACTTTAGATCTTAATTGTTGTTGGGATCGAACACTACTATTTCAATTAATTATATTTAAGTAAAAAATCACTATTGTTTATTGTTGTCATCTAACATTTGTCAAATAATACTAGTTTCTAATTAGACCCTACATATAATGTTTAAAGACTCAGCATAAAGAGATGAAAATACCACTAAGCACTGTTTGACGTATATGAAATAGTAGAGGGGTGGTTTCAGTTGTATGTTTGGTGTGGATGTGTCAAAGCATTCATTTACTCGATCATTTTCACACTGGTGACAACAATTGTGTGTTTACCGTCTTGTATTTGTTGTTTGTTGGTTCCAACACTATAATGACTGCTGTGGGCTGTTACCTATTTTCGTTTTTGTTATTTTTCGTTTATTTTTTTATAACTGGATAGGAAATGCAATATTGATTTATAATAACGTGGATGGAAATCGTTTAGTGGTAGAAATATTATACATATATGAATATAAAATAGAATCAATAAAAGTTCAAAATCTTCTAACTAAAACTATATCTTTCAAAGTAACTCTCATTGTGGGCTCAGTTTTATTTATATGTATTTTTTTCGTGAATATAAGCATGAAGTGAATAATATAAGGCATAAAATACCAATACGACATAAACAATAAGATAAAACCTACACTTTATAAAAAGCAAATATATAAGAGTAATTTTAAATAATTTCAGTGAATAAAATAGTTCCTGCTTTTTTTATTTAAGCTGGAAAATATCATCTAAAAAGTAACATTATACTGTATTTTTTAAATACTGTAAATGACTATAATAAACTACGAACAATAGGTCAGATAGGTTAATAAATAACCACTAAAACTTCTGATTTAGCATTCGATCAGACATATCGACAGTAGTAATAGAAAATTGATAGTTGTAATAACGGTTGTTATGGTAACCTTTACCTAACATACTTAACCCAATTTATGCTGTGTCAAAATGATACTTTGTATCTCTATGTATTTATTTGTTTATTGATTTTTCATTTATCTAAACATTGCATGTATTTTCTGTAATTAAATATATTAGAGGTTTACGAAGTCATTGTAATAGATAAATGGTACTCAACTACAACTTCTAATGATCAATCATTATTATTAATAAATCAATATAATTCTTAAGACGCCAATCTAGAAATACGGATGAAAAATATAATGAGTTTGATAAGTGTAGACGAAAGAGTGTAGTCCTTGTTACTAACTAAGGTCAAATGTTCCTCAGAAATAGCTATTTATAGATAGACCAATAGCCAAAGCAACTAAGACATCTTGTGCATCTGAACCACGTAGTATTGGTCTAATGTTTAGGTAACTGACAAGCCTGTAACTCATTTCTCTTCCTTACACAACATCTGAACCTTTACTACCACCCAACATGGACACCCTAGACTTCTCTAGTAGTGTCCACATTGATGGCAACCACTGACCATTTTGTAGAATATTTTAATAAATTTAAAATGTTATAAGTATAAAAATATTTCTGTACTTTTGACAAAACGATGTTTAATTGTTGAAAAGTAAACATTGTATGGAGAATGATTTAAACTCGCCAATGTAGATGTTTTGTCAGGCTTGTTGGGGAAAGTTCAAACAAACACGTGTTGGTGGTTTTTGCACTCCCGAAATGGCTGAATTACAATCGGCGCAGACAGAAATATGATCAACTCCTTTCTAAAAACACAACTAACTTTCATATTATCATACGGTTTGTATTTACGTTCTTTGTTTGGATTGTATTCCATGACTAACTAAAAATGTAATTATATACATGAATAAACAAGACGAATATAATAGTCTCATTAATTAAAGGTACGCGAAAATAGCAAACTTAAAAAATATCCTTTTGGGGTTAAAAAGATTGTGTCATGAAATCATGTTTCGGGATGTAGTTAATATTTTGATAACAGTTGTTTTAATAAAATAATATCAAAACAAAATTATTAAAAACAAACAATGTTATCATTAATAAAGTCTGTATTCATACTGAAATTATGTTAATCATTAAAAATAAACTGTCTTAATTCTACTCTTCAGGACATTTTAATTTCTATGTAAAAAGGGTGATATCTCCTTAATCCGTTATATTTCAGATAATTAGGAATAATTTCCAGACAGATATAGATGACGAAGACTGTAAAAGCAATTAAGGGATGTTTGTGACTTCATCGACGCCAAAAGCTATTCTTTGATCTGCTTTAGGCCCGCCAACCGTGTTAAAAGGCCCATGACAGTGTAGCTAACTGCAGTAATTAGAAAGTATTATATTACGATAATCAATAGTGGTTTCTAATATAGTGGTGGGAATTATCTTTTTTCTCGGATATCATTTATGGTATGTGATTTTTACAATGAAAACTGTATCAAATTCTTATATGGGCATTGTCGTCAATTCATCATTTAATATTATTTTCACTTTATGTAAATGTCAAGTAAAATGTATATAAGCAAATCGATTTATAGTAATGGATAAAAATAAATTAAAAAATTGATAGTTTCAATGAACTATTATATAAATTAAATGTTATATGAAAAATAAATTCTTGTTTTAAAAAAACAACATTTTAATACACTTAAAATATACATTTTATAACCCCTTCGTTAATTGCAATGCTAAAATTCATTATGTATACTTTCACAAACAAAAATAAGTTAAAAATAATTACTGTAATTGTAAGTAGCTAACTTACAGTATAATCCATCTTACTATTTTTTTAAAATGAATGGTGTCTATAAGTTTGTGTGTCTGTGCACCTGTGCACCTGTGCGTCTGTTCGCGCGCGCGCGCGCGCGCGTGTGTGTGTGTGTGCGCGCGCGCGTGCGTGCGTGCGTGCGTGCTTGCGTGCATGCTCGCGCGCGCGCGCGTGTGTGTGTGTGTGTGTGTGTGTGTGTGTGTGTGTGTGTGTGTGTGTGTGTGTGTGTGTGTGTGTGTGTGAGAGATTTTTTTTAATTTTTTTCCTATTCTGCTGAAATTTTTCATGGACATTCTTTGGGTCTCAGGTTAACACATAGGCCTATCTTTATTTTGAGATTCCATCAGGGCACCACCCCAGGGGCTCTTAAGAAGTATCAAGCCCTATAGTACCAATTTGACAATTATCGTTTATAATAGTTTTATTCATCAGCTGTTGGAATAAACAAACAGCACACATAGTTCTGAAGTAAATACCGTACCAAACCTAACCACAATGCACTTTTACGTTATACAGATGCCAGTAGGTACATGTTTTGTATTACTGAATGCAATAAGCACAATATAAATCAACGTAAACCCCGTACGAAGGACGGGTACTGAACTAGTTTTGTTATAAAAATAAAACCCGTACAGTAAATTCAGATCTATAACATTTCTATAATGACTAAATATGGCATTAATTTATATTTGTAATATATGAAGTGTACAATGTGCAAATGGAATCTCATATGTGTTTTAAGTTACTCTTGTACATTACATGTGAAGCAAACGAGCAATATCTGGGCGTGGTTTCAAACTTACATCTAGAGTTAATAAAAGAGAAAATATTTTAAAATAAATTTCTGATTATGTAAAAGAATTCAGCCACCAACCAGTATAGCTTAATTGTCCTGAACTAAATAAATAAGAAATATTATTTCGGAGAAAACTCGTTTTAAAAATACGGAATAAAAGAATTTTTTGAACACTTGAACACTACAAACTAAACAGAAAAAGGTAGGCAAATTTAAATAGCCAAGCAAAATGAAATCTATAAGAGATTGAGCGCAGTTTTTGTAGACGGTTTTGGTAATATTCGCAAGCACTAAAGACCGACGTTTCAAATAATAGTCTTTTGGTTAATTACTGTAGACTAGCCGACCCGAGCGAAGCATTCGCACTGTATTCTCTTTAAATCCCTCTTAATTAAAGTGCACACAGTATAGTTAGTAACGCATAGTTAGAGTGCAATTTAACCTAATGTAAATATGGATTAAAGAAGAAATAAAATATGTGAGTTTAAATTTAATATAATTTATTTTATAAATGTTAGATTAAGTTATTTACAAATTAACAGCGTATTTACAAATTCAAACTACCTCTTTAAACACTATGTTTGTGTTTGTTTTGATTTATTTAATTCACATGTTACAGCTGATCGAATAATGTAAATAAACATTTCAAGTTTAAATTACTTGCAGAATGATATAATAGGTCGTTTTTCCAAAAAACTATTGGAAAATGAGAGATTTGTATATTTTCATCAAGTAGTGGATAAAAAAAGCTTTACAATGACACCTCATTTATGAAAATTGGTGAAGAATTAAGGAAGTTATGGCGTACCGACAAAAAAAAATACTGTAGAAATTATAATATATATAGATAATTTCATTTACGGTGTTAAAGATATTTCCTGTCTTACACAAAAGAAAATAATTGGTCAGTGAGCCATAGAATCATGAGATAGTTAAATTGAAAATCAAGCCACCTCTGGAACAAAGTTTTGAATTTCAACAACAAACTGCATGTGAAACATGTAAATAATGCTTCAGAGACTAAGTAAAGTGAGTGGAGTAACACTATAAACAATATAGATTTATAACGAGAAAATTAATACGTAGGCTAATATTACATTATCTTGGAAGTTGATTTTAATTAAAAGGGTCATCCTCTCGGGTATTGCTGTAGAGATGATCAACTTATCGTACCGTACTTATTCACTACATAGTTTTCATTAATTTGAGAAATTATGTTTTCTTTATGTTATTGGTGAAATATATGCCTACTTCAGTCAAAATTTACCTTACCAATTGCTATTTACCTTAAAAATTGTCTATTTAAATTAAAAAAAGTCACTGTTAAAATGTTAAAAACTCAATTATATTTGAAAACAGTTTATACCCTATTAGCCTAAAATTTACTCCGTTTACTATATAGTTTTTCACATTTTCACAAGCAAAGGCAACAATTTTTTAATGCCTGTGTAATTTATTTATTCTTCCAACGGGTACACCATTTTTAAACAGTTTTACATATTTTATAAAAACAAGGCATAATAATTTGTATATTTGCGATTACAGCAGTCTTTTTACAACTTTTTCGGTCACTCTCCAAAAAATTAATTTCCATAAATTATAAAAATAACAACACTTAAAATACATACATTTAAATTACAGTGCAAACCAATAATTTATTGGATTTAAAACAACACTATGATCTTTTGTTAAATTATAAAATTTATTGACTACATAATATTTTCTCTGTTATTATTATTTTCATTATTATTATATATATATATATATTTTTTTTTTTTTTTTTTTTTTTTTGTATTTAAATAAAACTTCACTCGCCAGTTCACATGGGCTACAAGCCTGTGCTTGAAGTTTATTCAACGAGTGAAGTACCGACCTTTGGCTCAGTGGGGATTCGAACCTTGGACATTTCCCTCCGAAGAACGAAGTCAACCACTGAGCCACCACGTGCCATCATATAATGGCAAGATTATATGATATCATATATGCATCTTGCAATATGAATATTATATTTTATCAAGGTATCATAATTTTTACTTACACCTTTTACAATCTTCATTCATACTTTTTAAATACGTCGTTAAATTAATAGAAATGGCAGAACAAAATTGTTTAATCTATTATTTTAGTAACAATTAGTTAGATTAATAGTTTTTGATAATTGAAACGTTAAATTAATAAAAGTTAATTTGATAAAAGGACATTTACATCGTCAAGTTTTTTTTAACAACTTCTTGTAATATACAACAAATGATGAAACAAAAATTAAGAATATTTTTAAATAAAAAACGACATTATGAAGATTAAACTGATAGTTATATATTAACAATTCATGAATAATATAATGTTTAACTTACAAAATAAACATGTTTATTTACTTACAAAACAGCTGTTATTACAATTTACTAAAATTAACCCAACGTTATTCTTATGGAAGAGCCTTTTAGGGTGGTTTTTACGACTTAGCAGTACTTTAACAAGATGAAAATACTTTAGTTGTTCTATTTAAGACCTAAAGAAACAGTGTACAAAATGTCAGCTCTCTCCCTTCATGAGAAATTGGAGACCTCAATACTGAGTGAGTGAGTCAGGCTTTTACATAGCATATAGATTATAATCACATAATTACATAACCGTCAAACATGGTTGAATTATAATTTGCGATAAAAATGTCCGGTAAAATCACTATCGACTTAAATTCAAATAAATAGCAAAAGGTTCACGTTATAGATTTCTAACAATATAGTAAAACTTTGCTTCTATTTATTATTCTGGAAAAACGTTCCGTAAGTATTTTGATCAACGTGACACATTTTTACAATGAAATGTTGGCAAACTTGTTACTGAGACTGACAAATAACAATGGCGTATTTCTATTGTTGTTGGTGACATAGATTGTCACATGATATTATTGAACCTTCTCCAATGCAAAAACGCATTGTTTTAAATTTTTTTATTTTTCGTACTACTCTGATGAATGATTTCTTTTGTCAATTATCGTTCACTTATAAATTACTATTGGCAATATTGTTAATTGTTGGATTTCTATCTTGTACACGAAGTGATATAGCAGGTTTTGGTAGAGTTAAAATAGTACAGTTCACGATTGTCTATCAAACAATTTTTCTTAAAAATATACAATAAAATTTATTTTAACTAACACCTTAGTTATTTCAATTCAATCAAAATAAAAGAAAGAAACAATATTTAAAAAGCAATTAACTTCAGACACATAAACGGAAACTAGTTTACCTATTGAAAATATCATCTAATTTACGACATAAAAAGCGGGAGTTTTTTTTACAAAACTTATATTATAAATAATTGATCTCTTACAAGAATATAAAAACTCTGATCATCTAACTATTCCAAACCGAAAACACAAGTACAAAAACAAGCTTAATTAGTATTTGTTGGTAGAAGTTAGTTTTTCAACATTTCACACGGCTTGCTAGCCGTGTTGAAAGGATAAGTGCAAAAACAAAGTTCTAAACTAGTGTTTGAGTTAAATGACATTGCTTAGAGTAGGATTTCTGCACGTGGACTACATTTATAAATCCTCTATTGTGTGACATCCAATGAGTTTATGAACTTTTTCATCTGAATTTTAAATTTAATTTAGAAATATAGTATATTTCTATTTTTTATACAAATAATAAGTAACAAATAAAAATATATTTTTGCACTATAATTTTGCAATAAATGCTACATATTTTATATTACATACAAACTATTCAAAATGTTATTAAATATTTGAATAGTTTGAAACATAACTTCATGTAGAATATTTAGATTGTTTTATGTAAATTAAAAATATTTGGATCTGGCAATGAAAATAATTTTTGACAAAATTGCTACGTATGTACAGTGAAGACAATTCAAATAACCGGTTTATATCCTGGGATAACACTGTTTTTGTACATTAACAAGGAATTCACAAAAAACTTATACATTATATTCAATTTTTATGTTTAAAAAATGCATGAATGAGTTTTAAAATAGTAAACTTTAGTTGTTAAGTTCACCAATAAAATTAAATATTAATAAGTTGGTCGATAGTACTAGTCGATATATCCCATCAGTGCGAATTGTTTTAATACCATACAATTATGTTATAATTATTACTATATATTTTTTCTAATTGATAAAAATAAACAGATGTGGTTTCATATTATTACATTACATTTTAATAAGCATTAATTACCCTAATTTAATCTTTTTAGTTTCTTATGTTAAATTTTAATAATGTAAAATTTATTAATTTAATTTATTTAAATTTAAATGTATTCTATATATTTAACAGCAGATAATAAATTAAATATAACTGACATAAGCTAGCTTTAAAATGTTAAAAACAAGTAGTGGAGCCCAAGATTTATATTTGAACAAAATCATGCTTTAAATCATCCCTGAAAAAAGTTAAATTACTTGCCAAATGTTCATGACGATAGGATTAACGATGTAGTAAAGCATACAAGAACCTGTGCCAATTATTTAATCTTAATTACACCAGTATAGTATACAGTATATAATATAGGTGTACTTGTCATATTGACACAACATTTTTGGCCGATTTCTTTATTATCACGTATGCTTATAGTTAATGGCGAATGTTTCTTTTGAAACTACTCTAAAATAGCAAAATAGCTATCCAATTATATCAAACAATGCAATATTAGAATCTGTGTCAAAAATTACTAAACATTATAAGACCTGTTCAAAAGCTAATCTGCCCCGAAAAAGGACTGTTATTGGAACATAATTTCGTCGTCATTGGGTTGATCGATTTAGGAAGCCACATCAGGTAACTCGAGCCTTAGGGAGGTCTTATTAAGATCTTCCTGTGTTGTCCTTCATGGTTTCACTCTGATTCAGAGCAGACTGACATCGACAGCAAAATTGAACATCATAACAATGTCGAATATAATACCAAACCAATAATATCATACTTAAAGCTTTTTCTACTACAAGGGTTAACATTTACATTATGAAATGACTCAAACTCTATTATTATTAATTTGTATCCCCTAAGGCCTTTTAGGAACAAATGTTTCATCATCATATAGTTTTTAATTCATTAGCTTTAAGAAATGACCTTCGCTTTCTGTAAATGATATCATGAAAATCTTCTTAAACGATGCTTAAATTTACACAATATCTTTATTTTATGCAAAAAAAAAAAGATATGACCATATGAGTTATTTACAGTTTTATGAATGACTGAACCAATTATACCATTTCATAAATCAGAATGTTCCACAGCAATTAAAAACAGTACGGTTTGCATTCAATAAAGTAGTTTTCTAGAATAAATTCTACGACAACAATCACGTGGCTAGTGATAACAATGCCCCATATAGTATAAAAGTACCAAAAAATTACTAATTAACTATTTTATAAGATAAAAAGTGTATTTATATATAAAACACTATATTTTTTTTACTTTTAGGAAGGCTCGTTTTAGACTGTCTAACCCTCTTCTTGAATATCATGTTTAAATGACTATTTGTTGTAAATATAAATTTAATCATATCCCAACATGGAAATCAGATGTATGCTTTAAACATCTTTTGCCCCCCTTTCCCATTTAAAAAAATAATGAACACCTGAGGTCCAAAGCTTAAAAATATTTAAAGCTTTAAAAAAATGTCCAGAGAATACTTTTAAAAATATTCACCAGGAGTATAAGTGAATATTTTTTTTACTAAAAAAAGAACATACTTTTCATTAGTATGTTCTTTCGGTTCTTTGTTCATCAACATAAAGAATGAAATTAGTTGTGTATGCAATGTTGACAAAAATCTGTGGGTTTGTTAAATAATATTAATGTGATAGTACACGTTGAGGACCAAATTGGCAATATTAATGTGATAGTACACGTTGAGAACCAAATTGGCAATATTAATGTGATAGTACACGTTGAGGACCAAATTGGCAATATTTGAAAAAAATATTGCTAGTTAACATATTCTACTCACATTTTTAAGAAAATAAAATTTTGAAATATTGAACCTTCAGAAAGTTTTATGTGAATATTATTGCTTCAATGGGTTGTATTATTATGTTTCAAACCAAGAATGTTTTACATAAAGATTCTAAATTTCCAAATATCACTAAGGTTTCAAAACAATTCGGCCTGGTTTTAAGGGTAGGAGTCACTCACTACCTCGTTCAAGTTCAGGAACATAGTAAACTTCAGTTAAGAGATGTGAAAACAAGTCTTTAACGAATCCAGACTTAACTCAAAAATGACTCTGTCCCTCGGGAAGAGTTGAATGATTCATTTTCACACCTAAAATCACGTAAAATTAACTGTTAAGCTTATCAAAATAAATCTGTTCTACAAATCCCTAATATACTTTTTTATACGTTTATGACAAACAGTTAAGCTGTTGTTTCCATTGACATTCTGTGACAAGAAAAGAATAAACTCTGCAGAAGCCGTCATTTTTAAATTAACAATTTATAAAATATAGCCACGTAATTTGTTTTAGCACTGAGAAATACTACAACTTAATGCGAAAACTAAATACCTTTGTATCAAAACTACATTATGTTTCCTTTATAAGTTAGGTAGATTCAGTGACATTAGTATTGACAAGAATACTAGACATAAAATATGTATATATAATGTTTAGTACATACTACGTAAACATAAATACCAAATATATAGTATTTTTTAAATAATATAATTCTATGTATTATAATAATATTAAATAATTACAAACATCAGCAAATTTTTAATTTGTTTTTTTATTTTATTATTATTGTTATTTTTTTCATTTTCATGTAATTTAATCTTACCCATACTTATACATAAAAACTCAGGTTATTACATAAAATAATCTGGTTAGATTAATTAAATTAGAACAAAATGTATTCACATTAATTTCTAACTAACTGTCTACGAAGTGAGGTTTAAAAAATCTAATACACAGTAACTTGTGTGGGACCAATATTATCTAAACATATATTTTTGAACTGTCAAAAAAATCCTATAAAATAATTGTTGTTCCAAATATCCAACATGTGATAAAAGGCTTTCATATTATTAAACAAATCTGCCATTTTCCCACGCTGTAACACTTGAGACATTTGTTTAATCTGACAGTGAACAATGTTGAAGTCAATGTATTTTGACACTCACTGAAGTCAATATATGTTAATGTATTCAAAAGTAGCAAAGGCAGACAATGAAGTGATGTCATAAGGCTTATATATTTTGACATGTCTATGGCTCTCCCTCTTCCAACCAATAAACGTTCAACAACTTTGGTCAACAAGTCCCCTCTTTTAAGAAAATAGTAGCACAATTTTCGTTTCCTTTAAAGAAACATGTATTTATAGGCCTACACAAAACCATGAAATTTGCTTATTTATTCAATTTATGTTTCGTTATCAGCTGAAATAGTGATCTTACTCACAAATATACGTTAAGTAAATGTGAAGAAATATTGATTTTCTATAATTTGTAGAACATGTTTTAAATAAATAATTTCTTAAATGATAAATAATCACAGGAATTGTTAGAATCGGCGCATATCTGGATATGTTTTCACCAGTGGATAGAATGTAGTCTATATTTTATAGGAAAGTAATTTTTATTCCACGTAAATCTCGTTTTGTAGCATAATTTATTGTAAATATTATCTGTTGTTATATCTCCATTATTAACGTGATTTTCCATATTAGTTTATATTTTTAAGAGTTTTTTTTAAATCTAACTATAACTTTTAAAACCATTTTAGTCAACAACAATGGTTTTGGTGACTCAATTTTTGTTCCATTGTTTCTTGGGATACTGTGGAACAAAACTTCCGTGGCAAAAGACCATAAATACCATGTAATAAAACTAATTACTAACAAAAAAAAATAGTTTACATAAATTCCCGCCCTAGGACTTATATCGTTCAGGAGATCAGGCACCCGATTTTAATGAAAATTACGTTTTGTTGAGTATAATATGAGATTAGGTTATGTAAGGTTAAGTATGGTTAGGTAGCAAACACGTGTGTTCTAGAGCTGAACTAATAACCTTAATGCATAACCAGTAAATAATCTGAAGGACTAACCTGTTTTTATATAAAATAGGTGCTTTCGAATCTGTAACCAGGCGTGAGTACTAGGGTAGCTTGATGGACCCGTAGAGTAAACAAAGAAACGAGTAAAATGAGAACAAAATCATGATTTAAAAAAAAGTTTTTTCCATTAGTCAATTAAAGGAATTGTAGAAAAAGTTCTAAATAACCTCTATGATTTTTTTTTTAACTTTTGGCAAGTTATATTTTAAAAAGTGTCCAGAAGGTGCATAGTTACAGTTTGTTTATTAACCTTTAATTTATATAGGCACAATTTCAAATCATCAAGGAACCTGTAAGCCTGGAGTCTCCAGAGTAAATAGTGCAAGGGACGCTTTACTCTGAAAAGTCAACAACAGTTGACGTTCAACAGTATTTGTTCATACTCAATCCTTTCCTCTCTTTTTGAGGCTGACAAACTTTTATTTTACATTTAAAATGTATAACAATTAATAAAATACAATAAATATTTTAGAAGTGTGTGTAAACAGATGGGTTGCATAAATAATAATCTGTAGTCTGACAAGAAATGGGTTTATGGCAGGCCCACTCACCATACACGTAAAAACGTAATGACTCACCCACCCAACCACACACGCACGGGTGGAAGGAAGGACCTGTAGATCAGTGTTTCATTTTAAATGTTGACTGAAGGACTTCTAACCTCTCGAAGGACTAATCTGTTTTCATATTAAATCTGTCCTTTCAAATCTTTAACCAGACATGATTTGAACACAGGTTAGGGAATCTTTATGGACTGTTAACCTATGTAAGACGTGTGTTTAGTTATAAAATGTTAATTATATGTTTTTAAACCCCTCAAAAAACAAGAGGAGTTTCTCATTTAAAATTTGCAGTCAACTTAATAGTTCACAAGATCCCAGTGGTGGCACAGTAAAAAAACAAAAACACCATGTATATTTATTGACACATTTTAACGTTAAAAACCATGTATATTTCACAGTTACTATCGTCAGGTATATATTTAACCCAAAAATAATAGTTTTTTAATTTGTATTTACCATAGCCTATTGTCAAAACAGTTTAAAATCAGTTCTTATCATTTTATTTATATAAAAACACAGAATAAATTAATCCATTTATATTGATAAAAGTGCTATAGAATAAAGCCACCCAAACTTGAAAAGAAAAGTAAAATAATTTCGAGAATGCTTTGAGAAAACCCTCAAGAGCCACAATCTGATAAGAGTAGATTTACCGCCTTCAGTGAAGCCAAGCTGGAGATTCATTGTTGGAAAGAAATACTGAAACATAAGATAAGTGACTATATCATGTTGAAAATACAATAATTAAACAACGTAATCACCATCAAGGATATGTCATAATGAATTAGTGATACTGATACATGTTAAGTGTACAATTAACATGTTTAAACTGTAGTAGAGTGGGAGAAACTAATTGTATGCAGCTCCTACAATATCATATTTTTATAAGTTAATTTTAAGCGTGGCTCCAATTATATAAGAGCCTTAGTTGTTAAGATTATGTATGGAAGTGTTTGTCATCAATCTTAACATTACCAGTGGTTGCAAAAGCTTCTTCTTTTCGATAAAGAAAAGGAAAGGTGGGAAAATTACTTTTCTATTTTGTGTATCTAAGCGATATTTCAACGCTCACAGATGTTTTTGATACATCAAACCATGTTTACGATAAAATAATTGATTTATTCAAATAAAACCATAGTAAAAGAACAAAAATATTATAATGAAAAATATTGCATCATTTTGGATTAAGTATTTTCTGCAGCCGTATTAAAAATACTAGAAATGTGAATATCACTTATCTTTAATATATTGAACGAATTCCTTTTGAAATATAGTATGACATACTAGATTGGCTACCTTATAAAACTGTTAACGTTATTTGTAGAATCAACATGAAAAATTATATGAATAAAATTAAGAGCATAACAAATATTAGGAAATTCTCCAAGGGATAGTAAAACTTGTTTTATAAAACAACCATATTATAATTGAAGGAACACAAAACATCATAGGGTGGGCTGTAGTTTAAATTAATTGTTGGCGTTTTCTATAGTAAGCTGTACGACCTGAAAGGTCGTAAATCCTACAAACTTTATAAAACTTTGTAGGATAAAATGGGATGAAGAAAGACCCGCTAAAAGTGGTCAGTAATTACGGTCATTTTGAGGACCTGAACATGCGTTTTTTGGGAGTTGTCCTACCCCAAGATAGGGAATATCTGGAATATTTGGGTTGTGAATATGGTTGAAACCAATCACACTAAAGACGTGTTCACTGAATGGTTATTTGTTTGGCTCCATTGTCAGCAAAACGAAGACAGTTAACTTATATTTATATAGGAAAGACAAAAGAAACTTGAAATTTAATTTCTATTTACTCATAAGCATTGTTATTAAAACTTCCTACGTACTTGTGTACGTATCCTATCATTAAAAAGAGTATATTAAATAAATTTTCTTAACTGTATTTAATATAATCTTTTTATATTACCAACCCACCTATAATTCTTCAAGTTAAAGTTGGAATAGCTTAAAACCTAATTCCCGTCGGTTGGAAACTCAGACTACTCGACCCAAGAATTTATGGTGTAGATGAGATTGCAGAGAACACTGATCTCTTAAGTCAAAACCTTGCTTAATTTCAACTTATCTGTCTCACAATACATGCAGTATTATTAGCATTTTGTTTATCAACTTTATTAAGTCAAATTTCTGTATCAGCATGTATACATATTGTATTCATTATTCATTTCTAAGACGCCGATCGTAGAGATATCGGCGAATATGAGTGTGATGAGTGTAAATAAACGAGTTTATTCATTATTATTATCTAAGTTTGACGTAGCTCAGAAAGAGCAATTTATCAATAGCCCAACAACCAGGGCAACTATGGGACCTACAAATTTATGTAGAATCCGAACCTTGTAGTTTTGTTCTTATTTTCAAATAACTGACAAGTCTCTTCCATACACAAGATCTGAACCTTGACTACCATCCATCATGGACACCCCAAATGTATCTAGTAGTGTCCACGCCGAAATAAACCATTGTACATAGTGATGGTAGAAGTTAAACATACTGGTTGAATCACTACACTTATTGGTGGACCTAAATATCAACTACCCATAATGATTCATATTAGATAGATATCAATAAACATGTTACTTGCTATTTCATTTGACGAATAGCACTTGGTAAATGTATGGGGGACGTAATAGAAAGTTCACCAAATATTATACTGTATATACATTGAAGAAAATAAGATTTGACCAAAAATATCTACGGTTGACCTTATGCGTGGTGGTTACCCAGACCTCCATTCTCTTGTAAACAATTACCTTGAAACGTAAAAACATTTCGATAACCTACAAACATTTTTTATCAAAATGAAACTGCCATATTGTTACGCAATGTAAAATTCTATCGTAAAAACTAGTTTAATTTTATTCATAAAATCACTATATCAAATAATTCAAACAAAACCCTTGCATTTTCTTTCTTAATTTTATGTTTAGCAAGGAATAAGACTGCTTAGCCGCTGCTCTTTTAAAAATGCAGGTCACAGCCACCACGTCATCAGGGAGGGTTTAATTATTGGCCAATTAAGACTTCTTATTTCTTACTCCTCTAGCTCGCTTTTATTTTTCTGTACATGAATCAGCTATGAAGTTTACATGGAAACAATTTTGTGTGTGTGTTTTTTTTTTTTTTACTAATCATTATTTTTAAATGAATCTATAACATTAAAGAATGAGTTGTTTAGTTAGACTTAAACTGTTCAAAATGCATGTTTTGTCCATGTATAAATCACATGATAATATAATATTTAGTTATTTACTGTGTTTATTTCACACTGATTTCACTTTTTTAATATAAACTTTAAATATCACTTTTATAAATAAAATAAGCAGTAAATCTTTTAAGAATTTGGTATTTTTGAACTTTTATTGACCTTTATTCACTAAAAATTAACATAACTTTATTAATGATTTACACATTTTTTATACGTGTTTAAGAAAAATTAAGTGTAATAAAAAACAGCGAAATCCAAAACAAGTATAGATTATTTTTCATATTATAATATACCATAACTAAACCATAATAAACTGTATGTGTTGTATTTACTACAGTACAGTTTTATCTCAAATGCCGTTTCACAAAAACTATTTTTTATTTGATGGTGAGCCTGATTTATACCAACAATAATGTAGAGAGGGGATATAAACTCACACTTGCCTGACATCCGTGCTGTGTGTTTATTTGAATGCTGTATTTACAACAATACAAAAAGTTTTTTTTTAATACTGGGTAGCAGGAAGTATCTTCTATGTGAAAACAAGGTTGATTCATACCAACAATAATGCAGAGAGGGGACATAAATTCTCACTCTTGAATTATATTCTGTGTGTGTGTTAACGTGTATACTGTATATACAACAATACAAACAGTTTTATCTTAAATGTTTTGTAGCAGGAAGTATCTTCTATGTGAAGGCGAGGTTGATTTATACCAACAATAATGCAGAGAGAGGATATAAATTCTCACACTTATTTGTCTGGCATCCAGTGTGTCAGGGATAAAATACTGCTTCCCTGCCGACTTCCACAAGCTATGGGTACCAATAAACGTACTTAATTGATGATCAATTCAGTTTAGTTACAAAATTAGTTTTTTTTAGATTTTTAAATAATTTAAATATACCATTGACAGAAAGGTTACATTTTAAGTTGTACGACTTTATAATGTTTAATTGTATTTGTAAATCTTGGATTTAGAAGAAACTTTGGACTTAAAAATATAAATGTTACTACTGTAATTTTGTTTGCTTTGTAACTATTTAAAAATGTTAAAAACATAAAGCATTAATTTATATTTAATTGATACTAAAAGTGACCTTTCTTATTGGAAAAATGTAATTAAAATATTTCGCTCCCACGGAAGCGCATTATGTTCCAAAACGCACATAATGCAAAATACGCCTTATTAATTATCACCTAATTTGTTCGTGAGTGGGGTAAACCATCCCACACTGTCTAAAATCAAATGTAAAATATTGTAATAATAGAAAATGTACGTTAGCAAATAGTTAAAAGGAAAACACAAAAGTTTTTAAAACATAAATATATTTTTATATTACATTGTATTTAAAATATATTGGGTTTTTCCACAAGTCATCTTGGAAATTTATTTATGAATTATGAGAACACATGTTTTTTAAAACGTAATTTTTTCCATGCCATGTAATTCTAACTATGTAATAGGATATATTATTGTAAAAATGATAAACTGCCTTTAAACAATTATTTTTCTACATTTTTGGTTCCAAAAAAACATTCAAAATTAACAATGTGGCAAAATATTCTCAAAGTAACTTTTCACAAGTTGGTAGGAAAAGTTAAATTGAGGTAAGAAATGATTTCATTTATAGTCGAAACAAACCGCGAAAGATCCACAACCGGATAAAAGTCGATTTACCGCTTGTGTTTTAGCCAACTTGGAAGATTCATTGTGTTGAAAAACTCGCTCCGCGGAGAGACAGAAGGGAGAGATATCTGAGCTGAGAAGATATGTATTTCAACAAAGCACGACTGCAGAGAAGTAGCATAATTACGTTGGCAAAAATGAGCTTTACTCAGGTTGGCTAAATGTTCAGATACCATTTAGGCAGGGAAAGATAAGCTCTGTGATACAATTGTGTTATTATGGCTTATAATACGTCAGTATTCCAATATTGATAAAGACATCTTATTTCATTTTATTATAATATAGTGTATACATCCATACAACTTCATTTACTCACAGACAAATAATACAAAAATAATATATATTTCGTTATAACAATCGCAATGTAGTAGGTTATTTCAATTGTTTAAAGTTTGGCGTTTATTTGATTATCAGAAAGGGTTTTTGCTTTTTAATTTTATAAATGACATAGAAAGTAAAACTGTTTTTCATAATTGTTTAGTATTAAGCAGAAAAATGTTCAAATAAAAATATAAGAATGCTTACAATGCACTTTTTATTATAAATTATTAAATCGCTTTAATAAGAATAGTATTGAAGTAAAATAACACTTATTTTGAGCAATTATACTTTATTTTATAGCATTTAAATTTCAAATGTTGTATGACTTGTTGTGGAGGTGTGACCGTTTGCGACAAACTCTCTTTCGTCTTGAAGAATATGAGCGAATTTTGGCGTTGTAAACCAATTGGACTCGTTGACTTAACGTGACTACCAAAGAACGAGTGACACACACTGGAGCAAGAACATGGGAATTGAACCAGGGCTGATTGCGTGGCAAGCCTCCAAGAGCCAAGAGGCTAAGGCTGCTTTGTCGTCATCGTTTGTGGTTACATTAAATTCAGTCACAATTAAAATAGTTAGTTTAATTTATTTTCTTCGTTACTCGTCACAATTACCGTTCATATCACTCACCCCCCCCCCCCTGCCACCCACACTAATACTCACGTGTTTGTTGCGTTGGTGTGTTACAAAAGCTGGAAGTTGTACTGTTCAAAACATTTTCAGGTGCTTACAATATTAGAGCTGAGTAGACGAGCTAAAATCAGGTATATAGGGTGAGTTAGCTTTGGGGAGTTGTGTTTATAGTCGAAGAGGGTATTGTATTTAAGAGGTGGCCAATTAAAATATTGAAAATCGTTAACGTCACAGATATTGAATTGTGCATACAGATCCTATTGGTCAGTATTTATAATAACTATTTGTAGTGGGTAGGAAAAAATATTATCACTAAAAATGTACAATAAGGTAAACATTAAATTTCTTACCGATATAGATGTTGGAATGTTTTTGACTGCACAGTGTATTTATTTAATAATCACATTTTATTTGTGTTATAATCGTTTTTAAAATATCTTGAAATTTACATTAAAAAACCTTGATATCATAATTATTCCATTAATTTATAATGTTATCTGTATAGTAGAATATTTTATTTGTCCTAGAACATTTATTTCAGGAAC
Organism: Stictocephala bisonia; assembly: GCA_035578905.1. NCBI lineage: Eukaryota > Metazoa > Arthropoda > Insecta > Hemiptera > Membracidae > Stictocephala > Stictocephala bisonia. The sequence goes on from JAQJVL010000083.1 coordinate 1,608,379, forward strand.
CTTAAGTCATGGGATACCTATAAACATGATTTGAATCATATTTCTCAAAGTCTAGAAGACAAAGCCGTTGTTCTATTATTGAACTCGTGCTCATAAAAACATGTGAGACTGGAGCTGTCACAACAATTTTTTCAACGCTCATGATCAAAACCAAAATTATTAACCAAATACTTTAACGACTGATAATTCCTCCGACTATACAGCCGTCGGAGGAACCAACAATATTACTTACACTGTTTCCGCAAGATGAAGTTTATTGTCTTCAACAATGTTATCTACTTCCTAAACTCCACGGAGGATGGAAACTTGTTTAACTCTCTTTGAAATTAATTATCTTCGTCACCACTTTAGTAATTTCACTTCACCACTATAAATGACATAAATCTACAATGTTTAAAGTTGAAATATAAACGCTTGGTGGGATGGTAAATAAATCATTAGTTTATTGTTGTAGTCCTCATGCACGAGATATAAGTTTTACACTGTTAATCCACAGTGAATAAACAGTCTTAGTTCACAAAATCTCAAAATATTTTTGCATAAATAACACATTATTGTGATAAACAAATTATAATTACAAATTTAACAATTGCTAGTTAAATTACACTGGGTGGTCCTAATCAAAAAATGTTCTTAGTTATATATTATTACAAATCTTAGTGGGGAAAATACTGTATTAACATATTCCGAACAAATTGTTGGTCTCCGAAGTTGGACCGCATGCGTCACTGGGCACGTATATTTTGTAAAAGCATTGCCAACGTTTCGGCCACATTAGAGTCAGCCATCTTCAGGGCAAGACGAACATTACGAAAAGAACTCGACTTGATCTTTTTCGAGTTCCGTGAATAAACTTGTCCGTTTCACCCTGAAGTTGGGTGACTCTAATTTGGCCGAAACGTTGGCTATGTTTTTACGTAATGTATTACACATGCCCCGTGACGCGGTCGAACCTCGAAGACCAAGATTTTGTTAGTAATTGTGACGATCGTGGAAGTCTAGCCATAAAGATAACCTATTACATTTCTTTTTTAGTTTGTGTTTGTTAGTGTTGAGGTCAAGTTTTTACGTGATTTTTAATAGCATACTGTTTAAGTAAGTAACAATTAAATTAATATTGTAATATATAGTATTGTACAGCGTGTTCCAAAGGATGATCTAAATAATTTTTTTAATCTGTTTTGTCCAACTTTACTCAAGAGTACGTTTAAAGTCCCCTATCATCCATCATTTATGGTACGCTCTCGAATCCAAATATTGTTCTGGCTCGTTGGATCATGGCAACATTCATATGATGAGATTTGGTGAACGTATGGATTCACTAATGCTCCCTTGATTGGCAAAGGATTAGTTTAGAATATCTTTAAACTTAAATTATTTTGCTGAATAAAACTAGAAAGGAAGCAGAGCAACTTTGAGTTAACTTAATAAAAAAAATAACAATATTCGGAATAAGGCTTAACGATAGTAGTTTATGTTTCGTTGTTATTTACTTTTAAAGTTTCCATTTATATAGAACAGTTGTAATTCCTAGGGCTGCTATGTATAATAAAGTTATATTAAAAAATAACAATTGAGCACCCTTAAACATTTTATTAAATTAACACCGACTGGTTTCAGCAATTATGTAATCTTCATAGGTGTTTAATTTTCAAATGAAATAAACAATTATTATAAATTCTGACTGCCCAAACTATTATATTGAAAAAACAAAACGATCTTTTGAACGTAGATTTAATGAACACATTCAAGCTCTAACATCAAACAACAGAACTTAAATGAAATCTCCTTTTGCAGAACACTAACTAAACAGTAATCACAACTACACAAATATGAAAACCAACATAAAAATTCTAAAATTCGGTTCAAAAAGCAAAAAACTAGATTCTCAAGAAGAACTTGAAATTTATAAACACAACCAAGCAAATCTCAAGAATTTAATTAACACCATGTTAATACAAAAAAGAAACCCAATATTCGAAACAAGTATACGTATTAGAAACAACACACACAATGACAACCACCAAATCACAAATATTTACCAATTCAACATATGTTTTCTTTATAATAATTTGTTATTTCATTTTATTTGTTTTGTAACAGTTTTGAAAAGTACAGATTATGAAGATGGCATAATTGCCGAAACCAGTCGGTGTTAATTTAATAAAAATTAAGAGTGCTGCATTGTTATTTTATATTATAACTTTAATATATATAGATACACAGTGTTATTTGATTTTATTTGTAATCTACTTAGTGTTATGGGAAATAACTACAACATTTATTACCTATATAATTATAGTTATTGACAACTAATTATAATCGATTGGAGGTTTCCAAATAATTATTTTTGTGTTTCTCTACAGAATAATGCACATTCTTGATATTATGATGAAATATAAATGCTCACTTTCTTCTTTAGTCTACTATGTAATTTTAAGACAGGAATATTTGGCACAATCGATCGTATAGGTATATATTTATGTGGACTTGCATTAATAAGATAACATTAGTATATTAGTACATGTCCCCACTTCCAAATATGTAGTATAAAAAAACTCTTTCGGCTCTTAATACTAAAAAAATTCAATTAGCCATATTTCAATGGAGATTTTAGTTTTGTACATATACTTAAACACGCTATTAAATTTTACTTGTACCGAAACATCGAACAGTTCGTACATACCCGTACAATAAATATAACAAGGCTTTAATTTTATTAATACTTTAAAACTTCTTGTTCGTATAGACAATGTGAATGCCTTTCATAGTTTAAGTCAAATGGTGATCAGCATCCATCACTATATTATAAGCATTACAGTAAAATAGTTATCTATAGCACTTATATCTAACTAAATGTGCAGATATTAAATACTTGATATTGCTAAAAGCGTTTTGTGAGATCCGGTGTGTGCCAGAACAAAAACTCCAAATCGGACAACAATAGCATGGAAAATCCCAGGAATTAAGTGCCACAAGAGCAGGCTTAAATGCGTATTTACGCTTCCTCTTGAAAACGCATTGCCTCTCGTAAAGCGAATCAGATCAAAGAAAAAACGAGCGTTCATTCACTCAGCGTTCCACTCACATCCGGATCTGTATAAGTCTCCGAGCGGCTTGTACAACTCTCGACCAATCATCCTCCCTCTGCGGTGGGATTTAATTGCTGACGAGTCCCAGTGACACTGTTCTCCGACGGTAGTCTCCACCTGTTCAAAATGTTGTGGTCTGGCGTGAGAATGGCCTGCGCCTTCAAGCTCAGACAACAGGAAGTCGAAAACGACAATAGTAAAACTATACCTCGTGTCCTAGATGAACGGTGATGTGAACGCCGAGTTGGGCTGAATAATTTGTCCCTCAAATAAATATATGTGGTTTTATTATCATTATGTTATAGTATATTCAATTTATAAAGGCTACATATCTCCCATAAGAATTCAATATTTGTTCTCTTTTATTCGTTTTTTATCTTTTCTGTAAATTCACTACCACTATTTTTTTTTTTTTTTTTTATTTCCCTTAATTCACTACCGGTCGATAAATATTTTAATGCTCTAAAAACTATCCCCCAATCATTTTTACGTACACTGTTGGTAAATCCTTATCTGGTATGAGTTCGATATCACTGGCCTTATTACATCGCTTTCCAAGAACTTACACATGGACAGCGCATTCGGCGCATTGGATTTACCAGTTTATGATAAACTTTAGTAGACACCTAATCGTAACTGCGATAAAAAAATAGTTGTAGTGAAGTGACGGAAAAATTAGTGGTAGTGAATTCAATTAATTAATAAACGGAAAATGTCCAAATTTTTAATCCTACTTTATTTTACAAAATTGACTTCTTTTCCCGTTGCCTACTTAAAAGATTTCTTAAACTTTGGATTATGAATTTTGATCACTCTTCAAGTGAAGTAATTGAAACCCCTTAAGCAAAATATTGATCAAACAAGCATGACTTAAAAGTTATAAAGAAATACGAACATTCTTAAAAAATTAATCGGAAATTAAAGTAAATAAATAAAAACTAACAATGTCTTCAAGTATCCAAATTACCAATGAGTAAGAAACGTATTGTCACTTAAACCGACAAAAATATAAATAAGTACAAAATAAATGCCAAAGCCATCTTACTAGAGTTGATATGATGACCACCTTTTAATATAAAATTATTTTTGGTATTGGATTGTTTTTTATTTATTTATTTATTTTTTAATTTTTTATTTGTTAGAAACCTACAGTGTTTCTAGATTTCTAGTTGTTTTAAACATTAAACACTTTTGAAATCTCCAAATAAATAGAAAATCATGGTATCATAAAAAATAAACAATTGGAAGTAACATAGATTGTTGTCATATCTTGTAGTAATTAAATAATTTATAAAGAAAACTTAGTAACTTTATTTCAGTAACATACATCATAATAACACAGTAATACAATGTTTGTGTTACCTAGCAATACATAATCAAAACAACTTATAGAAAACATATGTTAATTAATATCTATCATTTCTCCCCCTTGAATTTTGAGCTCAACAGTTGGTTAACATGTCTCCGCCAAATCTCACCACTATCCAATTTTACTAAATATAAGGATGTTCCTTCTTTTCCAATGATTACACCAAATTTCCACTTAGGGTTTCCTCTGGTATAGCATCTAGCTTGAACCCTCTCTCCCTCCTTAAATACTCTTCGTAATGGTGGGCAAGAATTGACTTCATCTTTACGTCTTACTGGTATCATTAAATCAATTTGTGTCCTTATGTTTCGTCCAAACATTAAACTGTAAGCACTTGTTCCAGTTGAATTGGGAACTTTCCTCAGTTGCATAACCAGCCGTTGAATCTTCGTATCCATGTCTCCTTGTTCATCCATCATTGCAAAGAGTGATTTTTTTATGATCTGCACAAATCTTTCTGCTTGCCCGTTAGAGTGTGGTTGAAACGGAGCACATGTTTTGTGAACTATTCCATGCATCCTTAAAAAATGTTGAAACACGTGGGAAGAAAATTGTGATCCATTATCTGAAAATAATATTGTAGGAAGACCAAAAGTTGAAAATAGGTTTTGGAGTTTCTTAATGCACCACTCTGATGTAGTGGATTTAGTTTGGGTCACATCTACCCATTTTGAAAATGAATCGACAACTATAAAGTAGTAGTTGTTTCTAAAGCAAGGTCCGGCAAAATCAATGTGGATCCTTTCCCAGGGAGTTTCAGGTTGCTTCCATGGATGAACATCTGTTTTTGGAGGATTATTTTGTTTCAAACAACATTGTTTACTAGTTCAAACAACAGTTGGATAGTGGTGAGATTTGGCGGAGACATGTCAATTGTTAGAAAAATAATATTTAACCTTGTTTAATTTTTTTAAGCTTAGACTGCCTTATCTTTAAACTGTGCAACTAATACTTATAAGACAAAAAAATAAACTAACTATGTCTAACAGCTGATTTCTATTCAAATGTATTTTTATTGTATATTGTCTAAATAAAAAAACAACATGTAGAATACAACAGACGAATGAATAAACATTCAGAATAACGATATTTCAATATCAATATTCCCAGTCGAATGAGCACATCAAAGAACCCTCAGACCGCATGCGTTGCGCTTCAATGAAGACAGAAGTCATTAGCAAGTGACTGACGACTCAAAGTTATCGGAGCGTATCTCTCTGTTCGCACATCTACGTGGGCGAGTGTGCGGAAAAACCTCTGTAAGCCAGTGTCCTCGATGATCCTGGACAATCCTGGGCGAGCCTTTGTGGTCTCGTTAAGGCACATTGATGCGAGTTTTTTTCTCAAATGTATTTTTTTAACTTTCTTTTCTCTGTATTTTTAGTTGTGGTAGGAATAGTTTTGTTGTTTTGCTTTCATTATCTACTTTCATGTAGTTTTGTATTTTATGCTGTTTGATGTGTTTAATTACTTGTACACTTTTTTAAGCTAAGTTATTAACAATTAATTGTAAATAAACATTTTTGATTGTTATTGTGACTATTTTACACAACCAAAGCTGGAAAGATTATCAGTTGTATTCTTATTTATTTATTATTTCTACTAAAATTAACCAATTCATCCGAAGAAACCATGAAATTTAAACTTGTTATATAAGAAGGAGTTTCATTAATTAATATTAACATGTGTGCGTAGGAAAAGTTAGAAGGATTATGTGGTGAGGAGAATCAAGTATGTCACCCAAACCTGCATGGACATAATAACTGAGTAAATGTATTTGTAAATTTGACTAAGAATTAAGATCTAAGACTTACATTATTTGCTAACAACCGGATGATTCAACATATATTGTTGTATACAAGATCAATCTATTATATAGTCAGAAAATTTTGAATAGTTTTTTTTTATTTTTATCTGTAAGTAAAATATATTGAAATAATATTTTTAAAATAATTCCATCATACTTTTCAGTGTAAATGAGTAAAATATCAATAAAAAATTATGTAAAGGTAGATTACAGACTTACCATGACATAAAATATCTATTTCAAAGTTTTTTTTTTTTTAAATTATCATTCTGAAATATATTAGTATGTATATTTAGTATACACGTAATACACCTACCACTGTACGTGTATGGGTGGGTGGGTAGGTCACTTCCACTGTACGTGTATGGGTGGATGGGTGGGTCACTTCCACAGTATGTGTATGGGTGGATGGGTAGGTCACTTCCACTGTACGTGTATGGGTAAATGGGTGGGTCACTTCCACTGTATGTGTATGGGTGGGTGGGTGGGTCACTTCCACTGTGCGTGTATGGGTGGATGGGTGGGTCACTTCCAAAGTATGTGTATGGGTGGATGGGTAGGTCACTTCCACTGTACGTGTATGGGTGGATGGGTGGGTCACTTCCACTGTATGTGTATGGGTGGGTGGGTGGGTCACTTCCACTGTAGTTGTATGGGTGGGTGGGTAGGTCACTTCCACTGTACGTGTATGGGTGGATGGGTGGGTCACTTCCACTGTACGTGTATGGGTGGATGGGTGGCTCACTTCCACAGTATGTGTATGGGTGGATGGGTAGGTCACTTCCACTGTACGTGTATGGGTGGGTGGGTAGGTCACTTCCACTGTACGTGTATGGGTGGATGGGTGGGTCACTTCCACTGTATGTGTATGGGTGGATGGGTACGTCACTTCCAATGTACGTGTATGGGTGGATGGGTGGGTCACTTCCACTGTATGTGTATGGGTGGATGGGTAGGTCCCTTCCACTGTACGTGTATGGGTGGATGGGTGGGTCACTTCCACTGTGCGTGTATGGGTGGATGGGTGGGTCACTTCCAAAGTATGTGTATGGGTGGATGGGTAGGTCACTTCCACTGTACGTGTATGGGTGGATGGGTGGGTCACTTCCACTGTATGTGTATGGGTGGGTGGGTGGGTCACTTCCACTGTAGTTGTATGGGTGGGTGGGTAGGTCACTTCCACTGTACGTGTATGGGTGGATGGGTGGGTCACTTCCACTGTATGTGTATGGGTGGATGGGTAGGTCACTTCCACTGTACGTGTATGTGTGGATGGGTGGGTCACTTCCACTGTATGTGTATGGGTGGATGGCTGGGTCACTTCCACTGTGCGTGTATGGGTGGGTGGGTAGGTCACTTCCACTGTACGTGTATGGGTGGATGGGTGGGTCACTTCCACTGTATGTGTATGGGTGGATGGGTACGTCACTTCCAATGTACGTGTATGGGTGGATGGGTGGGTCACTTCCACTGTACGTGTATGGGTGGATGGGTGGGTCACTTCCACAGTATGTGTATGGGTGGATGTGTAGGTCACTTCCACTGTACGTGTATGGGTGGATGGGTGGGTCACTTCCACTGTATGTGTATGGGTGGATGGGTAGGTCACTTCCACTGTACGCGTATGGGTGGATGGGTGGGTCACTTCCACTGTACGTGTATGGGTGGATGGGTGGGTCACTTCCACAGTATGTGTATGGGTGGATGGGTAGGTCACTTCCACTGTACGTGTATGGGTGGATGGGTGGGTCACTTCCACTGTATGTGTATGGGTGGATGGGTGGGTCACTTCCACTGTACGTGTATGGGTGGATGGGTGGGTCACTTCCACTGTATGTGTATGGGTGGATGGGTAGGTCCCTTCCACTGTACGTGTATGGGTGGATGGGTGGGTCACTTCCACTGTATGTGTATGGGTGGATGGGTAGGTCACTTCCACTGTACGTGTATGGGTGGGTGGGTAGGTCACTTCCACTGTACGTGTATGGGTGGATGGGTGGGTCACTTCCGCAGTATGTGTATGGGTGGATGGATAGGTCACTTCCACTGTACGTGTATGGGTGGATGGGTGGGTCACTTCCAAAGTATGTGTATGGGTGGATGGGTGGGTCACTTCCACCGTATGTGTATGGGTGGGTGGGTGGGTCACTTCCACTGTGCGTGTATGGGTGGATGGGTGGGTCACTTCCAAAGTATGTGTATGGGTGGATGGGTGGGTCACTTCCACTGTATGTGTATGGGTGGGTGGGTAGGTCACTTCCACTTTACGTGTATGGGTGGATGGGTGGGTCACTTCCAAAGTATGTGTATGGGTGGATGGGTAGGTTACTTCCACTGTACGTGTATGGGTGGATGGGTGGGTCACTTCCACTGTATGTGTATGGGTGGGTGGGTGGGTCACTTCCACTGTGCGTGTATGGGTGAGTGGGTGGATTACCATCACTGTAAGTGGATGGGTGAGTGAGAGTGTGATAATAAAGTGAAATCTGTATCAATTATCTGTATATTTAGTAGGTTTTTTTAGTTTGTATACAATATCCAAAAGCTGTTTGAAATTATAAGAGTATGAACATCATTCAATAACTTTATGTTACTGATTGCTGGAATTCGATTCCAAAAGGATTGAATTTGACTTAATGAGTTATAAATAAGTATAGAAATAATACGTTGCCACACTTTGGATTTAATACATTAGACGTCTGACCAATACTTTTCATTACAAAAATAAAAAAAAAAAATAAAAAAATTAAAAATAAATAAAGCAATAGGAATAAAAAGTCAGTTCAGAAATATTCATTAATTGATGCACGTTTTGTTAGATTATTCAAGAATGGAATTCATAAAAATATTACGAGCTCTAAATGATTAAATAAATTAAATAAGATTGCAACCTCCAGACAGGCCTAGCCTTTGAGGTGCATATTTTTTATTTAAAAAAAAAATGAGGTCGATTTCTTCTCTCGTATTTCCAATTAGTCCCATATGAATTGATATAATTGGATTAGAGTATGAAGAGTGAAGAAGAACATTGCAGTATTTATATAACATAAGTTATTATTAATAAGCTTTAAAAAAATTAGTTAAACTTTGTCTTATATGTCTGCTAATAAGTAATGGTTTTTATTGTAATGTATAAAATGTAATGCATATTTTGAAAAAATAAATTATTATTATTATATTATGTTAAAATGTTATATAAATTGTTGGTAGACAATATATCGAATAAATGTATAAATATAACAAATATGGCAGCATAAATGTCTGACCATCAACCAGCACTCGACAAAAATTAGTTTTCTTATATAAATTGGAAATTTGCTCCCAAGAGAACCGTTTACTTCGTATTTGTGTGTCGGTTTTCGCACCGCAATCTATTAGTCCAAAACTGGTCACCAATCCTCCCCCAACCATGACAAGAGAGACACTGTCTAGCTGTAAGATAGAAGGCGGTGAACCCATTTTATCGCTCCATTAATCAACTGATGACAAAACACTCAGGATAGAATGTCTTTAGGGTCAAGGGGGGGGGGGGGTTGCACGAGTTAATAGCTTCCCCCCGCACAGTTAATTGATTACATAAAAACAAACCTTGTTAGTTCAATAGTTTAAAACAGTAATTACAAACATCTTTAATAGAAAGCTCACTTAACAAAATATATAAATGTCACTTATTACAAATCTGTAGTTTCTCAATTATTTCATGCATACATAAATTATGTATGTTTGAATCTCATAACTGCTATTTATGCAATTAAAATTACGCATGTTTTTAAGTACTGACTAACTATAGCATATTAAAGGTTAAATACCTGTTATGTGCCAGTGTTTGATTGCTCGTCATGTCTTACAATGTATTCGATATTCAGTGTGTTTTTATAACTTTAACAAGACCATTGTGTGTTAAAACATTTAATACATTCGTCCATAACACCATAAATGTAATTATAGTGGTTGAAATGGGCTTTCAGTCTCATTCAAAATAAATGCTTGAAAATGCGTCAAGGTTGAATTTGTTTCGATCATGTTTTTACGATAACTGGTTCCATAAAAAGTATTGTACCATATACGACCTTTGTTTAAATTTTATCCCACACTTATATTGTTTTTTAACACTTTTTGACATCCACGAATGAAACTTGCACTGCAATTACGTTACACAAACTTAGGGATGATGTATAATGAGTATGCATCCCAATAAATATTATCACCAATAAATAGTAGATGAAAACTCAATACAGTTATAAAATTCAGAAAAATAATAACCAATTTCTTGTTACGCCAATAACCAGAGCAACGGACTGACTACAACTTACAATGAGTCACCACATATTATTAACTTCATCTAATAACTGCATCAAGGTCCTGTCACCACATGTTTCGTCACCACATATTATTAACTTCATCTAATAACTGCGTCAAGGTCCTGTCACCACATGTTTCGTCACCACATATTATTAACTTCATCTAATAACTGCATCAAGGTCCTGTCACCACATGTTTCGTCACCACATATTATTAACTTCATCTAATAACTGCATCAAGGTCCTGGCACCAGATGTTTCATCACCACATATTATTAACTTCATCTAATAACTGCGTCAAGGTCCTGTCACGAGATGTTTCGAACACGCTGTGAGTAGCATCCTTAGTGGTATTGTTTGACTCAAGTTATATCAAGTGATGGGCTAGAGATGTTATCGTAGAAGGTGATCAGTAAGTAGGCGGCTAGTATTGAGTGCTACAATACTGACCGAAGTGTATCATGTTTATTGTCATTTCAAGTAAACTTGTTTCTAACTATCCTTGATACAATAATTAGAATTATCATTGAAGGGCATAACTAGTAAACAGTAGTTGTGCTACTTTAAGGCTGTTTCAAAATTAGCTTAATACATGTGCAAACTTCAATAGTATTGACTATTAAACAGATTTGTTTTCATTTAATATTTTATAATAAAGCTGCGTATCAAATCAATCAGTTCCCTTTTTCACAATCAATCCATTAATTCTACCAACACAACAACTGAACGACCAACCCTTAAAACATGGATCCACTTCAAAGAGCAATTTTTAAATTGCTAATGTTGAAGTTCACAGCAGCTGATTGGTCTTTCGATCGAGTGGTAACTGAGTGGTTAAACATGGAATTTTTAAGACTACCAATGTTTTTTTTTAACATTCCAGGACCAATGTTTTATTTTTGTCCAAACTCAAGTCTAGAGTATTTTCAAATACAACACGTATATTAATCTTCAGTATCTTTAGTTTAGTTAGGGATCTATTTTTAACCTTGTCGATAAAATTGTCAGGGGCCTTAAAGGTCGTAAGCACACCCTAGGTGTATTCTTAGACATTTCCAAGGCTTTCGATTGCGTTGACCACAGTATACTACTACAAAAACTTGAGACGTATGGTATCAGAGGTGTTTCACACCTGTGGTTAAAATCATTCTTGAACCATCGATCTCAGCATGTCCAAATTTCAAACAAACTTTCAAAATCCAAACAGCTGAGTTATGGCGTCCCCCAGGGATCAATACTCAGCCCACTTCTGTTCTTGATTTATGTCAATGATATTGGTTCATCGCTGCAGCACGGTCAACTCGTCCAATATGCCAATGACACGACTCTTTGCTTTAGTGAAAACTGTAAAGAAAATCTAGAATTAAACGTTTACCTTGATTTGAACAGTTGTTCTCAGCATTTTAATATGCTGAACCCCAAAACAAATTCAACAAAATCACAGGTCATCAACTTTTGTTTGAGGCCCATTAATTTCGGAAGTATCCCCTCAGTGTTACTGGCGGACTCTGTGCTAGAAGAAGTGGAGTCCACTAAATTCCTTGGAATATACCTCGACAGAGGTTTGACATGGAATGACCAAATTAATAGTGTATGCTCTAAGTTATCCTCAGGCATTTATGTACTGAGGACGCTCTCTAAATACTGCCCTATTCAGGTACTGATGACGGCATATTATGGTCTCATTTACCCTCACCTTTCCTATGGACTGGTGATTTGGGGAGGTGGTGTGTATATAGTGAATTCTTGAGAGTGTTTAGACTACAAAAGAAGGCAGTCCGAATTATTGCAAATTTAATGAGCAGAGAGTCGTGCAAACCAATGTTCAAACAACTCAAGCTGTTGACTCTGCCTTGCTTGTATATTCTAGAAACAATTTTATATTGTATGTCCAAATGCAACCTGATAAGGGGCAGTGACTTACATAATTATAATACTAGAGACAGAGATGACTACCATACTGGGTAACACAGAACGGTAGTCTATCAACACCTGCCCTCGCAAGTGGGTGTCAAATTAATTAACAGCTTACCTAAAGCAATTAAAATTGCTCCAAATTCAAAAATATTTAAGACCCGCTTGAGAGACATACTCTTGTCCCATGCTTTTTACAGCATCGGAGAGTTCCTAGCACACGACTGGGAGACCAACTTATTGGCTAGACACATCCCGTTGACTTTTGTGGGAGTTTCAAACACTATAGGTAGATTTGTGTGAATGCCCTCCTTGTATGTATGTTTGTGTGTATTTATTGTTATGAATGATTGTTTAAATTAAAGCCTTAGGTTAATTAATTTTAATACTGACGTTTGCGATACAATATTTTTTATATTGTCCATGCAATAAAGGATTTATTATTATTACTATTATTATTATTATCTAATTTTTTGTAACATGAAAAATCAAGTACCTATCTTAAAAAAAGATATATGTTTAAATAGTGGCATAAAATGAAAATCGAAAATACACAAGTTACTACATTAACGAACATTACTCAGCCATTAGCTGATGGATTGATCCCTCTGCCTAATTACCCTAATTTGCTGGAGATATATTTTGAATTATCTTCCCTATTACAGTGTTAGGAATGATCTAACTATCCTCTAATTTTTTTATTTCTAGGGTCATTAGCAAGTCTAGCTCATTACAGAGTTTAATACATTTGATTGTTAAAATTCAAACTATTAGAAAGACATAAAAATTAAAATACTGAACCCTAATATACATCTCTATATTCATACATTCCATGCAATGAGATGGAATTGTATGACAGTAATGTTTAAATATTTATATTTTATTCTCAATCCAATAAAGTATTCCAATTGTTCTTTACTAATCATTTTTAAAATCCACACACAACGATGATAGCAAAGTAAAACATAAACCAGCCAAAAGCCTGTTCATAGCCAAAAGCTTGTTCATAGGGTTGTAACTTAAGAGCTTGCAAGGAGAGACATCCAATAACCATTAGAGTGGATGGGAATCCATAAGGCTACATATTGGAAACATCAGGGTGGCCATTTGGGAACGGATATTCTACAAGACTTTGTTGCGTTTATTTTCCTGTGCTATGAAGATTTTTCTGTTGCCTAGAAGTTCCAGCACAGCACTTCTGTTTTACTTGTTATTTAAAATACAGTTGTTATATGTTGACTCTCCACTTATCGAATATTATCTATACATGCTCATAGAAAACGACATTACTCTACACGATTAGTATGTTATGAACTCAATATCTGTATAAAATCTTAAATAATTCATTGTTCACTAACTGTTTATGTGGAAATGTTTTTATAAGTTTAAATTGTTTTTTGCCTACATATTAATTTTTATTTCGATCATATCCTATATGTCCAAATCTGTTATGTATTTGTATGTAACATGTGTATCTGTTTTTATGTACTTTGATATACTCTTCAACAATCTAAAGCCTAAATAAACAACAGTGTACAGTCAATTTGAATAAATGAATTTATTTCCAAAAAAAATTAATACAAATGCTTTATATTGTAACAGCTGGAAATTAAATTACTACTTTTATCAGTAATGGGGCCATATTTACTTAAATAACATAACAAAACTATAAACATAAAATACTTAATGAGTCTAGCCAAAGATATCACATAAAAACAGATAAAATGGCTAACTGATGTCATCTGCAGATAAATAAACGTACAATTAATACCAAGAAGTGACAATTAAATAAAACTACTGCTACTTAATGAGCTATTTAAAAATACCATGATCAAAAACAATATATTTGGAAAAATATATATGCAATTAAAATAAACGTATGAAATGAATAGGGCAAGATTTTATATATACTTATATAAGCTATGTTTGCTTCAGTTTAAATAAACATTTACAAAAGAAATGTCATCTTTGAAAAAAAAACAATGAAAAAAAATTGCAAAAGCAGTTCAGAACTTGTAAACTTTTGATATTATTTGGTAAACAATTAAAGTATTTTGGTCCCAAATACAGAAAGGAATGTTTAAAAATCGATATTTAACTTTTGGCAATCTGTACAGACCACTCACGACACTCCTCGTGCAACAAAAGAGGTTGACGTTGCTTTTATTTCTACTTCTAATGTAAAACCATTTAAGAAATATATATATATATATATATAAAGATGTTGGATTGGAAGAATGTTCAAGATGCAATACAAAGGAAAATAGGTTTCTAGTTTATTCTTTTTTTTTAATAACTCGAACAAAATCATTTTGGGTTGTCCTCAATCGATCCATTAAACCCTTGAGAGTAGTATCCCAACATATAAAGCCCATACTGTAATCTAGAGTGAAATATAGCAAAGTAGAGAGAGCAAAGAATTTTAACATGACAAAAGTTCCTTAGGTTATAAAACTTCCTTATTAAGGATCGAAGAAAACACATGAATGCGAATCATTCATGTGTTTGTGAAAAGAAAATTTTTCGTCAAGAGTGATAGATTCCTAAATAATTGAAATGCTTTACTTGCTTTTGATATTCACATTCACATATTTGTAAATCACACAAGAAAGAATGACAGATTAATGGAAAAGGAAAATTAAAACCAACAAAATCAAAATTGGCATATTGAGATTTGGAAATGTGAACTTGCATTTTGTTTTCTATACACCATTGACGTAATAGTAAAAGATCCGAAATAATAAAATTAGCCAATAATTGAGTGTCAACACCAGAATAAAATAACGCTACAGCACCCGCAAAATCACCAACACAACCACGAAAAGAAAATTCTAATACATCATTTATAAAAATTAGGAATAGAGAGGCAAATAATTTAAATAATACAATAACAAGAAAAATAGTTACTTACTTGCTACTTCTTATTATAGCAAGAAGTAGCAAATAATGATGTTGTTACGTGCAACTACAATAAAATCACTGATCACAGTTCTTCAACTTTAATAGCATAGGCAATTAAATCACGATTCTTAACATACTACAGAAACAAATGAATAATAATACATCACACTCATTCACCCCTCATACTCCCCCATATCTCTACGATCGGTGTCTTAGTATTGTATTATGAGTGTATAATATATTTTATTCATACCATTACATAATTTGGGTCACATGAAGCCTTAGTACCTGAAACATATGAAAATACCTGATTAAATTAAATAAGTAATACTAAACAATATAGAACAAACTATGAAAAACTTAAAAAGGTAATGGAAATCAAATAAAGGAATGCAATTTTATCAGAAGGATCAAATTGAACGGTGATTTACTCTTTAGAACATGAATTTAAAGATACGAACATGAATGGAAAAGCAATAAAATTTACACTTCTTCAAATTACTGAAGTGTTTATTAGTATGTTTACTAGTAATATTATAAAACATAAATGAGGTCTGAAAGATGATTAGATGCATCCGTTATAAATAAATGTTGAGTGAGAGGACGCGAATATTTGAACTTCAGCATGTAGAAAATATGAAGAAGACCTGGATGAAATCGTCCCTTTCTCCACACGTTCATTTCTTAGCTAAGATATTTTCTCAATATTCCTTTCACCTTACAAATCCATTCCATTCTTGATCAATCCGGTATTTCCTAAAATTTATAAAATAGTTTTCTTGGCCTTTATATTAACCCTCCTGTGATGATATGCAATTGCTGACAACTTAGGCATCGTCATAAAAACGTGATGGTTTTAACTACACTTCTATAAACAACATAAGGCATACAAATGTTATCCAGTAAAGGTCATTTCACCCAAGTAAGCAATATGTTCCTTGGATATCAACCATTGTTAAACTATTAACACAACAATTTCATACAAAGGTTGTAACATCATTCTTGCATAGTTAAATGTAAACATTATTGTGTAGTTACACATAAATGTTACGAAAATATAGATGCCGTCATACATCTCACTCACCTTTACGACGGTCCAACATGGTGTTCACAAGTATTTTATTATGTTTTACTCACCTACTAAGTTAATATAACTCTTAAGACTGTTGACATGATGAACATTCCTAATACAACATCTCACACACCTTCACCATGGTCCTTCAATGAGTTCATAAATGTTTTATTACGTTCCCACTCACCCAGGAAGTCAATATGACTCTTAGAATGTTAACGAATGTTTCTCAGACGACATCTCACCCACCTTCACCATGGTCCATCAATGAGTTCAGAAATATTTTGTTCCGTTCCCACTCACCCAGGAAGTCAATATGACTCTTAGAATGTTGACGAACGTTTCTCAGACGACATCTCACCCACCTTTACGACGGTCCAACAATGTGCTCAGAAGTGTTGCGTCTGTTCACTATAACGAGTCGACTTCATATGCTAAACGTCTCTTGGGACCCGTTCATCGGAAAGTGTGTCTGGATCTGCGGTGCTAAGGTGACAACAAGTGTTTGATATTTAATATTACTGAATTGTACGATATAATTATTGTATCTAATTATCATGTATCCTGTAAAGAATACATTTTATTTCAAGTAAGTATATAAGACTGTAATCGGAGAACTACTCATAATTGTTTTTTGTGTCTTTTTGTTTCAATAGCTATTAAAAAAGTATCTTATTTTATTTTGAAGTTTCTTATAATAGCAACAGTTAAAACAAAACATACAAATCGTCAGAGAAAAATTTAAATGAAATATTGTGCAAACTGAAAACAGATATTTAAATCGTAATAGCCTTTTACCCTCGTTAACTACGGTAAAATATTTTATATATATAATAAAATGTAATTCCCTTCGAATGATTATTTCTCAAGACCTTAATTTATTACACGTTTAAACAGGGTTAGTGAAAGATAAACGTTTTGCGACAGATAACATGTCTATACTTTAAATTATTCTTAAACTTTCTTCTGTTGTTTATTACAGAAAATCATTCTACGTAATGACAATATACAACATTTTACCTTTTATATGAAGGCCTATAGGCCATATTAAAAATTTAAAATAATTTATATTAGTTTCAGTTGGGTCATGTAAAGAATCGTTAAATTAAGCTTTATATCAATGACAACAACAATTTGATCAACGTTCCATTAACAATTCTATGCTTTAACATAATATATGTTTCGGTCTGGTCTGGTAGTAGCTTATTTATATCTTTAAATTGTTTACCAAATAATCAAATGTAGACTTTAGAAGGAATACAAATATTTAATTTCCATTAATTTCATGTTTATATAATTTTAAAATTTTTTAAATATCCACCTTATCCATATATAAAAATGTTGTAACGATAAAACGTTAAAATTGAAAATCACAACACAATAACAATTGTGAATGTATTGGGTCTCATTCGCCCCTCCCTCCCCAACTAAAAAAGTCTAAAGTAGTGTTTGTTTGTTTTATGGCTCGTTTTTGTGATTTACACGCACTCTGTTCTGTCAGGCCAGACGTTTTTGTGATTTGTGAGGTTATGTTTTCAGTGAGGAACAAGATACCAGGACTTTGATCCGAGGGAACACTGTCAAGATGATTTTTTAAGCATTAAATGAACAATTCTCACAACCTTAACTGGTAGTAAGTTAAAATTTTATATATGTAATTGATATACTACGTATGCAATATTTTTTAAATGTTTGTTTGAAACAGTTTTTTTACGTTGCTGAAAGACGTTTTTGTTTCCTTGCCATATATTGTCACTACCCTAATTTTACCGTAATATTTGTACAGCTACTATACTACAGTATATGATGTATGTTAAGTGGACTCCGTCAAAGCATGACATTCCTCAAATGTGTATTAGGTAAACTTATAAATGATAAACTGTTGCTTCTAGATAAGCGCTGTTTTAATTCAAGCACTCGTATAATACAAGAATATTAGGTTAGCTTTCAACAATTAACTTTCCATTTTTCCTGAGGAACTTCAACGTAAGCATAAGTATGTTTTAACCCCTTCCTTGTAACAAAATGTTTATTATTATAATATAAGTAAAGACTAATACAACTAACTATGATTGCTATCCTGATACCACAGGGATTCGTGGAGGAATGAATCTACTTGTAGCTTTCAGTACTTTCATTGCAATAAACTTACGTTGTGTTATGTTGATTTTTATTGTATTTCTACCAATATGTAATATAGTAACTAAGAAGTTTTACTATTTCATGTAATTACGTCTGAAAAAAAAATTTACGCAGTAAAATTACGTTACGTTAATAAGCGTTTTAAATCATCCAACAATCTTACTCGTGTGTGAAATATGTCGAATTCAGTTGTGCCACTACACGTGGATAACAAGTTTTGAACAGACCGTCAGTTGGCCACACTGCCTTGATACAGCTGTCCGAAACTCACTCTGCCTGTCTGTTTGGTTAAATTAGTTTTGACCACAAGCCCATCTCGAATCCAATGCAAAATAAATGACAACAATCGCCACAAGAGGTTTGCTGTTATCAATTAATTCAGCTAATTAACCTATAATTAATATTGTTTGTCAATTATAAGTTATAATAATTTATAAATTATATTAAGTAATATTTTTGTGAGTTTTTTACCAACATTTTGTCTGTAATGTTATTTTTCACATTTAACATTGCATTGTTATTGTAAAAAAGAAGGAAAATATGAGTTTTTTGTGGTGATTATAAATGTAAGTCTATGAATAAGTACTGTTTCCTGTTTGTACTATCGTTAAATAAGTATGTATAGAATGTACAGAGGCTACTGTTGACATATTATGTAAGAATAATTTTGTATACTGCTTCTGCTCCCAGTTTATCAAAAAGGAGTAACCTATAATTTCTTCTTTAGTTAACTTATTAAAAATAAATCATCAGATTAGGTTTAACTTTTACTAAACACAGTAATTTTAATAATAAATAAATCAGCAAGTTAATTAACACAAATTATACTCAAGACCATTCTTCACTACATTTTATAGTTTTTTATAGCAAATACGTTGTCGACAGAAGTTTTTCTAAAAAATCTAGTAGGCCTATTTCAAAGTTCTTTCAAAATTATAATTTATTTAAATTCATTATAGCATTTTTAAAACGATTCACTGAATAATTAAAGAAATAAAAAAATTAGCAGAAAAATCAGGTCTAAATGTCTATTATAAAGAAGTCTAAAAATATTTGGGTGCAAAGGTTTACATCTCAGTGAAAGATTGACTTCAGTGGTATGCGGGAACATAAAATTCCCTCTGTCAATAAATCAACCCCACCTATCTACCCACTCTTCATTCTTTCCAAAAACACCAAAATGCACTTCCCTTACTTTTGAATACTGCTCGTGTAAAAACCGGGGTATTCAATGATTGATGTATTGTACGTTTTAAGCAAGTTTTGGAACGCTCTCCTATCTTCATTCACAAAAATATAAAAAATTACACTCTATACCAATCTATATTTGATTGGATTTAAACTATTTAATAATTTTACACTAACTATCTAAACCAAGAAAATCCACTACAGTAAATCATTGCTGTTACAGTTCACCAATACTTCGTAAAATTGAGCGTCAATTTGTCAAAATAATAAATTATTAAGCTGTTAATTACAAAACTGCGTTTTGTACATTCATATTTTTGGAAATCATAGAAGTAGATTTTTTACTTATTGACAAGCATCCATAGTTATTTATTCATTACAAACTAGATACTTAGTTAGTAATTTTATATTGCAAAGAACCTTATTAGTTCCATTAAATATAATTTTAATTATTTAACATTACACAGGTGTGAAAAAATGTCGGAGCAAGCCGAATCTGAAAACACAAGGCTTAAAAATTATTCTTAACCATAAAAATCATGTACAATATATTGGCAATGATACATAAAAAAGCCATGTCCTATATTAGTATCCTCTGTCAACTACCTGTTAGTTATAAACTCTGATTTACGTTTAGATAGTTAAGAGTACTGTTTAGTTCTAACCTCGCCTTGTACCCTGAGGATAATTACTTCATCTGTCAACTACCTGTCAGTTATAAAGTCTGATTTCCGTTTAGGTAGTTAAGAGTACTGTTTAGTTCTAACCTCGCCTTGTACCCTGAGGATAATTACTTGTTAATTATAAAGTCTGATTTACGTTTAGGTAGTTAAGAATACTGTTTAGTTCTAACCTCGCCTTGTACCCTGAGGATAATTACTGTACTTCATCTGTCAACTACCTGTCAGTTATAAAGTCTGATTTACGTTTAGGTAGTTAAGAGTACTGTTTAGTTCTAACCTCGCCTTGTACCCTGAGGATAATTACTTAATCTGTCAACTACCTGTTAGTTATAAAGTCTGATTTACGTTTAGGTAGTTAAGAGTACTGTTTAGTTCTAACCTCGCCTTGTACCCTGAGGATAATTACTTAATCTGTCAACTACCTGTCAGTTATAAAGTCTGATTTATGTTTAGGTAGTTAAGAGTACTGTTTAGTTCTAACCTCGCCTTGTACCCTGAGGATAATTACTTCATCTGTCAACTACCTTTAGTCAACTATAATTACTTAGCTAAGAGTACTGTTTAGTTCTAACCTCACCTTGTACCCTGAGGATAATTACTTCATCTGCCAACTACCTTTAGTCAAAACTCTGATTTACGTTTAGATAGTTAAGAGTACTGTTTAGTTCTAACCTCGCCTTGTACCCTGAGGATAATTACTTCATCTGTCAACTACCTGTCAGTTATAAAGTCTGATTTACGTTTAGGTAGTTAAGAGTACTGTTTAGTTCTAACCTCACCTTGTACCCTGAGGATAATTACTTCATCTGTCAACTACCTTTAGTCAACTACGTTTAGGTAGTTAAGAGTACTGTTTAGTTCTAACCTCGCCTTGTACCCTGAGGATAATTACTTCATCTGTCAACTACCTGTCAGTTATAAAGTCTGATTTACGTTTAGGTAGTTAAGAGTACTGTTTAGTTCTAACCTCACCTTGTACCCTGAGGATAATTACTTCATCTGTCAACTACCTTTAGTCAACTACGTTTAGGTAGTTAAGAGTACTTTTTAGTTCCAACCTCGCCCTGTACCCTGAGGATAATTACTTAATCTGTCAACTACCTGTTAGTTATAAACTCTGATTTACGTTTAGATAGTTAAGAGTACTGTTTAGTTCTAACCTCGCCTTGTACCCTGAGGATAATTACTTCATCTGTCAACTACCTGTCAGTTATAAAGTCTGATTTACGTTTAGGTAGTTAAGAGTACTGTTTAGTTCTAACCTCGCCTTGTACCCTGAGGATAATTACTTCATCTGTCAACTACCTGTCAGTTATAAAGTCTGATTTACGTTTAGGTAGTAGAGATACTGTTCAGTTCTAACCTCACCTTGTACCCTGAGGATAATTACTTAATCTGTCAACTACCTGTTAGTTTATAAAGTCTGATTTACTGTTTAGGTACTTAAGAGTACTGTTTAGTTCTAACCTCCCTTGTACCCTGAGGATAATATTATTACCTTTCACATTTGTCAATACTACCTACTCAGTATGTATAAATGTCCTCATTACTACGTTTAGGTAGTTAAGAGTACTGTTTAGTTCTAACCTCACCTTGTACCCTGAGGATAATTACTTCATCTGCCAACTACCTTTAGTCAACTATGTTTAGTTAGCTAAGAGTACTGTTTAGTTCTAACCTCACCTTGTACCCTGAGGATAATTACTTCATCTGCCAACTACCTTTAGTCAACTATGTTTAGTTAGCTAAGAGTACTGTTTAGTTCTAACCTCACCTTGTACCCTGAGGATAATTACTTCATCTGCCAACTACCTTTAGTCAACTATGTTTAGTTAGCTAAGAGTACTGTTTAGTTCTAACCTCACCTTGTACCCTGAGGATAATTACTTCATCTGTCAACTACCTTTAGTCAACTATGTTTAGTTAGCTAAGAGTACTGTTTAGTTCTAACCTCACCTTGTACCCTGAGGATAATTACTTCATCTGTCAACTACCTTTAGTCAACTACGTTTAGGTAGTTAAAAGTACTGTTTAGTTCTAACCTCACCTTGTACCCTGAGGATAATTACTTCATCTGTCAACTACCTTTAGTCAACTACGTTTAGGTAGTTAAAAGTACTGTTTAGTTCTAACCTCACCTTGTACCCTGAGGATAATTACTTAATCTGTCAACTACCTTTATTCAACTACGTTTAGGTAGTTAGGAGTACTGTTTAGTTCTAACCTCACCTTGTACCCTGAGGATAATTTCTTCATCTGTCAACTACCTTTAGTCAACTACGTTTAGTTAGCTAAGAGTACTGTTTAGTTCTAACCTCACCTTGTACCCTGAGGATAATTTCTTCATCTGTCAACTACCTTTAGTCAACTATGTTTAGTTAGCTAAGAGTACTGTTTAGTTCTAACCTCACCTTGTACCCTGAGGATAATTACTTCATCTGTCAACTACCTTTAGTCAACTACGTTTAGTTAGCTAAGAGTACTGTTTAGTTCTAACCTCACCTTGTACCCTGAGGATAATTACTTAATCTGTCAACTACCTTTAGTCAACTACGTTTAGGTAGTTAAGAGTACTGTTTAGTTCTAACCTCACCTTGTACCCTGAGGATAATTTCTTCATCTGTCAACTACCTTTAGTCAACTATGTTTAGTTAGCTAAGAGTACTGTTTAGTTCTAACCTCGCCTTGTACCCTGAGGATAATTACTTCATCTGTCAACTACCTTTAGTCAACTATGTTTAGTTAGCTAAGAGTACTGTTTAGTTCTAACCTCACCTTGTACCCTGAGGATAATTACTTCATCTGTCAACTACCTTTAGTCAACTATGTTTAGTTAGCTAAGAGTACTGTTTAGTTATAACCTCACCTTGTACCCTGAGGATAATTACTTCATCTGTCAACTACCTTTAGTCAACTACGTTTAGGTAGTTCTAAACGTAGTTGACAATCTAGAGTACTGTCTAGTTCTAACCTCACCTTGTATCCTGAGGATAATTACTTCATCTGTCAACTACCTTTAGTCAACTATGTTTAGTTAGCTAAGAGTACTGTTTAGTTCTAACCTTACCTTGTACCCTGAGGATAATTACTTCATCTGTCAACTACCTTTAGTCAACTATGTTTAGTTAGCTAAGAGTACTGTTTAGTTCTAACCTCGCCTTGTACCCTGAGGATAATTACTTCATCTGTCAACTACCTTTAGTCAACTACGTTTAGGTAGTTCTAAACGTAGTTGACAATCTAGAGTACTGTCTAGTTCTAACCTCACCTTGTATCCTGAGAATAATTACTTCATCTGTCAACTACCTTTAGTCAACTACATTTAGGTAGTTCTAAACGTAGTTGATAATCTAGAGTACTGTCTAGTTCTAACATCGCCTTGTACCCTGAGGATAATTACTTCATCTGTCAACTACCTTTAGTCAACTACGTTTAGTTAGTTAAGAGTACTGTTTAGTTCTAACCTCACCTTATATCCTGAGAATAATTACTTCATCTGTTTTAGTCAATGTATTACTGTTGTCTAACGTGGTTTAAACATTTTTTATATTCTTTCAGTGTCACATAATATCAAGGAAATTAAAAATGTATTGTTTGAAAAAAATAATATTTTGCTTACTCATTTAATGTTTTTGTAGGGGTTAACGATGCTAACTGAACTGATGAATATTGATAGGGGATTTAGTTTTTAGAGTAATTTCGACACAGTTCAAACTATCGTAGTTCAGTAAACGTAAGAGTAGGTGTTTTCATTAATTACTACTATGTTTTAACCATGTCAGCTCTTGTGGTAAAGTGCTGTAGGTCGACTTTATTTATCATACGAAATTGGGAATTAAGTGTTTTGTGGCTTTTAGGCGAAAGGTTTTATTCGGTCCTCATAATATGGAGAACACTAGATAAATTGGATTGTCCGTTTTAGGTGGTAAACAAGAATATAGTGTAAGGAAGAGAACTGAGTATTAGGAATGTGAGTTTCCTGATAATTGGAACAATAATAAATTGTTCAGATTCCACATAGAACCCTTAGTTGCCCTGGCTATTGTCTACTACTAAAAGACCGACTATAAAGAACTGAATCAGTTAGTAACGTATTCATCTGAACTCTCCACACTCAATAAAATCTTATACTCACCTATATCTCTATGATTCGTGTCTTAATAATCAATAATAAATGGATGTCTTAAATTAAAGAATATATAATAAAATTAAAATGATATCAACATTTTTTTATGAACTAATAATAACAGGATATTTCAATAATTGTTCCAATTTAAATTACTATTTTTAATTATTTTAATTTTAAAGTACGGATTAAATATAATAAAGACTAAAGTTATTAAGTTTTAACATTATATTTAAATTTATGAAGCAATTGTTTCTGTAAAATTATGCAATTTTAATATTTAATACGATTTACAACACAAAGATATGATGAAAGTATATAATAAATTGTCTCTAGCATATTTGCATTATGTTCCCTAACTAATACATCACGCACATATTTTAATTGACAAAAATATATAACAAATAAATAAAAAAAAACTGAAGCAAAATGTAATAGCTGTAATAAAAACCTCGTAAATTCAGTTATATTTACGGAATTTAATTAATTAACCACTCTATATTCACAAACGAGTCACAAGCGGGAGTCGAGGGAGTCAAGCATGCATTCATTCCCAGCTCAAGACAAACACCTAGACTTTGACATAACTCCTCGGTGTAATGTAATAAGCCACTATATATTCACACATGAACTTACACTAAGGAATCTCTTTTGACGTAAGCAAAGACTTTTACTGAGTGATTATAAAAAACAGCTGGTAGTTATCAGTGGCTACATCAAAGCGTACGGATTTGTATTTATTTAAAAGCCACACAACTGGTTTGGAAGCCTAAATTTGCATTTCCTCATCACTCATTGATATAAGTTAACCATGTACCATCGAGTTTTTCTTTTTCCTCTCTTTCTTAAAATAAATAATCTACTAACTCTACGGCACTTAAATACTTTGTCAACTTTCCTAAACTTGACTTTAAAGTAGTATCGTTTATACGCAGGCTTGAAAATGTTTGGTTCAAACATCTCAACGATGGTAGTTTTCTAACAATACTTTCTTTACAATCCAGTGAAAAATACGTGAATATAATTAACTTAATTTTTTTCTTCTAAATATTAGAATAAAAACAATTTTATTGTTTCATCAGTATTTAAGTTTCAAAATTTCGTATATCTTAAATAAGTTTATTTCTAAAAGGAATACTGCATTATCATACGAAAATAAAACGTAACATAAAAATAATTTCCGGAGAAATTTTATATTATATGAATTAAATATGTACTTCATGTGTTTATTCTAAATAGAACTTCAAATTGTAAAAGTAGGTATAAGGAAAAAATAAACGCTCTTGAAGAAACCGAAATAGCTGGTGGTAACGGATACTTACTACACATTGTGCTTCTAATTAGTGATAGTTTTGAAGAAAATTTGACTTAAGTTTGTAACAAAAACTAAATTTGTGAATCCATGCTAAACAAACTAATCCTAAATTCACACAACTCCAAATATCAAAGTTTAACAAGTAAGACATAAACCAGCTAAGCAGTGAGTCTAGGCAGACAGACAGACAGACAGACAGACAGACAGACAGAGAGAGATGACTACAACTTTATAGATAGCTAGTGACACGACTTAGTTGGTGGACCCAAGTTTACAAGTTTCAAGGTTGTCATATGTACAAGCTACTTATATCTGCCCTTTAAACTATTAAAAATCAACTCAACTGTTTTGATACTTTCAAACGAGGAGTGTTTACGTTGGCATACATGAAAATAACAATTACAATATTATTTATACTATCAGTTGGTCTTGAACTGAAGCAAGAAGAAAATCAAAATTGTAAAGGAAATAAAAAATACACTATTCCTATCACCCTAAATAATAATTTTTTATTACATAATCATATAAAATAAAATTAAGTTATACATTAAACTAGTACCATAATGACATAGAGATGTAAGCCGTGTTTCTACTCGAAAATATCCAGAATAAGAGATATGCTGATAAGTTTGGAATTCGTAACTTACTATTATTGGGATATTTTTTTATTTTTATCTTACTGGAAAAGGATATCCAAGAACGAATTATATATTTTAGATACGTAGCTTACTGATCAGGGCAATCCAAGAGAAAGTTATATATTTTGGATTTGTATCTTACTGAACAAGGTAACCCAGGAACAAATTATTTATTTTGGATTCGCAACTTACTCAGCAATCCAAAAATAAGTTGTAAATTTTGGATTTGTATATTGCTGGACAAGGTAATCAAGCAACAAATTATATATTTTGAATTTATAACTTTCTGGGCAGGGTATTTATTCGCAAATCGAGCAAAATATCAAACTTAATAAACAATTATTGGGCTCCAGTTTTTATATATACTATACATTTGTGAAATATGTATTTACCTAGCTGACTTTGCATGTAACTAAATTTTTATATGTTTAATATTTAGGCAAATATATATTTATGTGAAATAATTTAATACTCTGTAGCATTTAAAATAATTGTATTAATTTATTTAAATATTATCATTTTTTGACCAAATACTATTATTGTTTGATTAAACAGTATGTGTGGATACAATTAACAAACTTAAAATGCTTTTCCTCCATATAAAGTTCAAACAAAGATACAGTAGATAATTATCTCTCTATAAATCTATTAAACATTTTATTTAATGACATTTTTAGAAATTAAATCATTACTTCTTATTCTTTTTCGTTTGAAATTGTCAGGTTAATAAATATGTTTTGCGAAAACGTGATGTTATAAGTTCTGTTGGTCTTTCAGGGACCTTCATTACAATAATGAGACCTGGAGAAGAACTAGAAAAACTGTTTATTTTTAAATGAAACACAATAACAATTATAAAGCCCATGCAAAAAGCTTAAAAAATAATAATAGAAGAGACTATCTTGATCCCATAAAGATTGTAAAATTGTAAACCAAATTATTGTAAATATTATCACAACATCAGAAACATACTTTAATTGTCTTGTTTAAAGTATGTTTAAACATAGTTAATTAATTTGTTTAATGTAAAATTAAACATATAACTCACATACGCCACTGAAGGAGAATTTCCATCTCACCTGAAAGTATTAAATAATAATTATAAATAACTGCAAATCATTAGATAATCATATTTATTACTATTATACATATTGATTAGTAAATTATAAATTACTATTTACTATTAATTAAAACATAACCTCTTTATATTAATTTCCTGTAAACTTGCACAATTGCGTACACAAAAGTAATACACTAACTTAGTTAGTCAACAGAATTACTTACAAAACGATTTATTTAATTTTTGCTGGTATTAATATTTTTGTACCTAATATTTAATACCAAAAAATCCTACTAAAACAATTGCATATTCAAGTATACAGAAAAACGTACAACATTACAATGAAGGAAATTATTTTGTAAAAGGTTTTTAATATTCAATACTGCTCTTTTCAAATGGGGTTCTTTCAAAATTGATATATAATAAAATGTATGCTTTTAGGTGTTGTCAACATATTTATGATTATTTTTTCTATGTAAAATATAAACTTTTAAAATGCATCGTAATAGATATTTTCACACAATCACGCTGTTTATACTTAATTATTTAAAAAAGTAATCGAAGGACATAGAATCATCATAACTCATGTCACGTATAATAATTAGGGGTAACTTGAATAATATGTATTACGTATATATGATATATTGAATAGTTTTTATCAAATTCAATACGATTCATGTTAACTTTATACTAAAGTAGCTACTTGAGTGATATAGATGAACACTTTTTCAAGTTATTTTTTTTTTTTAGAAAACCTGTCTATATTCATTTAGTTTAAATATGTCACGCAAAACACAACAGTACGGCACAAAATTGCATATGAGGGAAATAAATTAGTTACATGTAGTGAATATTTTTTTAAATGAAAACATTGTAAATATTCAATAGTAATAAAATTGTACATTTTTAAACATTAATAAATTGTGTAGACAGTATATTTCTTTTCCTGTTACAACTCTCTAATTATGTTATATATTTGTACAGAGTAAACAAGTATTGTCCTACGAATAAACGCAATACGTTATGAACATTTAAAAATAGAAATCAAAGATTTATCAATATTTATTATTGTATCAAAACGGTTTTAACTGAACTAAAGAGATATTTGTCATGAAAATACCTATAGAGCAAAAATATTAAGAATTGAGGTTTTATGAGGTAATTGATAGTCATTTCAGTGGAGTGTCTAATTAGAGATTAAATACTTCAACAATATAACTATATCACATAGTAAAAACTAAAAGCAAGTAGGAATGTCGTATTGAGCAATTAATGATTATAATTAGTGAAGCAATCAATGTTTATGTGGCAAAGACTAGAACTAAGTTTGGATACAACATAATCTTTAAAAATATGAGTTAACGAAATTAAGTATGATTCTTTTTTTATAATATAAATTGAATAACAAAACTTGATTAATTCATCGTAACAATATTATTTTAATTCTTGTAATTTGAAGAAGTTAAATACAAGCAGTGCCAGAATTATTATTGGTTAATCAAACATTATCATCTTTTTTATACCATGGTATCAAAAATTAAATCAACATAAAACCTTTCGCCAAAACCTTCAAATATAATGAGTATACTCAAAGTGTTGAGGGAATATCTGAATAACTATACATCCAAGGTGCTTCGATCTGCAGGCCAGACACGTGGTGCAGAAGAGAGGAAAAAGAAAGAGGCAGCCCCCTCTCACGTGATGTGCCCATTAAGGAGGAGAGAGGGCAGGATAAGGATATTTAAGGAGTATTAATGTGAGTAGCTAGTTTTTTATGTTGTAACAAAGTCTTCATAAATAAAAATTTTAGAAAATTTATTCAACTATGTTACGTTTTAAGTTGTAAGAACGTTGAAAAGAACTATATACGTGGGTTGGGCTAGGAGTGCCAATAATGTTTCGTACAAACCATCACATTATAAAAAAATAGATGATTGGAATTTCAAATTAATCGTCTATCCTAACAAATCACATGATTTTTAATGACTACCCTCAGCTGACAAAATAGTTTGCATGATTATAAACTGAACAATGTAGTTCCTTCCATACCTTACAATTAATATGCAGCATGAATATAAAACATTTCTACGTACAATCTTTACACTAGTGGAAATGTTTTTTCGAGTAGTCGTGTAAAGACAGAGATATACAATTAAAAGTATCACTTATTTTACCAGGTGAATTTACAGCTGAGAAGCCCTCTCTAACACTTAACCTAGGGACCAACGGCTTAAGGGTGACTTCCGAACCACCAATGACCGGACAGGAGGGCTGCGTGGATGGACGGAATCGCTCATCCGGTCACTCATCCAAGGAACAGCCACGCTGGATGTTGTTTAACGCCGTTATCGTACATTATTGTAGCAGGACATTTCTAAGTGATCGTTCAATTGTCAATATCTATTAATTTTTTTTTTTTTTTTCAATTTTATAAGAACATCCTTGAAATACAGCAGTTTGCTTTTGAACATAATGTCATGGTGACCATATCAAACATAGTCGTTAGATAAATAATTTTAAAAAATTTCGACGCTAAAATAAATCAATTTCGATAAAAAATGTCTTCTTTAAATGTATGGACTTATTTTTTATCATTTATTATACATGTGATATATATAATTTTTATTAGAGTGGGCCATAAAATAAAAGGAGAGTAAAATTTTAAAAATATTTTATGCATTTAATCTCACAAATTTTCTTTGCTATTCTTTAATATAGAAAGGAAGAGAGATAATAATTTTTATCTAGAAGTGACATAATACTGGCTCCTCATTCCGTCCGTGGTTCCAATCACTAACTTGTAAGTCAGTTACTTCAAGTTGTTGTAGACTTCACAGGCAATTGTCTCCATCGACAAACTTCATTACTAACTTTAACTTTGTTACTTTAATCCACTTACTACAAATGTGTCGTACCTTCACTAAGACCCGAACATAAAAGTAAACTATCACAAAGTGAGTCTAGTGTCATATATAAACGGTAAAAAGAGAACTTTTATGAAAATAATAATAATAATGTCCATGTAAAGAGTGAACTTGATATAAAAAAGATCGATTCTTACCGATTAACTAGTAGGGGTCTTGAACTTTACTCAAAATGGTCGGTGGAAAATTTCGATTATGTTTCACACTTTTATTGGCTATTATTTATAGTCTTAGTTTAAATTAAATTAAGAACCCTCATTTTAATACGACAAGGATATTTAATTCCCTAAATTATATGCAAATGATTCTTGTTAAATTGGATACTAGCATAATTAAATGCTACAAATACTACCGTAGTCTAAGGATACATATGCTATCTTAATCTAAATATATATATATATATAAGGTGATATTTTTTAAGTGTGCCACCATTGGGATCTTGTAAACCTGCATACAACAAACTTTCAAAGTTTACATCGGAAACTTCATATACTTCTTCCTCATTAATAAAAATATGTAATTAACGAGTTTCAGAAAAGCTGCCTTTTTCAAAAAAATGGTGGACAGCTTAATTTTTTCTTATTGACTAGTTTAATTTTATTAAACTACTTATTTATATACGTAAATTAATTAATTATACGGTAAATTAATTAATTTTAAGATATTTTATGATGGGAAATGTAATTTTAAGACGTTTTTAGTGTTTACAATTTTCCATGATAATAGCCGTTTCTAATATACGAACACTGAAATAGTTAAAAATGGCAACTTTTGGCAATGCTAAATTGATACAACGACCATGTTTTATTTAGTACCGTTAGACTTCAGGCTTAAATTAATACGTATTAGTTATTATAAAGGTTGAATTTCTGAGACAAAATAAACTAAATTAGCTCTAGAATATTTTTTTAATCCCAGTGTCTACTATTTTTATATTAAATAAAATGAGGAAAATATATATTAGAATTAAATAAAATTTTTAAAAATGTATATTGAACAAAATAAATGTTATCTGTTTTCTCTGACAAATTAACCATTATAATATATAAAATATATGAATTTAAGCATGCAGCCTTATATTACTGATTAAAACACGATTGTTATATCAAAATTCAGCAATGCCAAAAGTTACTGTTTTTAACTATTTAAGTGCCCGTAGTTCAGAAACGGATAATATCAGGGAAAGAATGCAAAGAATAAGAATGTGTTAAAATTACACTTTCAATCAGAAAATATAATGAAATGCATAGAGTTCTATAAGAAAAAATTAGGTACGTGAAGTTACCCATTTAGAGTTTCTTTATCTCTGCAGGCTTACAAAATCCCAATGGTGGCACACTTTAAATCACCCTGTAAATATACACGTATAAAACTTCTCAAATACTAAATAGTCAACAATCCAATCCTCTGAGGCTGCAAGACATGGTAATTCAGTTAAGATGTAAGTGTTATTACCACTCATTTTAAACACTCTAATAAACTACATTACAGTGAGTAAGTATGACAGGCATTACAACCATAAATAATTTTATAAAAAGTAGATTTATATTAGCAGTATTATATTATTTTATTTTGTTTGATATTAATAATTTATCTCCAAGTAATAAAGCATCATTCTTAAACTCCATAAAGCACACTTACTCATTATATTTAAAATCTAAAATGTTTAATGTAACCCTTTTTGTGTTTGTGGATTGGAATGTTGAGCTATGTCTGCAAAAATTATATTACATTATTGTCACATAAAAAGTAGATAAAACAATTAAAACAATGAACAGTAAATATAGTAGTTAATTTGTGTAGTAACTGACAATTCCTCGTTAATGGAAAAGCGCTAATGTCTGGCAATTTGTCCTCGTTCCACCTATAATTAATCCACTCAAGTTCATTGTGTAGTTGATTGATCTTTGTTCCTTTACGGTGACGTCATTAATCTCAAATATTGTTTTAATTCTTCCCCTACTTTGAAGGAGAAAGAGAATAGAAAAAGAAACCCCTTTTCATATACATTCACTCTAATGTATACTTTTATTATACGGTATATTAATTACTAATTATTAGGTTAAACTAATTTGTTAGGTTATGTTAGGAACAGTTTTCAAATAGATGTAGACAATTATATATTCAATAATAAATTCATTCTAACATCGGAACAGACAAGTTCCATTGTTTGTTTGGGTTGTTTTACTAACTTTCAGTCCAACTTCATTAAAACTTGGTCCATTACAACAGCCGCTCTAACCAAAAGTTCCAAGTTTTAAAATATACTTGTCTTTTAAATGCATGGATAAGGGTAGGAAGTTAGTGTAATGTTGAAGTATTTAAGTGGTTGACCTTGATAAAAAGCAGAAATTTATTATGTTTTATAGAATTTTAATATCATTGACTAATAAGTGCAAAGATGATGTAAATAAAACTATATTTTTACGTTTAAATACAAAAATAACAATATGAGGAAGGTACAAAGTCACTTATATAAATTTCTAAAAACAATGTAAAGGTGCCAAGTTCAGATTTTAGCTACTTTAAATACGAATCATGGTGGGCCTTGTCTAACCTTCTCACTTTGTACTGCTACACATTGTTCCACTTCCTCTTCATTTAAACAATAACATAACACCCAGATTGCTTATAAAATATAAAGAATTATTAATTGTTTTCACTTGAAAATGTTATTCTAAATGGAAATCCATGTGAGTGACGTAATGAATGGGGTGACTGAAAAAATATCATTCCCTGCAGTTTTGGCCTGTTTACTAAAGCATGGTCTGGCAACAGCGCTCAGTCCACAAACACACGATGCGTTTTACAGTGGAGAGTTAATAAACTACAGAAATCCGCGTGTCACTGTTTTTAGTATAAGATAAGATGTATGAGTGTAATTACTTGTCTTTGGCACATTTTTAAATTAGTATGTTTACCTCTATGTTATAAATGAAGTTGTAGATGATCTTGTCAAATACTCCATTCTCAATCTACTAATTAAAGAATAATATATCAAACGGTTCAAGTCTAAATTAGTTATTGTAATTAAAAATTAACCATAATGTGAGTTATTTGTTAATAATGTCACAGTTATAATTAAATTTTGTGATGACCTTTATAATGAATAACAAATGTTATTTGGTTTCCTTTGACTATGTTTCCTTGGTGTATGTTGATTTGTTTATTTATTTTTGTTTTGTTTGTTAGTTACTTTAAGATTACTCATATATTAAAGATATTTCATTATGATAAAATTAGTTGATCTTTCAAATGGCTATATGGTAGAGAGATTTTAAAAAACACTGCAATGTAATATCAATTTAAGAAATAATAGATGATTTTGAATTGAATTAAATTTAAATTATGCTATAATTGTATTTTCTATGATGAATGTTTATATTTGTGGTTGTTATGATCTAAAAGATCCACACGTTATTCTCTTCAATCCACAACCAACACAATCGAAGTAGAATCCAACAATTATAAGTAAAGAATCGTTTAGTAACTAAACACGCAAACTGAAAAGTAAACCTATTACAGTAAACACTTATTTATAAAGACAAATTATTACGTCAGCTTAATTTCTCAATATTGTGTTAAAATATGTAACGAAAAATCAATAAATCTTACAGAAATGTCCTACAGTTTAAAGTTTTTCCATTGTTATAGTTCATCAACCCCTGTTGTTTGGAAGTATTGAACAATTTTAGTGAATTGTCTTGTGTTGGTAGTAAAGTTTTAATTTGATGAAACTGAAAATATGATAAATGAAGATTGAATTAAATGTAAAAAAGGATATAGCTAACTTTTATTCGCTTTATTTGCACTTTAAGAAACCCTGCAAATTATAATAAATCATAAAACTCACATAATCAGACAGAAGAATTTTATTGAGGTTATGGTGTCCGATAAAGTGCCACTACTATTTTTTCAGATACAAAATGTTTGCCTTCTTTAAATTTATAACAAACTATTGTTTACAAATTTACCTTACATATTTAAAGTCGCGTCTAGAGATCGCCTGACAGTCGGAGGACATTAATAAATAAGTCCCACAAACATCTGAACATTGTCTTTTATTTACTGCAACTTACGATAAGTGTTTCCACGTTCTCAAAGAGGTCTGTACAATTTACGTGAGAAGCAATAAAATCTTACATCAGTGATATCTTCGTTGAGATTCAGAAGTTGCCCAAAGCATCACTGCTTACAAAGTATCTCCCCTTGAAAACTTCAACCAAGTTGGCAAGTGGGAGAAAACTTGTTACCGACTGTTTCTTGATATGGAGAGCACATACCAACAAATATCGTACTTGATAAATAGTGTCACAGTGTTTTATTAGTAAATTTCAATAAATGTTTTGTTAGTAAATTTCACCAGTACCAAAAAAAGTGTTGGAATAAAATAAAATATTTTCAAAATTTGACTTAAAATTATAATTATTTTTCATCTATACCTGCTAAAAAAGTATAAGTTTTGTATTTTATCGTTATTTCGTGCCGGAATTATTTTAGGTATGGCTTTTTATTTATCAAACACTTGTTACTAATGTAATTTTTTTAATTTCATATTTTAAATATTATAATTAGAAAATAACCTTTACGTATTTTACCTAATAATTAATTAATAAAGGATTAAATACATACAAAGTTACATAGTTTATTGGAAAACTCTAAATGCATATAATTATGAAGCAGTTTGTTAGGATTACAAGATTAAATTCCTTATGAACATTACAAAAAAGTCTGACTAACTGAACGTTTATTTTGAGAGTCGTAAATAGTTTAGTTACTTTTGTGTAAAATTATAAATACAGTTACTGTACGGCTGAAATCTTAACATTAGATCATTGTTTATAATGGGGAGTTTTATAATGGAAGTTTTCTAAAATTTTCGATAAATTAGATACATTGAATTAAAATACAGTGAAGATAGGAAAAATAAAAATATAATATCATAGGAATAAAATATTAATCTAAAATAAAAAATTCTTTCAACATTTAAATAACTGACGATTGAAGCACCGTGACAAAACAAAACAAACTGTTTTAATCCAAACAACAAAACTCAAAGTTATATTGAAAACAACAACTAATAAAGTCTAAAATACAGTAAGGTAAAAAATGTTTAAGTGGTGTACATTTACATTTTGAAGATTTTCATGCAATTTAATATGATTTACAACCAATTCATAAGTATACATTTAAAAATATTTCTGTTTTATGGATTATGTTCGTTACTGAACACATACAAGCCTTTAGAAGCATAGTAGTAAAGTGGCCGTTGGAGATCCAGTTCAATTCTACAAATTTCAATTTAAGTAAATTTTCCTTCACGTCAGACAAACATTATTGTACAGCTGTGCTGTAGAAATAAAGTATTCAATCAAATAAAACTTAATGGTATAGTAATATGAAGAAGATTTAGATTTTGCTTCAAGTTATTCTATAAAGTATACCTAAAACACGCATTTAAAAACAAAAATTAATCGTAAGGAAACAATCCCTCACTGTTAACAAAATACACATAAATTAATGAGCGACGCAATATATTTGAACTAAATTGATTACTGTTTGTGCAAGTCAAAATAACAGTTAAAATTGTAAAAACATGTTCCTACAGATTAAAAACACAAGTGCATTACTTAGGCTAGGTATTTAAGTATTTAAGTTCAGTGGGAATGATATATAGAAGTTTTCTTTTTGAGTTTCTACATAAAAAGGAATTACGGACATGTTGACCGTAAGGTCGGTAAAGTCACGGGGTGAGAGGAATGAAGATTAAGCATTCTCAGCCATCAACAGACGTTTTTCACTTTCGGGAATACCAAGGGATTACAAGGGGAAAAAGAAAGTGCGCTGACAATCTGGAAATAGAGTGTGATTTCCGTAGATGTTTGATAAATCCTTTTTATCTCACCAAAACCCTTTTGTTATCTCTTACAAAAACCGTCATACAATTACAAAAATATTTACTGCTTACACAAAAACTGTAAAAACTTAATTTAAGCAAAATATTTTTATCTAGCAGTAAGAATGGCAATACGTAAAAGTCCCAGTACGTATTATATATATGCTATACTTTACATAATTATTCTCCCGACTTGACTACCAAGTGGCACTGACGTGCGGTATTGTCGTTTAACATAAGACCGACAATCATAGTGTTACAGTAGAACAATGTATAAATAAGTGATAAGAACTAGCTATTAACAAAAGAAACACTTTACATTATGTAAACTCCACGATCACAATATTTTTACTCACTCTCAAACTCGCATATCAAATGAGTAAGTCATAAAACAGGTGCATTTAAACAACTCAATAAAGTCAAAAAATGCTGTTATGGTTGCAGTTGGTTTCCATCGTCAATCAATTGGTCCTAGCATTTTCAACCTTCTCGTAGTTCCAGTATTTGCTGTAAGAGCGCTCTCAAGTCATGTCTGGCCATTAATAAAGAAAAATATAGCGTTTAATTTAATTGTTTTATACATAAGTGTTATACGACTTATGATTTGTAATATTTAAATGAAAATTAAAACGTAAATTCATCAAAAATTTATCTTAAAAAAGAAAATAGGTATATGTTTTTAAAACACACGAAAACGTAAATAATAATAAATATGTTCAAATAAAGTCAAAATAAGTTTAATCCTCCAATTTACATACCAAAAAAAAGTATAATTACAATGCACTAATATTACAAATAATACATTCAAAATTTAACATATACACTTTACATTGGAGAACAAAAATAATGCTCACATAGATAAAAATTTTTGCGTGTTCAATGCTAAACCTATTTTTGACCAGCTGAGATTAAAATATAAGGATATAAATATAAGTAGGGCCCTCGTAGTTTAAGTGCTCCCCAGTCCGTTCGAATTCTTTTTATAATTGAATCCAGATAGAAAATTAGAGTAGTTAAAAAGTCGTGTTGCAGACATAGAAGAAAGGCTTTTAGTAGGGTTGAAGATACTTACTAATGGCTTGTAGTCCATAGCAAGGATGAATGGTCGCCCATAACAGTATGCAAAAATGTCTTGTCCCAAGTAAATTCCAGTAGCTTCCTTATCTATTTGGCTCTAATGCCTTTCAGCTTTTTTCAGCGATCTAGAAGCGAATGCTATTGGTTTTTCACTTCCATCAGAGAATCTGTGAAAAATTACAGCTCCAAGTCCAACAGGAGATGCATATGTAGCCAAAATCAGTGATAGATCCGGGTTAAAGTAACACAGGAATATATAGCTTGTTATTGCATTCTTAATAGTTTGGAAACTTCGTTCACAGTTTTCGTCTAATTTAATCTGTTTTCCTTTATGTAACAGTTGATGTAGAGGTTGAAGCAGGGTGGCTAGATCCTCTATGAATCTATTATAGTAGTTCACAATACCCAGGAATTAACGGAGGTCTTGTACATTTTGAGGCCTCTGTGCATCCGTTATTGCTTTATCTAATCTTCACTTTTAAGTATACCATATTCATCAATTACGTGCCCCAAGTATTGTATTTTCTTCTGTAAACATTTACATTTGTCATGATTCAGTCTTAAATTATTGCTTCTAATATTCTCAAATACTTTTGTGAGCCGGTCTAGAATTCATTTTCTGATTTCCCTTGAATAATTATATCATCAGAAAAGCGTTGAACTCCTTCTAGACCTTGAAGGATTCCATCTTTTTCTTTCTGCCATATTCCTGAAACAACCTTAACTCCAAACATCAACCTATTCACAATATAATGTCCTTTATGTGTACTCAATATTTGTATTTTGGCACTCTCTTCATCCATCTCTAAATGAAGATATGCATTACTTAAATCCAGAGTGCAGACCAAGCGTCCACCATCCATCTGATTGAATATGTCCTCAATTCGAGGTGTGGGATGATGTTCTTCCTTAATCTGTTTATATGTAGTATCTTAAGGGCGGAGTAGGATAAAATACTGATCGCTGCTCCTGTATCTAACTTCATTTTAACTGGTTGACCTTCCATTAGTACATTAACAAAAAATTTTCATTTTTGTAGTGTGTTTTTTATAAATTTCTTGGTGTTTTTTATTTGTGCATTGCATATCAACTTCAGTATGATTTACATTCGATTTTTTCGTATTCATGCAAATATGTCCTTGTTTTTTATATTTTCTATAAATTTCATTGTTAATTTACAATTCTTAGCTAAATGATTAGTTGATCCACAACGATAGCACATACCTTTGAGTCGTTCAAAAGAACTTATTTTATTTGCTCCAGGTACCAAGAACGACTGTTTTGATTTTTTCTTATCATCCATCTGATAAATTTTACTATTATGAATATTAATATCATAATTGTTAAGAAAATTGCTTTCGTTCTTAGCTAGTTTCATTGTAGACGCTGTTTTTACCAAATCTTGGAATCTTTTATTTAAGTCTTCTTGTAATATTCTGGTTCTAATGTCCTTTTAGACCTCTAATAAACCGCATAAGAAGTAATGTGCTAGCAATAGATTTCTTACAATATTCACAGTTGAAATTACAGTCTGACGTCAATTTTTGAAGTTCAACGGAGTACACTCTTGTTTCTTGAGATTTTTGTACTCTTGACAAAAATCTGTGTTGTAAAGCCCACGTACTTGGTTGGGGATCAACATAATTTGTTAAAACTATTACC